>JAILYA010000053.1:600000-960446 GCA_021437795.1 Rhodamnia rubescens | reverse complement strand
TTTCAAACCGTTGTCTAGCGCAAAGAACTCTTTAGAATTCGACGAGAATTAATTTAATTGTAAAATCCAATCTTTTTCTTTACATCAATACAGTTCTTTTTCTTTAAATAGATATTCGTTTGTAAACGCCAATTATCGAAGGAAGGACCGTGGTCCATTTGCGATTAGTGGGAACCCTCCTCCAATCTTAAGTAAAACATCGTTAAACCTTTGGTGATGGTGAAATACGTACTTGTCCGAATCAGCTGCATCTGTCCATGCCGTTGGGGGGGTTCACGCATGGGAATCTAGCGCATTAAAAAGACGACCAAAAGAGAGAGAGAATCCAAATGCAAAGAAGGGGAGAGGAGGGGGCGATTTGGGGAAAAAAGGGGAGTGGAGGGGCATGGCTGCAAAGAGAGAGCGGTTGGAGAATGTAAGTGAGGGGGCAGACTCGTGACCCGAAAAAGATGGCGAAGATCGCAAATTGGTGGAGGGGAGGCGAGGTGGGGGCGGGGAATCAATCCAAGCCCCCCGGAATTTGAAAAATCCGGGGGCTGCGTACCAAAATAAAAAAGAAAAAGAAAAAGGGATAAACAAAATAAAAAGAAAAAAGAAAAAGAAAAATTGGGGGATTCTTCAGGGGTGACCCGCCACGTACGCTGTCTCCCACGCAAAACCCCCCCACCCGCACGCTCCCTTCACACGGGAGAGTAGCCGTTCCGTTAGCCGTTACACGGGTCTGAATCGCTCGTCGCCTAGCCTAGCCTAGCCGTTCCATCATGGCCGACTTGGGTTACGAATGTCGTGCTCCTTTGACCGTTTCAAATTTGCTCTTTGGTACCTCCAAGACAATCGATTTAGATTGATCCCCTCCGTTCGATTCGCCGTGAACCGTTAGATCGATTGCGGGTTGCCGACGAGGGCACGCAACCCCCTGTACACGTCCCGGAAACTCGGATGGATTTTTCGACTTCCGTCGTGGACTAGAGTTGTTGTACGGGAGATTCGTGCCGTGAGAGCATTTCCTCTAACAATTGGTCGTGGAAAAGATGGCAATTGATCGTTGTGCAAATCCCATCGATCGCTCGCACCTCGTGTACTTTCGATCTGTTTAAATTTGTTGAGTTTGATTGAGCTCGTGCTTAATTTGAAACATCATTGCGAGGGTGGCATATATGTCTTGACATCCGTCAAAATTGAGAAATTAATAAGATAACATGCCTTTCGTCTTAAATTGCAATTATATAGGAAATGTATGTAATTTTCCTAATGTGGAAAGAGTACCGACTCATGGAAAGGCCAACATTCTTGATATCTAGACCATCCATTTTGAAAGGAATATTCTCTACAAAAGCTTGCTATATATTGTCCATCGATTTACTCGACCAACTTAGGCACGTTTGCTTATTTAGAATCTCTCTGTCGACGGTGGATGATAGGTTCTATATCATTCGACTCGCTAACCTTACTCTTAATCGAACGCAACGTGAAAAATTAAACAAGTAGACAACCCTTCGATCCTTCTTCTTCTTCTTCTTTTCAAACTTGAGAATCAAGTGGAGGGCAAATTCCAAATTACGCCCCTCATCGATGGAAACTGGTTAAACTAGTAACCTTTTCCACGATTTTACTTAAAGTTCTAACCTAGTCACCATCTAAGAAGTCGCGCACAACCTTACATCAGTCGACAAGAGAGGACACATCCAAGGTTGTCTAGGAGGGGCAATTACGGAAGGGAGATGGGTACATGATGTTTCTTCTAGAATCTAGACAAGGTTGAATGCGAGAAGTCAAGCGATGCTTCGTCAGAAACCAGTCGGATGGTTACGAGTTTGGGAAGATTCTGCCTTTTCCTGCCGAACCATGTTGGTCAATTGGTCAAAATGAGACATAGCCCGCCGATTTCAGTGGCGCCTTCTAGTGCCAAAGGACGTTGGACCACCTCCCCAAATTAATAGGAAGAGAGGAAAAATTCAAGGTGGGAATCAACCCTAAAACGCGTGTATGCATAATCTTTGTCACCCTATGTAGCTTTATCTTCCCTTTCTCTTTTGTGGGTATCAATAATTATCTTTCTTTGGGACGTCTTTGGTACCACATGAGAGTTGGAAATGGTGGCAAAAGAGATCTCAATTGCCCTTTGAAGATCTTCTCATTTCTTCTTTTTGATGAAGATTCTTGTGCTAGAAGGTTTCGATGGGCACCACCACATTTATCGCCATCGTCCATTCGATTTCTTCTTTTCGTACTTTGATTATGCCACCTCTATTGTTTTCTTGACCTAAACTGAGCACCGTGATTAGAGAATCCTCGGCCGTAGAGAATGATGCTTAATTTGAAGCAATGTGCAAACTATCTCGAGTTCCCTCTTAATTCTAGAAGATTTCATAGAATTTCTAGATAACACTTAATTCTAGAAGATTCATAGAATTTCTAGATAACAAAAAAAAAAAAAAAAAAACTTGCTTCCCTAGAAGTCGAGAGAATTTTGGGTCCAAATCCCCATTCCACCTAAGCCGATCATCCGTGCCATCGAGGTTCACTAACTTCAAAAGAAAAGTACAGGGGATACAATACTTCACTGGTTGGCAGCTAACTACCAAGCTCACAAGAATGCGCAAGCCTTATTAACAAGAGTAAATTCGATTATATCGATCGTCATGGTCGAGTCCAAGACATTCCATGTTCTTACGCGAAGAGACCCAATTCGTGACGGTCCAAAAGACTGCTCACTATTACTTTGTGAATACGAAAGGAACTTTAAGTGAGTTCAGAGTCAAAGGCCTTGTTGATTTATAATTCTTTATTTTCTGCCTTAAAGTTTAATTTGACCATTGGTCATCCTACGAAATAGAATTAGTCCATCTTGAGCATTACGATGCATGCCTTGGTGAAAACATCTTGCCTAGGAAGACACTAGTGTGCCTTGATCTTGGCGTAGTTTATTATATATTTTAGATGACAATTTGGTGATTAGTACAACTACCATTTTGCTTGTAACTGAAGATTCCAGCCAATCGAATCAGATTTAATCATTTCCAAATCTCTAACTTTGGAGAGCGCATACTAAAAGTACACACCAAAATCCACCAAACCGTGTGATGTACCCACCAAAATCCATGGATTAGAGGAGATGATGGATGTTGGATGAATCGAGAGAGTGACAAATTCCATGATTAATTGTGAATTCCTAAGTTTTCATATGTTACGACACTTCACATAAGTGCACGTTATTACAAAGAGTCCCTAAGTCGACAATGGAAGGCTTCTCCGTAACAAACATGAAAGTAGCAATTGAGTCGTCATGGAAAAAGTTTTTAAAAAATCATAAACTTATTGTACGACGTCAATCCCAAACTTTTAAATTATGCTATTTTTTTTTGGCCGAAAATTATGCCAATTTAGTTACAAACCTTTCGACGATTTGCCACTTCATTCCTATAAACTTTAATGAATTACCAACGTAGTCCATCCGGCTAATTTTGATCGGAAATCGCCGACATGCTAGTCTAGTTAGCTCTCACCGTCCTACGTGGCGCAGCCATTTTCTTTGTAAAAATTTTCAAATTGTTTATTAATTTTTTATTTATTTTCGTCTTCTCTTTTCTTTGTTTCTTCATAGTGGCTAGAGGGCCTAGCCATCGGCCGCACCACATGAATGATTGCCGACAAAAATTAACTGAAAAGACTACATTGGTAATTCGTTAAAAATTCACTAATTTTAACAAATTATTGAAATTACTCTTCGATTAGGTCAAACAAAGAGGGCTTCCGTAAAAGCAAATTTTGGAGAGTTTCTTCACACTTGATTCCTGCTCATAAAAAGCGAAAACGTGGGATGCTAATTGGCAAAAAGAAGTGTAAAAAAATGTTTTTTTGTCCATGGACAATGGGGTGAGGTGTTGCCACATAATTAGAGAATTCTTTTAGAGAGGAAAAGGACAAAATTAGGTACAAGTCCTAGTTACATCCATGTCATATGCCACACTTTATTCTCTTGTCAGTGAAATATATAATATAAAAAGAGAAGAATTCTGAACATTTGGAAATAAAAATGAACAAGAGAAGAAAATACCTGAAAATGCAAAAGCATCTATGGTGTATCATAATGTTTTGAGGGTACTTCTTTAATGCCACGCAATTGATGTCATAAGGCGTATGACATCTGAAGATAAAAGGGTGTACCATATTTCATGTTGTACTTCCGGCCCCGAAATTAAGCCTTTTGATTAAGAATTGCACACACGAAAAAAGCACGATGTGAAGAAGTGGAGAGAAGAAAAATTCTTCAAAGAAAACCTAGACTTTTAATGATCGGTCCGGTAATACTTTGAAGGCCCATAAATCAACTAGACGGGGGAAATTCTTCTTGTTATTTGTAAATATTATGCACGAGATTCAGAGCACAAGCCAAGAGACTAATATGAATATAAATATTTGATTGAATACCAAAATCAATAAACGCAAAAAGGAAGACTCATTTTTTTCAAACCACAAGATAGGATACTAATAAAGATGTTATAGTTACATATACTAATTAACAAAGAGTAATTCTAGCATATGCCGTCAGTGCAAAGATAATATTCTACAAACGGCCATACCCGCCACTTTCTTTGATGGTCAATAGTGAGAGATTTGACAGTTAATGTACTGAAATCATCGGTGAACAAGATCTCTTGTGTAAAGCTTTCTTTACCGCGATGTGTGCTGTAATTTTTCGTTAATCGACAGTAATTTTTTTTAAGGAAAAAGAAGAAAAAAGTTATCCATGACAAAGAGGCTCATCTAGTAGTGTTGGAAAGGGAGTTGGGGATGGGCCTACGACAGCCCACATGGTTGCAAATGGGCCAGCAGCCACCCACATCAGGCATTTGCCGTTCTCATATTATCGACACACCGCGAATTTTCTGTCCATTCAAATCGATTTAATTCACGCACATTTTGAGAGAATTAAGGGTGCATTTATTTTGAAGGAAAAATTAATGATAAAATAAAATGCTTTCCGAGAAATCATTTTTATAAAAAAAATGTTTTCTCCTTTTTAGGTCAGAGAATTCATTTTCTTTATTTTAAGCGTTCATATTTATTTCGTGCATAAATGGTTTTACGTTGACTGATCATTTTCCGCAAACCAAACGCATCAAAGTCCAAAAAATCATTTCGCGAAAAAATCATTCCACTCAAACAAATGCACCCTACAAGTTTTTTTTTTTTTCTTTTTAATAGCCATTGCTTTGTTCAAGACAAACTTGTCTGCCAAAGTTGAATTGAGACCAGAACACAACTAAGGGTCGGCAAGAATCTTCCTAATTTTCAGGCAAGCCAAAAGCGTTTTTAGAATATTCGTCAGCGGACAAGATTTTATTTCTCCATTGCAAAAAATGATTTCTATATATTTAAATCATCGTTTATATAGTTTAAGGCTCAAAGTGCAAATGGACCATCGCCACAAAGCTTTGACTTAGATTAGAACAGCTAGACACATTCCAGATCCATGGCCGGCACAACAATTTGGGTCAGCCATGATGTAGTGCCAAGGATGGTCGATAATTGACACCTAGAAGTTAGATGAGTTCTTAGATATTTTAAGCACTTCAGATCTATTTCGACGACGGTTAATATCACTGAAAATCCTAAACTACGCATTTTATTCCGTCGCCAAAATCAGCGAACTTATATCGGCGTGACAGATAAAAAAAAGAAAAAAAATTATCATATCGGTACAAGTCTGAGGGTATTGATTCATAGCGGGGAAAGTTTATGATTTTTTTTTTTGGTGACAGACATATGGAATTTTTTTTGTCACACCGGTACAAGTTCGGTTTGGCGACATCGGAAACAATTACGGGGAATTGGTGTTACAACGGGCATAAATTTAGGTTCTTAGAGGTATTTTTCCATTTTGACCCTGAAAAGAGAGAGATTAGAGTAAATAATTTTTTTTTTGAATAATTAACATAGTGGCATTACATCTATTTACGGTGAATTTGACTCTACAAGAACGGGAAATTTACTCATATCAGTAATTTCACGTGAAATTAACCTTATTATGCATGATACGTGATGTGTATATATTTACAAAAAAAAAAAAATTTCTACTCATTTACCCATAGAACAATACGAAGAGAAAGGTTGACCTTATCGAGAGGAGAGAAAGGTTGACCTTATCGCCTGCGATAAAGATATATCATCGAAAGCGTAATTAGTTCGATTCTATCCAATGTCCCATGCAGGGGAATTTCAATATTAGAGCTAATGTTACTCGAAGGATATTGATTATGACCAAACGCTCGAGTCGAATTCAAATAGTTCTTGAAAACTCGTGCGGAGCATGGAAAAATTTCGAGAAACCTAGATAGAGGTCGATCGAAATCCTCACTAATCCTATTGTAAATCTGTGGACATGTACCAAACGTACACCCACATATCCCTAGCTACAAAAGAGAGACAAATTGATGAAAGCTTTAATGAACTGATCAAGAAACCGCAACCCCGTTCATCAAGCAGAACCTGCTTGGTCTGGGCTCGAAGCTCCGCTTCCTGTTAGGGTCGTGCCTCGACGGGTTGATAATCTGCAGCAGCAACGCCTTGATCCCGTTCCCGTCATCTCTGGACACCGTCCCCGGCTCCCGGCGCTCCGGCGAGGGCGCTCGGCGGGGGACCACCCTCCGACCTCCCGCCGCGGCGTCCCTCGCGGAGGAGGAGTTCTTGTGGCGGCTGCAGCGGAAAGAGCCCGGGTGGTGGGTAGGGGAGCACGAGCATGTTCTTGATGGCGATGCTTCGGCTCTTGATGGCATGGAGATGGGAGATGCAAAGACGGATTTGCTCCGGAGAGCCTAAGAACGATTGATGGGTGATCCTCCCTTCTGTCCTTTTTTCCTTTGGATGGCGAGCAAGAGGGAGCTCCAAGTTTGTGGGAAACTTGACGGCTCCTCCTTGTCCCCTGATTTGTTGGAATCCTCCTTGTTGACCACCTTTCTCATTTGGCGAGAACGACGCGGGTATTATAATCATTGTTGCGCACACGATTTGCTGAAAAATTGTGACTCCTATACGATTGAAAAATTTGTGACTCAAGTCAATTTCCAAGTTAGATTAGCAACTTTTATGTGCGTCTAATTTTCAATCACAGTTCGCGCCTTTCTTTTATTAACGGATTAGAAAGTGCCTGGACCAACTTTCGTGCATCTCGACCGGTTCATCATTTTGGAGGGAAAAAACTATCCAAAAAGTATTAAACCTATTGTATGGTGGTCAATTTAGTCATAAACCTTTTAACTATGCCAATCTAATCATAAATATTTCGATAAATTATCAATTCAATCATAAAATTTTCAATTATGACAATTTAGTACTAAGTATTTTGAGCATTTGCCAATTCAGGTCTAATTTTCCTTTGCTAATTTCTATTGAAAATCACCGAAGTGGCGATCTAGTCGATCTTGACCATCCCATGTGATGCGGCCGTCGTTGAAGTGGATAATTTTTTTTTATTAAAATTTGTATTATTTTTTATTATTGTTTTCTTCTTTTCTTTCTTTTTTGTTCATTTTTTCTTAAAAAATCAATAAACAATTATCCATGCTAATCTTGACCGCATCACATAAGACAGTTAGTGCTGATTGGACCATCACTAGTCGAAAGGACTACATTATTAATTCGTTAAAAGATTTATGACTAAATTTGCACATGCTCAAAAGGTTTAAGACTAAATTAATATAATCGAAAAGTTTAGGGTCGAATTGATAAATTATTAGAAAGTTTATGGCTAAATTGGCATAATTAGAAGGGTTATGATTGAATTAGGCTAGCCACAATAGATTTAAAACTTTTTGGATAATTTTCTCTCTTTTTTGGCAATTTCGCGGATGCATTCTCCTACGGTTTGCACTCTTCCATATATCAGCACGATGCATCTAATATTTTAGTCCCCAATTACTATTAATAAGGTATAAACCAAAGACCAAAACTACAAATAAGCGAGTATAAGACTTTCTTGTCTCTTATATTTGGCATTGGACTCCAACATAAATTCCCCCGCAATCTAAGCTCAAGATGAGAATGATTCAAGTCGGCAACAAAGGAGGATAAATTTTTGGATCGAAATGATGGAGACGTGCAACCAACTTCAACTAGATAATTCTCCCTTTTAACAAAGGAAATTGCAGGAACATTATCTCCGAATGCCACGAAGAGTTGTCTCCGAAAAGGGCGTCCGGCAAATCCAGACACCGAATCTCCTTCTGCCACTGCCATGATGTTTGATGACTTTGTTCTTTAGTTGATCTACTTTTGGTCTTTCAGTGAGAGAGAGACACAGGTGTTGTGCAAAGTTGGAGATGGTGATTATTGGGTGCTGGACCGAATATTTTCTGATGTTGACTGACGATGGCCAGACATTTCGTCTGCTAGTCCAAGGATCAATGTGCCATAACTTGGGACTTTTTGTGTCTATAGCAATGGTCTAGGCCATACATTAAAGCTCAGAACATATGTTTTGATTGGAGTCCACAATTTTAGAATCAGATCCAGATATAACCTGAAACATATCATTTGGGTTTCAAGATTGAGATCGATTACAAGATCTACCTAGATTCCTATCCGTATTCTTAATTAAACGATTAAAGTAAATCGTTACCTTTAATGACTACCATTTATTGCTTTATAATTTATTGGTCATAATTCATATTTAGACACACAAAGAATATAAAATATTGATAAAGTAAAAGTCTCAATCACGGATAATACCGAAAATAAAAATTTAAATTGACGATTTCAGATTACACACTTATCATAAGATAAAAGCACCACAATTGTGCAAACACAGAGACAAAAAAACACAAATACTTAAACCTACCATCAGATCTGGTTATCTAATTTTTAGAATCTAAAACTTAACATGTATACCCTAAAACCTAATATGGACTGATTCTCACCCATCCAATTTTATGCTGGAACGATGCTCACCCCTACATTCTGGTGGGTTTAAGATCACAAAGGGTGAGAGAGTTTATTTGGAGACATAACCCCAAAGAGGCTTAAAAACAGTTCATGAGAAAACCCGGTTTAACTTTCTTCCTAATATATAATTCCTTTAGCTCCTTTTCCTATGGATCGTGGCCCGGTGGCAGAGCATCGTGTCCCATCGTCCCTAACGTGAAGTGTCCCCTGTTCTGTTCCAAGGCCTGCTCGGACCTTGGCAAGTAGGCAAGGACTGAAACTTGCGTACCTTACGCAGTCACCAGCCCTTCAAATCTATGTTGTCGCAGGTTTCCCCCGTACCATGAAAATGAATGAAGAGGGAACACATGAATCTACTTATTGAAAAGAAGAAAACATAGGGAAAAGACACTCATTCCTTAATCTTGGTTCTCAAAACATCAGCACCAAGTCAACATTCTAAAAGCACATCCATCGTACTGAACGATTTTCATGCCTAATGCTACCTAAGTATAATTTGCAAAACAAAAGGAAAACATGGTGGATACAGAGATTTACATTAAGGAAATTAATATCCCTATATACGTTAAAGATCCTACCGCGCCTTGTCTTGGTCTTCAAGAGACCTGGCCATGAACTGCTTAGTATACACACGATGGCGTCGTTCTCTTGCATATATCACCCAGAAGATCAAAGACAGCATTACGGCAGCGGATACTAACACCAGGCCGACATAGATCCATTGGCTGTATCTACGGAGGCCAGGACAGTGGTTGCCACTTATAGCTGTGAAGGTTTCGCGAACAAAAGTGCAATCCTGTAGGCCAACGAGGAATGGACCATAGTGGTATAAGCCATAGCTCACATTTACCGCGTTTACCATCTGGTTGTAAAATGACGGGGTCAACCGTCCTGGTGTAGTACAGATTCCAGATGAGGAAACCTGACAAGTGTAATTCTTCCACACCTGCAAGATAAAAGAACTTTACGTTTGAGGATCCTTGCTGACATTGTTCCCAACAAGAGACAAATGCCGCTGAGAGCGGTTTATTAGAAATGTTCTGCAAAAGTCGTTCTTACAGTTTGTTTGGGGAAATAAGAAATTGTTTTAGTATGTAAAAAGAGTTTTTTTTTTTTTCAGATAGTACTTTCAGAAGAAATAGCAAGAGCAATAGCAACTTCCGTGCTGCACTGTTTCAGAATTAAAGTAGGATGCATAGAAAGGTGCTGCATTTATTTCATTTCATACTAGATAAACAAAAGTGGAAAATATTGAAAAGATGTGTTTGGTGTTCCAGAAATATTCTCAAGAAAATTTTGAAGAAAATATCTCGAAAGCTATTTCACAAACGGGTCTTTGAACAGATTATTTTCTATCCTTGAAGACCAGGAATCAGTTTACAGAAATATTTTCCAAACAATTCCTAATTTCTTCAGGCATTAAGTGAAGTCTGGAGAAGAAAGAAGGTATGGAGTGTCTACTAAGTCCGAGACAAAGTTCTATACCATAATAGCGGAGCTTCATCAATGAGGGGATGTCTAGGATTGTACCTGTGAGGCATTCATGAAATCGACTTCACCAGAAGCACAATGTCGATTAGTAAGATCGGCATGATACGGATTGCAAAGGGTGGGCACTAACGGTCCAGACTGGTTGATATATAAAGGTCCAGCTGCTGGTGGGTAGTTGCGGTTCGATACGTTGGTAATGACCATATCAACCACATTTGCAAGCTGGTAGGTCACATCTTTGGCGCGTAGCAACGTCTCCTGGGCAGTCGCATTGTCAACACAGGGGATAATATCGTCTAAAGCTGTATGAGCTGTGGGGTTCTGCACCCACTCATCCATTGCAACACATGTATCTGCAACAACACTGGCAAACAACAACAGGTAATTGCGCAGGAACCTTTCCTCTCTTTTGGCAACAAAATCCCATGACTAAGGTAAGACTAGTTCAAATAGTGTAAAAGCACAACTCGCATGCTTAAACGAAAATTGCAAAACCTTCTTCTCCCTACCCCATCTGGGGAAAATAAGAACCATGAATTTGGTGACTATAACTACAAAAGACCGGTGGTATTAGGACAATCCAATCATCTGCGGAACACTCATAATTTCACCAGGGAAAGCTCTAAATTCTCCATAAAAACAACGAAGATAGCATTAGAAAATTTGTCTTGTTGAGATATTATCCACAGACCCATTCTAGAGATACTTGAATTGGTTCACAGAGTTGATCGACAAGAAAGTGCTTAAGTGATGAGTTGGAGAACAGATTGACTGGATAACAAATGTTACTGGCAGAAGTTGTGAAAACTGAAGGAGAAAAAGGTCAATATATAACTAAGCCGATCAAAATTAGATCCCAGGGGAAAAAAAGAAAAAAAAGCTTCTTTCAAATTTTCAACGAAGGGTAGAGAAATCCAAGCTTGAACCTCTCACGGGAATCATTATAAAGAGAAGCTGTACAGTATAAAAGGTCAAACATACGATTGAGAAGTTAAGAGCATGCAGTGACAACTGCCTAACAAATTGCTTTCAATGGAAAGGAAACTTAATTATGAAGGAGAAGATAAATAAATTGTATAACTTACTTATGGAGGAGCAGAAACACGCCACACAGGATAAATGTGCCAGTGACAAGAATCCATCCCAGTATGACCAGGCTACAAGTGTTTATAAAGCAAGTTTCAATCAGCGTAACCAAAATTAATGAAAGGGTTAAATCTTATGATACTTACAAGTACACAAGACACTGCAATCCAAGAACGGAGAACACTGCAAGAATATTTATATCAACGGTATTAGAATAATATAAATTATTGTCTCCATTGCTGACTTAAAGATCAAGGAAACTCAGATAACTTACGGAATCCAAGAAATGCCAAGAATAGCATGACAGCAGCAAGAACAATAAGAGACAACCTCCTGGCATAGGGAGGGAAAAGTAGGTGATCAAGGTCTCATGAAGAAGTACAGAGATGAATATAAAATGTATATATGCCTTTAACTTACATGCTGTCCAAGCCATCTTGAATATCTTTGGAATTCTTCGTTGTTTTAGCAGAAAGAGTAGCTGCAGAGGAGTTGATCTTCCCTTGCACAGCGTCAATATTGTTCTGAACACTAGCAGGCAGAAAAACGGAATCCACTCCAATCTGCTTAGCTGTGGCAAGATAATCTGACACGTTCCTGAGGTTTTCAGAGGTGGTATTTGCCTGATACACCACATAATTAAGAGTATCTGAGGTACTGCCATGAAACCTCCCTTGACCGGTGTACAAAATGATGCAGCCAACTCTGCAGTCACATAAATGAGTGAGAGACAAACTCAATTCAGAATCCACCGACCAAACATTTTAAACATCTGCCTAAATGTGAGGAGGCAGGGGATTACATCGCCGCAATTGTGAAGAGTATAAGAAAAATGAGAGACAGAGCATAACAAGCCCGGGAGTATCCGTAAGGTTCTCTTCGGCAGCAGCAGTAGCAGAGACAGATTAAAGACAAGCACAGCCCGAAGATTACAAACCAAGCTGCTGCTATGACAAAGAATGGAGCGGCGGCGAATCCCACAGACTGCATTACGTTACAAAATTAAGAAATCAGTCCTTACCCAAGTAACTGATCAACCAAAAAGTACAGAACATGTAACCCAAAAAAAAACCAAGAAATATCATCAACATCATAGATAACACAACCAATCCACATCGACAAAGTAAATCCAGCGCAGCCCCAATTAAGCAAGAGTAGTCCAACACTCATTTCTAAGCTAAAATTGTAACACACTCCAGAATGGCCTTCTCCTAGATTAAGAACCTTTTTTGTACAATTGAGAAGCCGATGGCTATCAGGCAAAGATAGCTTTCACAAACACACCAAAAACTTTCATCGTGAGATGAACAACAAATGCACCGTCTGCAAATATCATAACCAGGAGGCTAATAGAAGAACGTGCGGACATGTCGAAGCCTCACAAGAAACCATCACGACCCATGGTAAAAACGAAAATCTTGTGGACAGCAAAAGCAAGAGAAACCAACAAGAAGGTGATCCACCCAAAACTTCTCATATCAACTAATGACAACACCAAATAAATTTGACGAAACAAACTCCAAAGTCTGGAACTTTTAGGAAAGGGGGAACAAAAATAAAACAGAAGAAAAATCACTCACGGCCCAGTAGTGCGAATTGCTAATGTTCCATCCACCAGTGTAATGTTTGAAATCGTTCGTGGGGTCTCTTCTGCGAGTCCTTTGAGCTGCTAATATCAGCGAGGAATTCGCCGTCGTCTCGTCAGCAAGGTGCCTCCTTGCCTCCAACGGAGCCACCCAAACAGACCCTTTCTCATACCCACCATCATCTGAGAAACAAACGGAAACCCAAAACGCAAAACGCACGTCATTGCACAAGAAAGGGCAAAAAACGGCAAACTTCATCAAAGAGAAGCCCCGGAAGCAGGAGAGACAAACCCGGAACACGTAAATCACTGAGGGGATGGAAGCGAAAGCTGGAGTGGGAAGAGACAGAGGAGAAGCAGAGGAAGAGAGAGGGGAGGAGGAGGAGGATGCGGAGGCAACGAGAGAATAGTGGGATTGATCTGAGGCACGACATTGATGCGATGCTCTTCGCGTTCGTTCCTGTTTCTCGATGAAAGAGAGAGAGAGAGAGAATTGTGTTGGGAGTGTGAAGCCGAGATCTCTGTACAAGCGGCTAATGTTGCGTTTTGGTAAGTGGGAGAGAAAGAGAGAAGGAGAGAGATGGCTTTCGTGTCGGTAAATGCAATGGCTTTTAAAGCTAAAAATGTCTTTTTTTTCCTTCTTCCAGTTCCTCCTTTGATTTTGGTGAAGAATCGTTACGTATGAAATTAATTGGAAGATGAGTGGTCCCTTTTCTTTTTCTTTTTTATTTTTTTTCCCTAGCGAGGAATTTTCATTACTATTGCTGACGTCATATTAACGATGTATATACATGTGTGTATGTATATATATATATAGTCTATGTAAAGGATATCAAGATTATAACTTACTGCCCACGTTATTCGCACCAAGATCTCCACTGTACATGTTATTTCCTCAACCTGTGTAGATGAACTTTGGAGTTTACACGTTTATAAAAAAAAAAAGATCACCTTCTCCCCTCCCTCCCTCTCTCTCTCTCTCTCTCTCTCTCTCTCTCTCTCTCTCTCACGTAAGAAGTTGAGGGGTGGTTGGAGACTTGGAGTAATGCTGAAAACGTGGCACGATGTCCTACAAAATTGCATTTTTATTTGAGCCCACATTTGGAACTTGATGATGAACATACACGCTTTTTAGCCCCCAGCAAGCAAACAAACGAGACACGGAGAGAGGAAGATTGCTTTGGACTTAAATAAAATGGGTAATATCTCGAAAAACTCCCGTATGATGCACTTCTCACAAGTTTACCCTAAATTAACCATAAATTGGTACATCTTCCTTCGTTAATTTTCGTTAAATTTTACCTTCAAATCACCGAGTTAAATTAAAGGCGGATAATAATTGACGGGGTGTACCAACAAGTGTATCGATTTGGTATTTTTCGTGATATTAATCAAATTTAACCTTAACTAATAGAGAGTAAATTTGTCATAAATGTATCAATTTGGAGCCTTTAGTGAAAAAATTAATTTTAGATAAATTTGTTATAAGAATACTAATTTGGAGTTTTTTATGATCAGAAAAATAATATGAATAAATTTATTACGGATGTATCGATTTGGAGGTTTCTCATCGTATTGATTATGTTATTTAAGTCCAAAGTAATCTCTCTCTCTCCTTTGCTTGCTTGTTGGGGCTAAAAGCGTGTATATTCGTCATCAAGTTCCAAATGTCACTCTCTCTCTCTCTCTCCCTACGTACTTAATAATGCCATCTGGCGTGTTGCTCGAGCTAAGGTTTTGCTGTCTTTGTTTATCTATGGTCCCTCCATGATTTGGTTTGAGACATTACGTGGTTAGGGTTGTTGCGAGTCAAATGAGCATTGACTTTAAGACCAAAAAAAAAAAAAAAAAAAAAAAAAGAAAAAGTAAATGAGCATTGACCTCACCGGCCCCACCTACTACCCCATACATGTTTTGTTTTTCTTTCCCTTCATACAAAAGAAAAAGCACTCGAGAGATATTGCATTACTTGTTAACCTAACAAAGGGGAAGAGATAATAAGAAAAGCTTTCAAAATATATGCTGAAATTGATTCAATAATAATGTGAATTACAAAGAGCGGACGTCCTTTATATAGATATGACTCCTTAAGAAAGTAAATACGAATCAAATCTAATCATAATTAAATAAAAATCAAATCAAACCAAACGAAATTCAAATCAAATAATGCAATCGGATATATTGTTAAGTTGCTTAAAATAGAAAACAGCTCGAAAACCTATCTAAATAACTTCGAAACGCACAAATTCATCGTACGTCACGGCAAAACGGTGATTATTGATCGAGAATGTCGTTTTGCTTCAACCGACCGAATTTGAGCGCAATCCGAGCTCACCTGCTCCAAATTAGTGAAATCTACTTGATTTCCGGCGATCGCGTTTTTCCAAGAAATCACACGTCGCTTGTTGTACATCATAACCACTTCAAATTTTCCGGACAATCTCATGCCGAACCAAGTTAAACATAACATCATTGACCTCACCGGCCCTACCTACTACCCCTTACATGTTTTGTTTTTCTTTCCCTTCATACAAAAGAAAAAGCACTTGAGAGATATTGCATTACTTGTTCACCACTTCAAATTTTCAGGACAATCTCTTGCCGAACCAAGTTAAACATAACATCATTTTATGAAGAGGTCTTGTGAAGTCGCGGTTATATTAGTTGACCAATAGGGTCCACGTGTCCGGAAGTAATCGGGCTAGAGTCTAACTCCAATATTACGTGAGAAAATCCAATTCAAAAATTTAAATATATAAATGGAGGAGGACAAAACCCGTTGACAAGCGCTCATGTTTTTGAGCTTTCATCGCCATGTGATGGAAAGCGATGAGATATATATCGGCCGGTTTCCACAGTATCGATTCACAATAATATTTGATTGTGACTATGTTATGATCCGTGCAAGACATGGAACCAGAATATCACGTCAAACGAAATGTGGCAAGATTTTTAGAGAAATTTCGGTATTTGTTCTTGATTTGCTATCCCATGAAATATATGTGCAAAGGGAAAGCAATATTATTGATATGGTCATCATATGTGGCACGAAAGTGATAATATGTGCTATATATATATTTTAGCTATAGAATACGATATTACGATGGCTCCATTTGATTCACGAAAAATAAATAATTTGAAAAATATTTTTTTAAAAAGTGATTACTTATATTGCTTACAAAAAAATAGATGATCGAAAAATATTTTCATGATTTATGAAAATATTTATACGTAAATTATTGTCAATAATAAAAAAATTTTTATTAACTAATTATTTAATAAGAAAAATGGCTTTCAAATTATTCATTTTTCATGAAGAAACGAAGTGTATATTGACTATATACGGTCTAATTTAAAATGATTTTTTTTTTTGGAAATATCTCAATCTATCTGTATGGAAAACAGGTCAGTCCATGTATGGACCCGACTGACATTTTCATTGCCCCCAGGTAAGTTCTAGGTACTGAATGATTGCCCCTTTTGCCAATCAATTTGCTGCCCATGTCTCAAGATCTCGTGGTCCAGTTCCATTGCATTTACATATCAACATCTCGATGGAGTTCGCACCCAGGAATGGCGTGTGGATCGGTTTTACTGGTGGATCGGATCGGACCAAACCCTTAAAAAAGACAAACCTTCGAGTCTTTTCGACTCATCAGAGTTGATTCCCGCGAGTCCAATCGGCTGAAAAGTCGTTTGTATCCTCTTGATGGACGCACGCCTGGAGGCCCTTGAATCGCCGACAAATTTAGAGATAATTGTCCAATTTTTTTTTAATTTACCGTATTTTTATTAATTCATTTTTAAGTCTTTTAGTTTTATAAATTCGATTATAAACTTTTTCAGTTTTTCGTAATTAGGTCCATCCATCCAATATTGACCAAAATCGCCGATGTGGATACTGTTTGTCTACGTGACATAACCTGCGCTAACGTGAATAACGATGAATCTGCGACGTTGTCGTTAGCCTCGGCGAGAGTCCACAACCCCTTGCCCATGGCCTACGAGGGCTTCGTGTTCCTTGCCGGTCCTCGGGCAATAGCCGATGGCCATTTGATCCAAAAAGGGAAAAAATAAAAATAAAAATAAATTAATATGAAAATATATTAAAATATTATTGAAAATTATTCACGTCGGCGTCGAACTTTACGTAGGACGGACGGTCGATTCTACACGCCATTTTTTGCGAGATAGACTCAATTGACAAAAAATGAAAAAAAAATTATGATTCAATTAATAAAATTAAAAGATTTATGACGACAAAAGTGCGATAAAATTAAGACTCTTTTGATAATTTTCCTATAGTTTTCACAACATAATCATATGAAGACGGCAGGTACATCTAGAGCTGCACCTGCCAGATTATTGAAAGCCAACTTTGACCTAACTTGCTTAGGCGCTTTGTGCGATAATGAGTGGCGACTTCTGTGCTGACTTAGCTCCCAGACGCGGCTTAATGCATATGGCTTAGCTATTATTTAAAATTGCAAAGCACCCAATTCCAAGACAGTACATAGGGGGAGTTTCTTAACTACATGCACGCGGATTCAGACAAATCTAATCCGAGGAAGACGTCCACGGCATTCCCTCCTGTTATCTTATGGACATATATAGTTGGCACTGGAATGATTTTCAAACCATTGAGAATACCAGGATCATTCTAACCATATTACGCCTAAAGCACATTGCATCCCCTTCACTTTAAAACCCTAGATTCATATCTCAGGACAAAATTAATAGGCATAAGATTAAGAGCTAATTATTTTTCTTTTTAAATTCTATAATCTAATGCCAAAATTTAGCCAAGAAAATAGGAAAAAAAAATGAAACCGGTGTTAGACGTGTAAATCTCTCGACCTCTTTTGCAACCTAGTTAAGCTTGAATTGTATGTGGGATTATCACAACCGCTCTAAAAAATTCAAGTTAGTAAATGAAGGCGTGATTTGTTATTTAGTTACTCTAACGTTGTGAATCATCGGACTCGGCTTGATTCTTGTCGAGTATTTAAATGTTACCGATAGATCATACTTTCGTTTAGTGTATTTGATTTAAACTCATTTGCTGACGTGTAGGTTAGCTTAAACTAATTTTGTGTTGAGCTTGGAATGACGACCGCATCACCGTTGATAGATTCGAAAAAGAGTTTTGCCCCAGGGATTCCAAGAAACGAAATGTGAAGAACTTATATCTTAAGGAACAGATACGAAGTGTCTTTAAAATATGATGAAGTAGGTGAGGATGTGAGCTGTAAGAGCTCGACCATGAAGAGGGGGGGGCGCCATTTCGCTAAAGTGCCAATGCACAGCATTTGTGGGAGGTGATTGATACCCGACAATTTTATAAAATAATATCATAAAAAGAAAAGCAACCGAACATAATAATAACAGGCACTAATAAATAAATCGAATATTAGATTTACGTGATTCGATTAATGCGATTCACTTTTATGGCGAGAGCAACATACGATTCGACCGCAAATACGCACTTCATTCGGGTACAATTTTCATTTAATGGATTTAGGTACAAAGTATAATTTCAATGGTCATCCCTGTTAATTCTCTAGTTAAAAGTAAGGATAAGTATAGTCCGGATTGAGCTGGTTCATGGACAAAAACAGCAGCCACATCGACATCATTTTTTATTGTACAATCAGTAAGCCCTTGGTCCCGTGAGCGAAACGTCCCAGACACACCCACAGAATCACGGATTCCACGCATGATTTTATACAGCATTGATAACTTTTCCTACCATTAACTTAACAAGCCAATATCTGCATTCAGACCACGGCGTTTCTAACAATCCAACCTCTCTTACTGAAATTGGAAAATTCCGAGCACTGAACATGTCACCATAAAAAAAAAAAGATTCGACAGATGGCGGCGGCCTATTTTAGAATAGATTTAATTTTATATTTAAAAAGAAAAGGAAAAATAATCGGTCTCAGCGAGCGATCCATCATTTATGTTCCCTTTTGTAATCAAAAACTGAACTGTCCGGGACGCCGGTTCCATTTTTAGGAATCGGGACATAGACCGAAGGTCCCCAGAACTGGACTAACCCGAGTCGGTTTGGTCTGGTTCGGGCGATTTCCAATCCGGTCGGTTTACTATGCTCAGCTTTAGTTTTTTTTTTTTCAACCAAAAATTGGTATTGGGTCAGCCCTAATTGCAAGTGACAATTCCACGTGCCCAAACATGTGGAGGAGGGTTATTTGGCAAATCAACGATATTGAAAGTGCAAAAAGAAGATAGTTTTGGCTTTGTCCGATGGCTTGGCTGGGTTGCATTTTTCGAACTACTTGTAGGGTCAAGATGAAAAGGAGGCCGAAGATTTAGATTTCGGGTGATCATCTTTGGGGGACATTTGCAATTATTGTATGTCGTGGGAGGGTCTTAATTCATCTGTAGATTCACCTTTAGGTTTGGAGGAAATATAAAATGCTTTGGGTTCACACAAATTTCTCAAATTACAGTCCTAGTAGCTAATGAAGGCAGTCGTTTTATATAAATTTTCCATTTCAAATTTTTATTTATTACAGAGTGGGATAAGGTCCGGCTACTTGGAGGTCCATGAAACACCCTACAAGCTCTACGGACCAATTGAATTCAGGCAATTATCTCAAGTAGGAAGCCTTAAATCGAGTAGTTTACATATAGTTAGTGAGATTTGAATAGGAAAATGCTTTCGACAAGATCTTGTCAGATGCAATACAATCTCGGTATAGATCCACACACTATCACCGCGTGTTTTGCATAAAGATCTTATTGATTGGGAGATCGTGTGGTCGTAAAATAATCGACAATATTGTCAAGCTAGCAATTCTCATTTGTATATGTGATTTTTAGTTTCTAAATTGGAAATTACCTCGATCTATGCTAGATTTCTCGAAATAATGATTGTATATATCTTGTTTCCTCAAGGTTTCCCCTCTTGCAATGCAAAATTAAGACAAAATACAAACTAGTGAGCGCGAGCGACACAATGTGGCTCATCGAATCATCACCCTTGTTTAGTATTTGAAACAAGTGCATTGAAAATTCTAAAAATTATCACGAAAGTGCAATCAAATTCTAAAACTTGTCAAATTGGTGCAATTGAGTCGTTACGTTGACTTCATCCAACTTGGCCGATGGAAAATGCTAACGTGATTTTTTTTATACATAATTTTCTCTATTCTACGTAGTGATGACATGGTTATGTTTCAAGTATTAACCACACCATCGCCACGCAAAAGAGCAAAAATATTAAAGAAAAATCACGTTAACATTATCCATTGAACAAGTTGGATGGAGTCCATGAAAGGACTCGATTGCACAAATTTGACTAGTTTTAGGATTTAATTGCACTTTTTGCAAGTTTTAAAGCTCATGGCGCGTTTGGTTGTGGGAAAACTCCATGATAAAGGAAAATGCTTTCATCCATTTGGTTCGCCAAAAATGACCCAGTTGACGGACATGTTTTTGGATTTCTAATTCACTTATTACTTAATACTCTCTATTATCTCCGTTTTCGCTAACCACTTGTGTTGGTAATCTGAAGTTTGTACCTTCCCTATTTCTCTTCCTCTAGAGAAGATGTCGCGAATCCGAAATTTGAATGTAGAGAAGCGTCATCTCTTACTATGAATTCGTCAAGGATTGATTTACCTAGGAAGACAACCTAGCCACAAGAATCGGATCTAAATTTGATCACCACAGAAAAGTTAACTAATGTAGCTCTCTCTGTCTGTCTGTCTGTAGTGAGTATGATTAGAGAATATGTTATGTGGGAGTGTCATGCATGTTTAATTCCGCTGAACTCACAAGGCTTCTCTTTATATGCAGATAGAATCGAATCATCTGGGGAAGTGTCTTTTCCAATGCAAAAGACGTGAAAGAAAGAACCCTAAGCACTGAAAGATTCTAAATTCTAAATGGTAGTGCGCGCGATTGAAAGATGCCGAGAACACATCTTTAGCAAAGAGCTCACACCTTAGATTAAGATATATTCTTAGTACAATATTGGTTTTTCGCTCTATTTATTATTCTATTGTCCATTAAAAATCGTTCACTTTCTTGTTTTAGATGTGATCCAATGTGTATGCTCAATGACTATAGTCACTTTCACCACCCAATTAGCTAAACTGTGCATGGGTCCTCAACCTTTTGATGATGAGCTCCTCTTTTATGGTGTATCTAAGAAGGTGGCGAGAGATAATGCAAGGCATCATCATCAGAGCAAAAAGTCATGCAACTAATGAGCCGAACAGAGGCGATTAGAGATCTCTAGTCACCTTTCCCTTGCTGAGTCATGAAATCGGTGAATGGGTTCAAAGAAATCATAATATCATCTACCAAATGATTGCCAGGGGTGGGCGAGGCCTAGTGCTGGATAAGAGGCTTAGTAAGCTTAAGATGAGTTCCATTGAAAAGAGTCTATCTTTCTTACCCGGCTCCAGGCCATGAAATCTGGTCACGGTCACAACAACCATGATTGCGCTGAAGCTCGACCTCGCCCTCACTAGTGGTTGGTGGGGGCGAGGTTTGCTAGAGGCTGGCGAGGTTCGCCTCCGGCTAGCTGCGTTGTTCGGCGACCGGCTAGAGGATGAAAGAAGGGAAGAAAAAAAAAAGAGAAAGAAAAGAAATAAATAAAATATAAGTTATAAAATCTAAATAAATAAAATATTATTAAAAATTATCCACGTCAGCGCTAACCACATCACGTAAGATGGCTGGCGTACATATTGGCGATTTTCGGTCAAAACTAACCTGGATGGGTCGAATTGGCATACATGTAAAATGTTTAGGACTTAACCGACAAAAAAATAATTTAGGACTGAATTGGTACAATTATAACAGGTTTTCGACTTTTTTCGATAATCTCCCGGGCAAAAAGTCATGCAACTAATAAATCCAACAGAGGTGATTAGAGATCTTTAGGTCACCTTTTCCTTGCTGAGTCGAGAAATCAGTGAATGGGTTTCCCATGATTTCAAAGGAATCATAATCCGGTTGACCAAATGATCTTTGTCCTGTCCCACCGCCACCATGGTCCTCATCAGTGCCGCAATGAAAGGAATCAGCAATGAGTAGCCAGTGACTGTGTTAATAACGTGTCAAGGTATAAATTATAATTCATACCAAACCACAAGAAAAATTCGACAGGGGTCATTCTCCAGCTGACACATTGGAGCGAGTTGTTTAGCAGACAAAATTATGGGTCTATTGAAAAATTACACATTGTTTAAAAAATTTTGGGTTATCCAGAAGTTTGGAAAAGAGCAATAAAGTATGAGATTAAAGAAAGCCCTATCGTAGCAGAAGGACGATTTTCTTTTGGGTGAATAGGTTTAAGTGGGACGTATTGAAAAGGGATAATGACATTACAAGTATTCGAATTTCTGTCCATTTTAAGGTTGAGAACATAAACATTCTTTTTCCGTTCGTTTTGTTTTTTCAATTGAGCACCTGAACTTTTTTGGCTCATCGGGACGCCTCCGTTAAGTAAATCACCACGTCATGTAAATTAGTGATGAGAGAGAGAGAGAATCCAAACTTGGACGATGATTTTGGCCGTCCAATATATTTCTACTCACGTAACATCGTCTCTAGAGGTTACATGGAATACCAATGTGGAGAGCCCAATGACTATTAGACTATGTGGATATCTAAGTTGGCATTTCCCGACCACGATTTTAGGGGAGAGGTCACATTGACCCATAATTGAAAGTTGAGGTGCTTGATTGCACAAAATAAGTCGAGATACTCGGATTATGACACGGGATTATGTATCTAATGTCATTATTCCTTATTTTAAACATCGTCTATCGATCGGGGGAAGCTTGAAAAGAAATACATCATAAACAGTGGAGAGGAATGTTGGGAAGAAACAAGAACAATTCAATGCATATAACATGTCATCCTTAAATCGAACCGCATCTTCTCCTCTTGAAGCATAATTCACAATATTCCTACTACTAGGGGTGAGCAAAAGAACCAGACCAGATCGGGAACAGGCCAAACCGAGCGCTTGTGGGTAGTTGCCGATTCCAATGAATTGAAGCCGGTGAATATCGATCCGGTTCCTGATGGCGAGCTATCCGGCATTGATGGCATTCAGCCCTATCCCTTTCATTTTTTTTATTTTTTATTAAGATGATGAGCTGAGCCCCACAAGAGACCGTCCCAGCCCAACGAGGAATTCAATAGGCCATGAAGCACACAGAGAAACAAAAGACAAATCGCATTGGAAATTCTCGTCTGGGCTGGTTAAGTGTCTGGGCATGGGCCTATGGTGTCCATTACATCTTCTCATAGAAAGTGGGCCTGTGAAGATCCATTTCACTCGTTTCTCCATCGTTCTTACTTACTTAAAGCTCCAAATAATAAAAACAATATTGTTGTTTTCAGAAGCTTATCCCAATTTTAGAGAGCACATGCTTTTAAGTGGAAAAAAATCGAAAAGAAGAAATATTTGCATGAGTAATCCTCTGTGAAAACTCAATCAAGTATTGAAAATCAAGACATTCTATGACGATTAGAAATTGGGGACATTTATTAGTTTTGGATCAAAAGATTAAGGCGTACGCCGAATGATTTGAGTTAGAAGCCACTTAAATGTTCATGATTCTATTGTTAACACCTCCCGATTACAACACCAATTAGGGACCACCCTGCCGACTAAAGCTTAGCTCTGAGAATTGCCCTGTGATAGAAAATTTGGGTTTAGACGTCCGGATTCACGACGCGGATCCTTGAGTCAACGATTGGGAGAAATTAGGGTTATATAAAGAAAGTCAGGAAAATTGTCTAAAATTCACTGAACTTATTGTACCTTTCGCCAATTCAAACGTAAACCTTTTTGGATTTGTCTTAATTCGATCTTAGACCTTTTTTTTTTTCTGCCAATTCGGTCTTAAACCTCTTACATTTGTCTTGAATTCAATCTATCCTACTAACTTTGACCGGCCAGTAGGCGTCGAAGCCGATCGGCACTGATAGGACAATTTTCAATAATATTTTAATATTTTTTCAAATTCTTAATTTTTTTTCCTCTTTCCTTTTCTGATTCATGTTCTTCCTTCGGATCTTCTTCCTCCATCGAGGCCTCGCCCACCATTGGGGCCGCCATCACTGGATGAGGTTGGCCTCGCCCATATCTGGCGAGGCCGAGCCCCTCCATAGCTGCACGGGGATTGACATCGCGCAGCCAGGCGTCGTGCCATCGTCATTAGATGCGCCATTGCCCAGCTGGGCGCCATGGCAGGGCGATGGTGAGGTCGAGCGATTAGAATACTGGACCTGACTTTGTATAATCAGTTGTTCGTCCATGATTAGATTCGACATAGGCCAATATTGACTTCATTGTTCGTTGAAATCGAGTCTGAATCCATATTTCTCTTGGGGTCTTATGGCATGTCTTTGGAATCTCACTGCCGGCCATGGATGTCAATTTGAGTCGAAGCCACTGTTTGCTTTCCGATGATGCCTCCGATGGGATTCGTGTCGCGTCAGCTTTCTTTCCCTGCTTTATGTGTATATGATCGTTGGAGCTCTAGTTCTGGTTTTGGTCGAGGCTTAAGTGTTGGAGAATAATTTTTGGTCCCCGGTGTCGAGAGATTTGGCCACCAGCAGAAGTGTGGGGATAGACGTAACTGGTCGATGGCGAGACTGTTGACGGTTGTCGGCCTCGACAGTGGCCGACGATGGCCAAAGATGGAGGTTGGCAGCGATCCAAGCAGGCGCAAGTGGAAGCTTGGGAAGAGGCATCGCGAGGAAGAAGAAGAACAGTAAATAAGAAAAATAAATAAAAATTGAAAAATAAAAAAATAAAAAAATATTATTAAAAATTATCCCATCGTGCACGGATCCATGTCAACGTTGAGCGGTGAAAATTGGCGGGATGGGTCGAATTGAGATAAATACAAAAGGTTTAAAACTCAACTGGCAAAATTAAAATGTTTAGGATTTTTTTAGCAATTTTTTCCATAAAGTCCAATTCCTTATCGAAATGAGCCATTAACCTAATTTGCGTTAAGACGTCCGGATTTGCGACCCAAATCCTTAAGTTAGCAATTTGAAGAGCACATAAAATTCAAGTTAGGGTTCTAAAGACTCCAACCCGTTGCCTTTTTTTTTCCTCCTTAATGGGTTGTCGAGTGTCGGTTGATGGGTGGTGATTTTGGGTCACAATTGGAATACGCATGGACAAACTTGCTTCGTTAAGGACACTTGGCACTCCGATAATGTGCAGTGATCTACAGTGGCCCTGCAATTTACGGTGGTCAAAACGATCTAAAGACCAATTTATGCATGTGCTCTTTAGATAGTGGCTATGTGGTGTCTAATCTCAATGTAGGGATGCACGATCTCCCGACAGCTTGATCTTATTGGGTTAGTCGGGTCACTTTGCCACGTGGAGTTATCTAATAGGGTGCTTAAAACGCTCCTTCATCATCTAAATAGAGACCAACTGAGGCTGATCGTTTCACGTTGATTGACGGTGGGGCGGTCTGCTCACCGCCATAAATTTTTATCATTCATGCGAAATTTTTTTTACCACATTTTTGTTTTCATTGTGCATAACACTTTTTGTGGACGTGTGCAGACCGTCCCCATCGTCGATCAACATGGGACGGTTAGACAAAGCATTTCCCATCTAGATATCATAAACACGGCACATTCCGTGTTCATTTTTCCAGCTAAGACGAAACGAGCCTTTATATTCATTTTCTGGGAGTTTCCACATTTAGAACTTAGTATTTGAATCTCTGGCTCCATTCATGATCGAGCGCAGCTTAGCACGAGTACACTAATTGACCTCATTTGCAAGGCCGCGTTCTCACCCTCCAATTCCTGTCTCCGTTATCTTCTTCCTATCTCGTATACCAAAGGAAAACTCTTCATCCCATTCATTAAAATATCCAAAGAAAAAGTGATTCTCCTGGCTTAACTAAAAAGATAGGCTTTACTATGGTCTACATTAGTTAGACCTCTACTGAAATTTGATAACATAGTTGAAACTCGCTCGCACCTGTATTATCCTTGCAGCACCATGATTCGAATCGAAAAAGAAATGGCTTAAATGCAATCATAACAGTACGTGTGACTCTCTGGACTTTATTTTGTGGGCATAAAAGTTTAAAAAAAAAAAAGAAGGAAGAAAACTTATGGAGTAGAATTTTTGCTCCGTGAAGTCTTCCAGCAGCAAAATCGTTAGGTAACGCAATTTTTGGAGCAAAATCTATTTGATTATGCAATTTCATTTTTCGACTTTTGGAGCATTTTTTTGCTCCAAAAGTAGTATTGGAGCCATTTGAAGAAGAAAAAAAATTACTTCTAATCTCAACTTTTGGTCATAAGTTGATTTCTAAAGCAAAAGTATAGAAACATTGTCAAAAAAGTCATAAACCTTTCACACTTTTGCCAATTTAGTCCTACGCCTTTTAAATTTATCGATTTAGTCCTAAGCCTTTTCACTTTGTGCCGATTCGATTTTATTCGTCAAAAATAGCTGAAATGGACGCCTGATCGTCTTACGTGGCATCGCCGACGCGACGTGGATAATTTTTTAAATATTTTTATTTGAAAAAATTTAACTTTTTTTTTTCCAAATTTTCCTTTTTTGGGTTCAAGGCCGACGTCTCCAGCTTGAATTAGGGCCGGCGGGTCATCGGCCCCCGGGCAAGGAGCGGCGCGAGTCACCGGCCCCTAGGCAAGAACAAGCGGCGACCCCCGAGGAACCCTAGGCGAGGGCGAGGGGTCGCGACGCTCGCCCTCGCGAGACACAACGAGGGGGTCACGGCCTTCGCTCACTCTCTCCGTGCCCAAATCCGGCCATGGCGACCACCTGCCGGACCGAGATTTGGCCACCACGTGAGGGTAGGCGAGGACCATGACTCCCTCGCCTTGGCTTGCGAGGGCGAGGGCCGCAACCCCTCTCCTTCGGTAGCGAGGGATTTGCGGCCCTTGCCTAGGGACCCTCGGGGGTCCCCGAACCCCGCCCAGGGGCCGACCCTGCTGGCCCTAATCCGATGGGGGTCACAAGTCTTAAAACTAGCAAATAAAAAAAATAAAATAATTGATTTTTTAAAATAAAAAATTTAAAAAATTATTAAAGTTGTCGCCAAGCGATGCTATGTAGGACGACCGTATCCACATCAGCGATTTTGGGCGAATAGGACTGAATCGACACAAAGTGAAAAAGGTTTAAGACTAAATAGGCAAACTTAGAAGGTTTATGATTGAATTGGCAAAAATGTGAAAAGTTTATGATTTTTTTGACAATTTTCCGGCAAAAATGTTACTGTGCGCGCCCTTAAATGCCTCTAGCATTGTTCAATATCTTGAATGTAAGTGGGTTGGACTGGAAGATAGTGTAAATCTCGATAGCTACCACCGTATCCACGAGCCATTGATTGTTTTCATGTGCTCTCCATTTGTCCCGAGTGAAGCTTATCAGCATGCATATAGGCGTATCGCTTTCATTATATTTCTTCTGTCGAACTATTCTAGATTCCCCCTTTTTGTCTTCTAAAATAACATGCTATGACTAGCCTTTACACCTCTTTTCAAACAACAAACTGTTTTTGTACATGCAAACTCACAGTTCATGGCAGAACACCTCCACTTTTTTCTTATTGAGTATGCGAGGTGGAACTTTGACCGGTCAAACCCTCTCTCTCTCTCTCTCTCTCTCTCCTCTCAGGCCGTTAAAGCATTTCAATCGGTAATGGGGCATGTTTAGGTGAGTTTATGTCGGGTTAAAATCATTGAATAGTTCGACCACCAAAAAAAAAAAAAAAATCATTGAATAGAAAAGTATAATCGATACATGCAAAATACGTTGTAAATCGAAAAAGGGTTTTAGTAATTCACCAAATTAAAGTCAGGTAACCTTCGATTTAAGTAATCCAACCCAAAAAAAAAAAAATCGATTTAAGTAGTTAGCTCTTAAGAATCTCTCATGGACAAAAACTGATAATCCTCCATAACATGGAGACCTATAAGGAAGATTACGAGAGAGGTCATTCATCGATGGAAACTCTTTTGGGTCCATACTGAGCTAGCCTAATCAGCTCATGACTCGTATTCATAATAATGACATTAAGCAATTACCACGTAGAACCCTAGAAAATCGTCCTGCCGATAACTTGGAACTGGGAATCACGTGATGCCATTAAGACAAACTCCCCGACCAACCCATTATTTTACTCCAAACGAGACCCCCAGAGAGAGAGAGAGAGAGAGAGAGAGACAGAGAGAGTCTAGAGAGAGAGTCAGTCAAAAGTAAGGAAATCAAATTTTTGATGGAGTTTGTCAAAAAGGAACTAGGAAGTTAATATTATTCTTTTCCCTCTCTTCTAACACAGAGGAGATCTGTGGGGGATGCCTTTTCTTCTAGTACTACTGATGCTTGAGGCCATAATTATGTCCTCATGCGACACTTTGTTTGCTGATCTTCCACACAGGCTGTAGTGTCCACTCGATCTCTTCTTGCGCACGATCTCTCCACTGCATGCGATGTTGTTGCTGATCATCATCATGTTGTTGTTGATCTCCGACCCGGACGAGCCCGAGGAGTCGCTCATCGGCTCGTCGCTGCAGTCGACGATGGTCGAGTGCTGTGTCTCGTTGGTCATCATGTCGTCTTCGGCCATGTCTTGTGGGAACAGGAAGTCGGGGCTCAGTTGTAGGGTCTTGCATGTCCTTAGATAGGGAGTGAGGTCCTTCTTGTGTTTCAGAAGATAATCCACCTTCGAGTAGATGAACATACCATTTTATGAAGCATGCCATAATGTTGATGTTTGATGCTCTAATTTGAAATGGTTTCACACTTTCAATTACAGAGACAGATATATTACTGTATTTTTATTTCCGAAATCTTCAAAAAGGAGTGATGTTGTCTTAAATTATAGATTTTATGAAAGAGGGACGTTAAGAGAATTTTAGGACGAAAAACAGTTATGTGTGTATGTGTATATACAGTTTAAGGAATAAGATAAGATCATATCATATCTAGCAAATTGATAGTAAGATAACATCAATCAAAAGCCACCTTTTCATGTTTTTAGGGTTTGAATGAGCAAGAATTCTTGTACTTGAGGGTGTTACAGTGTAATTGGCCCGGTTTGTTTTTTTTTCCTCTCTTGGGGTACTTTGAATGATCATTTCCTGATCTTCTCATAATTATGTATCAAAAGAAAATCAAACAGCATGATTAAATTCTCGATAAAGAAATAAAGTTACCTTGCACCCTAGAGAGCAATGAATGAAGGGTTCTTGGAGGCTTCTGTCACAGGAAGTGCAATAATTCCCGGCCCCTTTGAATTGCCTATTCTGTGGTCTTTTCTTGATGAACACCACCTTAGCACTGTTAATTGTGTATGCCTAGATTTCAAGAAATCAAGGTAACCGACAAGATTAGCTACAGATTATCTCACACATGGCTAACAAAGTTATAGGGAAGTTCTTTATTTCTGTTCCGTATATTTATCGCCGATCGATCATTACTTGGACGTTGGAGCAGTCGATGAGCTTCTGGAGATCCTCTAGCCGGACGACATCGTGGTACACATAGCGTCGAACCTGGAGGAGCCTATGGAAGCGATGGATCGGAATGCAGTGAGGGCATATGCTAACGCAGCAATCCAAGCAGCACACATTCTTTTCATTCTTCTTTGCGTTCTCATGGTAAGAGCACCCCACGAAGAATTTCTCTGTGTATAGAGCATCCAACCATGCAGGCTTTTGAACACCCTAAAAGCACCATCCAAAACCCAAAATTCTCATCAGATCATAAGAAAACTCAAAGCAGAAGAGAGAGAGAGAGAGAGAGAGAGAGAGTTACTCACCATGGGACACTGATCAACACAAGCTACACAGTAGCCAACAAAGATGAGGATGTGAGCAAGTGGAATTGAGACACCAGTAATCAAAAGATAGGGAAGGAAGGGGAGGAGAGAGAGAGAGAATGGTGTGTGGAAAGAAGACTATTTATGGAGAATCACAAGAGTGGGAAGGGTATATATTTATTGTCCCTTTGAGTTTTGAGAGAACCAACATTTATGTCAATTGGGAAGAGGGTTTCTATTTTTTCTCTAATTTCTATTTATCTTTTTTTTTTTTTTTTGGTTTTTAGAGAGAGAGAGAGCATTAAAGTAAGGGAGTAAGATATGAGGGAGAACGTGGGCGCTGTTTCCGTGTCTCCCATTCACTTCAAAGTCTCATATAACTAATGTTTATCATCTCCTTGCCTTGAGAGCTGTTACTTGCCAAATTTTTTTAAAAATAATTTGAAGAAAAACCTAACTTGACCAACCCGGAAAAAAAGAAAATATTACACTTACCTTGGAGGAGGTGCCTTTAGCTCATATGTATTGCCTTTTGTTTCTTTTTGATTCTCTGATCTCGGGTTTAGCCAAGCAACTTGTTGTTTGTTTGTGGACCTTGATAAATTAGAGACACATACCCGTACGTTATTATTATTATTATTATTATTTTTGGGTGTGTGTGTTGTCAAATTACAGTTTGTGTAGTGGAAGCCATCCAGTCCACATGCAATGTAATAATTTATGGAAGGTAAAGTTCGGTTCGGGACAGCCCCTTTTGATGATACCTTGTTCTTCATATGATAATGATCAGCAAATTGAAAAAAAACTCTTCTGTTTCTGTCATGACAGCTTGATTTGACGTGATTAATTGTGTTTCATGGAGAAAATGGAATTTGGCTACTACTTTACTTGCTATCTAGCATGACGGACTGGTCCACCAAGATTTTTTGCGAATGTGCTTACGTGATTTCGTTACATCGACACGACAGATACGATTAATCATATCTCATGGAGAATTATGGAGACATGTACCCTATCATTATACTAATTAACTCCGCTCTTTTCACGTCAACAATATTACTACTTCGTTTAGAGTTTTGCAAGATCCGTGGCGGAAGTCAAGAAAATATAGCCTTTCTCCTGTTTGTCAATACATTATTTTGCTTTACTTCTTCATAAAGGGATAATCTTTTTCAATAGGGTAAAAGGGTAAATCAATTTTGACAAAGATTTCGTTCCTGTTGTTCCAAAACTTACGCTATTTACATTCTCTGATTTTCTACACGTATGCGTTTACGTAAAGGTCAACTCTACATTCCTTACTTCGAAATGAAGTAATTATCAAGCATAAAGCAAGGCTAGACTCTGAGTACTAGTTAGAACACTTTCGCGAAAAGAATAGTATCGTAAAGGAAAAGCGTACTTGGAAATATATGGACTTGTAAATTAGTTTATAATAACTTATCAAAAGAGAAATAGTGTATAAGAAAATTGTTGAATCCAAAAATAGTTGCCGACTGTAAAATGCTAATGATTGACGCTATTTAAATGCAAAATTTTGCGAGATTACTGCCGCTTTTTAACATTCAAAAAATGTGTAAGTGAATATTTCAATAGTTCAAATGTCTACAGATTGAAATTTAGAGAATTGCAATCCGAGAATATTTTTTTACCATACCATGTTAGTAATTGATTTTTTGGGCCCGAGAAAACTCCAAACTTTTTACCAATAATAGATCAGGCGATAATGACTATGTCCAAAAATTGTTGAATCTTGATGGAAAGAAATTACAAGCACTAGCACATGCCATTTTACGGGCAAGTAATGGCGGATAAATTGGGTATTAGTTATTTTAACGTGCCGGTCTAAGTTCGCCTCCCTAATACATGGTCAAAGACCATTCACTCCCGGGTAAGGTTGCTCATGATCGATGAGTTACTTGCTCGATGTCAAGTGCAAAAGTTTTCGAGTAAGTACTAAATTCGAGATCTCGGGCTTCTTAAGGCTAAGAATTGCGAATATTTATCGTTCAACTCAACCGTTTGAATATAATTATTAACTTAATTAGGTAAAGTATATGTGTAGGATTTACAAAGGAGGCAGCATCCCACAACTGTCTCTGTTCACACTACCAGTGAATTGAACCTACTCAAGCAGCAGTGGATTCTCTGTGTGTTTTTAGGGATCCAAGGATTCAAAGCTCTACTAAAGATCCCTTTTCACTTGCAGCTCAGCTAGTTTGTGTGATCGCAAAATAAAATTTTTTTAGTGTGTCCATATGACCGCAAAAATTCAGTCCATTTGATGATCCAAATTTAGTATTCATGACCAAAAAACCCTCCAAGATACTCTTATTCAATACCCTCTCATCATCAAACAAATTTCTTATTTCCCCTCCAAAGAGAGTGCAAATAAAATACATGCAACAATAATCATTATTATTGTCATTATGGGAAAAGTTATCTAAGCATAAGGTAGATGCAATAATAATCTCAAGAAAAAAAAATGCTTCAATGCTTGCTCCATATAGTCGAGCCTCATTTGCTTTAGCGGCTCCATCGCTTTAGCGGCAAATTTATTTAAAAAGTATTTTGTGATCAATTGGTATCTTTGCGTCTTCTTTCCTAATTTAGAGTTAGATTTAGATTCGTGTGCTCCTTCTATTCCGATCTAAAAATAGAACCGGTTTCCAAGGTGTTTTTTGTGCTTTTTCGACTTGTTGGTGCTATTGTTGTCTCCATACGGTGATGGTGCTAAGGGCGGTGAACCTAGACGCACATCGCTTTTTGGGAAAGTCGTAGCTATTGGGGAGGGAAATCTCATCATGTGCTAATCATTGACGTTGATGCGAGATTTGGTGATCGGCCGCCTATTGTGTTTCGATACTATGACGGATCCATCTTTGTGAAATGAACGAGTCTCTATAGGCTATACCAAGTTGAGTTATCTTTCAAATTTTACTTGATTTGTTTGATTTATATTTTTATTTTGAAGTTATGTACCCTCTTTCAAGTGAAATGACAAATTTCCTTCAAACACACACACAAATATATATATATATAGGATCCTACTCCTCTTGATTTTCCTTGTGTCACGGGATACAAGGAGACAAGGGCCAAAAAAAGGAAGCTAGTGAACATTAATCACCGATATTTAGGTGTGAAAAACACAATTTTGTAAACTCTGGTGATGGGTTTTTCTTCTCTCTCTCTAACTTTTTGCCCTAACTGTGGTGGTGGGTTTTCCATCAAAGACGTGACAAAGCAAAAGGAGAGACATGTACGAGGAAATTGACCCGGTTTTCGGGGAATCAAACATGGCAGCATTGGACCGACCAACCACTCCACTCACTCGCTGAAAAGAGAGAGAAGATCTTTTTGCGTTTGCGAGTTCAAATAATTATGTGCTGGGTTGTCTTGTATGGATTTGTAGCGAACATACAATCAAGAACACAACTCACTAAGCACAAGAAAGGCCAAATTAATGACCTAATTAATTTGATTTCCCGTTGCTAATTTTGAGGGTGCGTTGTTCATTGCGCCTCTATGCTCCAACCAAGGGCTAATCTTGGGGTTTGATATGTACTTATCATTAAATACTCTATTATTGGGAGACCAATTCCTAATTCGTCTTCCTTTTGTCTAACATTTGGTTCTTACTTGAACTGGGGTTTGCCATTGGAAAGTTAAGCATGCATTTTCTCAATCTATTTTCAATGGAAAAGCTTCATATGCCGAATGCAATCACGTCCCAAACTTTTGGATTAATGTAATCAAGTCCTACACTTTTGTTGAAAAATGCCACTAACACCCGATAATTTAAATTAGTGCAATCAAGTCTTCAAAATTTACTCAAAAGTATAATTGATTCGTAACTTTATATTGAAACTGAAATATTTTAGGATATCACATGGGTGAATTTTGGTCCTATTCATAAAAAAAAAAGAACTTGATTTGCACTTTTTAAGAAAGGTTCACGATCAGGTCGTACTGATCAAAGGGTTTTGAACTCAATTTCATCCTTATAAAATATATAATCTTCCAATACATAAATGGCCAATAATTATAATAACGATGTTTCCATGTAATTAATTCTCGACGTCAAGTATTTAATTCGAATGTTACGGTCCATTTCTTCTACCTTAAGAACTAGAGGAAAAAGCATGAATAAGTGACCAGTACCTTTAGATAATCTATCAAGTTACATCCAATGTACACCTCTCTACCATATGTCGTCACTTTCCCTTTTGATCCTAAATTTTCTTTAAAAGAAATCTGAACTTTGCATATTATAATATTTTGTGGCCTTGTGAAATTACTGTATCTCGTGATATTTCTTCTCTCTAAAATTATGAACGCGTTCCATATAATTGCAATAACCATGGTTATAAGGGCACTTGTTAACGATAGTCATTAGCAATATCAAGCCATCTAATAGCGCATTAATATAACATATTATTCTAATCTTCTCTAGAAATTTTCGTATCCTTTTTGAGCCTAGAAGTCCTGACGAAGCTGGCTTATAGGCTCAGGTCTAGTTGTCCTCTGAAGCTTCCTATAATTGGGCATTTATTCAAATTTAATATTTACATGTAAGTGTTGTTGAAGGAAGAGATCCACTTGTTTACTCTTAATAGGAAAGAAAGTCTTAAATTCACCAATATATTTTTCATTCATTTGTTTAACACCGCCTTTGGCACATTATGTTAATGTATTACTATGATGACACAATACATCTAAACATGAATTGAAGTGAGATCTTAATCGCGATTATTATTTCTCGTGAATTTAAAGTATGGGTCATATTGTTCACTAAGGTTTCTTGCAAATAATTTATTGCTAGGTTAATCTTTAGATCTCGTATCGTTTTGGATATGCTTGTGTACTTGAGATTATGTAGGACATTGCGGTAGATAAAATCGACACATTGCTAATAGATATGCGGCTCTCTTACGATAAAGAGATTATAGGGATGGGGATGCTAGAATCATAGGAGCCGGGTTGGACTCTCGCGCTTTGCAAAGAGACGGAGCAAAATTAGAGATATGAGAGTTATATATAGGACGACAGACAACAACAAAAAATCGGCATACTCTTTATTTACCGATGTTACGATTAAAAATAATTTAAGTTAACAAGTGTTTTGCTTCAATCTCTCAATTTTATTTTTATGAGGATTTATTTGTGAATCATTTACTTAATGTAGTTGTCAATTTTTTCACAAGCCCGTAGATTTGTCCTTTTTTGAGCTCTTATATTTTGTTTTCGATGATTATCCACATTTTTTCTCACTAGTATATATTGAATGAAGAAAACTGAAACCCTTTTGTTTTAGTTTCACATTATGATCCACAATCTTATGTCTACAATAGATGAAATAGAAATTTATGTATCCCTTGCCATTGATAAAAGGAGAAATAGGCCAATTAAGGCTTAGAATTTGAAAAATTTGAACCCTATTTAGTTTCCATCTATGACACACATCACTTTATTCTAAAGTAAATAATTCATTTTCTACGACACCGATGCAATAGATGCATAAAAAGTGCTATATATATGTATATGTATATGATCGAAAAAATCGAAATTTGAAAATAGACTAGATACAATGAATTTCTTTCATGAAAAACACTTTGAAAAGAAAAGAAAAATATATATTTTCTGAGATTTTGGATATATGAAATGGCGTCAGTACACATAAGATAAGACAGGGAGAAGAGCAAATATTGTCCACATATTTCAGGACAACATCGAAATGATTGTGTAACGAGCATATAAATAAGCTTTCGGTTAATGGGTGCCTCTTGATTTATCAGAACCGACCATTGGAATTAGAAACTACTCACGTGCAACCTCCATTTATCTAACTTGAAAATCAACTCACTCTATACATAAAATACAACATACAAAACAAAAACTTCGAACAAAGGGGCAAAAGGTAGGAAAAAACAATGGCAAAAAAAAAAAAAAAGAAAAGTATTTAGCAAAAGTTTCAAAGGATGGGCAACCCCCACGTGCCATGAAAAGGTGCATGGTGATATAGTAAAGACGCACCTCACGTGCAAAGGATCCAATGACAACGTCGACACTAAGAGAAAAATGTCTTATTGCTTTAGATATATAAATTGAGCACTTTAAAATTTTAAAAAAAAATTCTTGCTCATAGCACTTCATCAATATACAAAAAGCGTGTCAATAATATGCAGCCATGTTGGTAAAAGAATCCGGAGAGGGGATTATGACGCTAGTTTCATGGGTGCGGAATTCGACTCTGCGTTTTGCGAAAGAGGCAGAAAGAAAAGTTAAAGATAGGAGAGATAAAAAAAATTATATATATATATATATATATATACAGAAAAGTGCTCAACAAAAAGGGAGTTTTTTTTCGATATGTTGAAAAACTAACCCCCCTTTTTGGCCCGATCTCGCTAGTAATGTAATGGTTACACAAAATACTTTTCAAAGATTTATTTGTGCAGACTCGTAAAAATAAAATAAAATTAAAGAGCAAGATTTGTCCTGGAGCTTTGTACTGAAAAAAAATTGTTCTTTTCTATGTTTCTTTTTCTAATTTTGTTTGAGTGGGTGATTTAATGGTTATTTCTTTTATTTTTGATTTTTTTAGTTTTTGAATTTTTCGGAGGTGGTCAATGGTCAAAGGAGAAGAAGCAAGGAGAACAAACAAGAGTTTTGGGTCGGCGGGTGTGCCGCACGAGGGGATCTCTTTGCCCCCCCGTCCAAATGCCTTTCTATTTGTAACTCCAACCCTCCTCCACATGCACCCTTCTCTTATTTTATATTCATTCACTCCCAAGTTCAATATATTCCTAACATGTATTGCTCAATATCATAGGAAGGAGCTCACATTGTCGAGGCCCTTTCTCTAAAAGAAAGATCCAAAGTGATGATGCTAGTGTTGCTCTCATGCACAAATTATCAACGTGATGAACGGAATCAAGTATGGTACGTATGTATATATGCAGAGCCTATATATCGAAACTCACAAGAAGTCCTATGAATATCACAATAGTTTGTATGTATAAATCTCCATATATCCATCTAAATATAGAAGAGTTTGAAAGAATCATGAGACGTTGGTGCTTTTACTAAATATTTTTTTTTGTTTTATATGACATATAATGTGAAAGGACACTATAGTTAAAAGCCGTATCATATTACTTTTCATTCCTTTCTCTTCCTTTTGTGTAATGAGGTACATGATAAGAGTCAATTCGACTTAATTCTTTGGTGTACGTGTTAACCTTATGTGCAGCTCCGAGAACTTGGTCTTTCCTAAGAGAAGAACAACAGAGAAAACTCTTGGGAGTAGTTTGTTTTAACACTGCAAACAAATTGGACCAGTTTGCCCACAGACTAACACCATGTTTTTTTAGCAACTTGACCATCTGGGACCATCAAACATTGGATTCAAGCCATGATTTACAACAACAAAAAAAAAATCGACCGTGGCGTCGGCCGTTGCACTGTCATTTCGGCCCCTCTCGAAGCTCTCAAAGAAGGCCCTAAAATATTATCATTCTGACACCAAAATGCATATCTTTCTTATTGGTGAGAATACAATACTTTACATCTCCCCAGAGCTCAAGCTCACAATGTCATATGTCCTCAGAAATCATGTAATGACCCACTTCATCGGTAAGGAAGAAACTCTGAAACTAATCATGGGGCAAATAATATCTTAATATTGGGCATCACTTGGCGTCAAGGCTTCTGAGCAGAGAACATGATGAAGGATTGCTGAATTTTGCTTGTGTAATTGGTTAGACCACATGATGTGCACAAATCTTCGATCTCTTCGGCAGTCAGATAGCTGTAATTCTGCGCAGTTCTCTGCCACACAACCAAACATTGTCATAAACAAAGCTTGACGCGCATTATGAGAATAATAATGTCTTTTAGACTACCTTAGGGAAATCAGTGCGTACAGAAAAAGAGTTCTGTGGAAATCAAACTAAAGACGGAGATGCTAAGACCATGAAAGATGAAACCTTACGGTCTATGGTGTTGTCTGAGTGCATTTCATTTTCGCTTCACAAAATAATCTACGAGGCATTTCAGCATGGGATGAGATCGTCCAACAAACATCAGAAGGTTGAGTACAAGGTATGTGGCAAACAGAAGCTGCCCTAGGATCACAAAATATAGTAGTTGCACCATGCAGTTATACAGTTTAAGGTATACGCGTAAGGATCAGACGATACATTTGCTTAAGAAATTTCAACTTCAGAAAGGAGAGGGTCAGATACAGCCTAGGTAGAGTGGTTTGACAAAGACAGGAAAAGGAGATCCAGACTAATACGCTCATTAGATTATCAACTACTGGAATACGTTTTGAATAATTGAAATAGATCTCGCTTGTGTTGTCGCACTAATGTGAATTACTTACTCATGCTCCATGGTTTCTGTTGCTATAACTCAAGTTGACACGTTACATTTTCCAAGGCAAATATGATGTGGTTCTTGAAAACAGCCGCACAAGAAATCACCAGTGGATGTATATACTACTCCAGGGCAACTGGGGTCGCCACCAGTCCAGAAAACGGATTTCTTGTCAATACACATGCATTAGATGTTCGGAATCTAAACCTCTATCGCAAACCTCAATGAAACGGAAATCCACTTGTAAGTGATTTCTTCTTCTTTTTTCCATATTTTCATCTCTCTATGTTCGAAGTGGAGTAGCATTGCATGCAGGTGAAAGTGTAGAAAAGTGGCCCCTCGCTTATTTCACATGGTTCTAGACGTTAATTACAAGAATAGAAATAGGTCTAATGTGCCAAGTTGATGTACCTGTCTGAAAAGCCGTATCATCCAGGGAGTGGAGGGAGTGTACCGCAGGAAAGTGGTTCCTACAAAAACTCCACCGCTTCTTAATACTCGAGTAATTTCTGCAATCTGCCGACACGCGGCAGAGGGTTCGAGAACTTTTTATCAGCCATTTGATGAGGATGAAGAAATTGTGTGTATCAGGAACTCATTCCACAGCTAAAGCTTGTTAAACTTTAGCCTGTAATCACCAAAATTTCCTTTTCCATATCTTTTTTCACATCAATGTACTGTAATTAGACAAACTGAATCTATCATTAAGGTAAGCCACATTTGGCCATGATGAAATTTGATTTGAGCACTTTAGGGAGGAGTTGTAGAACCATGCAAACAAGATCCATGAACTATTATCATTTCCCATTCAGATATCAAATGATTAACTTCTAAAATTACCAGAGAGAAGTTATTTGGAACAGTACACCCAGCTTCTAGAATTATGCTAGTAACCATGTAAAGCTTTAAAGATTTCAAACTCCCGAAGCACACCCCAACCCCTTTTCCACCGCAGTATTCTGATACTGTATCAATATGGCCTGGAGAAGTATATATGTGAAATACTCCACAAGTTTACTGGAGGCCTCTCATGGATCAATCTGCCAACTTCTCCCAAACTATCAGCTTCACTAATACACTTGTAACCCTTTGCATAACTGCATGATGGTACTAAGAACCTCATATAGTTTGGTTGTGCAAGCGTCAGTCCTAATTAATTTCAGAGCCAAAGCTGTTGGCACTGTTCAAGTTGTCCCAACCTCCACTGCTTCTTTAGCATTACCACATACTCAGGGGGAATTGTTGCTTGACTTCTTTACAGCAGAGACTACCGGCTCTTGTTGCCTGACCCTTTATCACTCACACTATAAGAAAACATAGCACTAGCATTTCATTATTTGTCTGCATTCTCAACCTTCTTCCATAAACAGGTTTTCGAACTCACTTAAGCTCCATGTGACGTTACCATCATGTTCAAGGGGAGCTGCATTCAAGTCCTACATGTTCGTGCCCCCATTCCTCTCTCCGTGGAAGGTAATTCCCCCATTTATAATGGCAATTGTTGACAACCCAAATACTCATCTTTGTTAAAAGCGAGTAGCTCAAAAAAGATGTCTAGGGCCATAAGAAGCAGCTGTCCAGTTTCAATTTTTATGTTGACAATAAGCTAAGCCATCCTTCCACGAAGTGACATTGCCAGCATAACCATTTAAGATAGGATGGATTGGCCATATTCAAAGCGATAGTGGCTGCACAACAGTCAACTATCTTTTTTGCAATCAGTAAAATCTCTTGCATGTTTCAACACGAATCCCCACGATGACCCAGTCAGAATTATCTTCAACAGATCAAAAGTAAAGTACTAAGCTAAGATGCTTGGAATGACATCCATCTGTGATACAACTACAAGCCCAACTTTCATTTGATGGCATCTGTCCTCATTACTAATTTGAAATTCACTTTACTCATTCTGAATTCTGTACAGCATTAAAATATAATTCCAGTATCTAGTCAATTTCCGGGACGCCTATGTGACTTATGAGACAGTACGGCTCAATAACATTGATCTAGATTAAATGAGAGAGACGAACGTACAGCGTTGGAAGGGGAAGGCCAGCAGTGCAATGCTGCCCCGGCATGTACAGCGTCAACTGAACCAGATGAGAAAGGAAGCCTTGAAACATCAGCTCTAACAAGAGCCAGATTCCTGCAAATGTCCCAGAATGTCAAGCCATCTCATCCTCAGTTTATTAATTTCACAAGCATACAAGAATAACATTTTAGTTGACAGCTTCCGTATGTTCAAGTTCCTAATCGAATGAAAGAACTTACGCTTTTAAAACAGCATCGTCCTGTTTAATGAAATCATAGCATTGGCGTAGCATATTTTCGGAATAATCAAGAGCAATTACTCCAGAATAACTCCCCGATTTCGCGAATTTTCTGGAAAACAAACCACTTCCACAGCTAACATCAACTAGAAGGCCACCCTCGACAGGTTTGAAGTACTCTTGAGCCATTTTAAACTGCATTCAAATAATAGATTACGCTATTAACAGCTTATCTTGAAAATCTAGCAAGAACAATAATCTCAAACAACTAGAATTGGCTTGCTCATGTATAACAGGTTTAGTGGAGGAAGCTCATATTCTTTTTCAGCCCATAGTAAGAACACCGTGCACATTTTATAAGGTCTCAAAATGACCTTCGACAGATCCTCATGGCTTATATATTAATGGATAAAATTAGCCAGAATCTGTACTTCTTCATCTTGACCAGGAAAGCCACTGCTGTTAAAATTCTGACGCCAGCCTCTCTCGTATAAGAATGAAACAAGGGGACTCCTAGCAAAAGCAAGAACCCAAGTTGAGGAATCAGATACTTCACAGAAAATTTATTAGTGAATCTTAAAGGCAATCCAGAGAAGATGAAGTAGTGCAGAAATGAGCAAGAACGTGCATTATGTACCTTGCAATCGAATAAGATGGTGGGTTAATTGAGAAGAAAAGTATGATCTGAAAGAGAGGAAATTGCAAAAAGACCAAGTATATGGGTGCAAGAAAGCTAGCACATCCTTTGGGAAAGGGCAATCTCCTATTTCTAACGTAAGTGTCCTTGCCAATAATTCCAGTTGAAACGGCATGACAAGCCACAAACCATAGAGGAATCTAAACCTACTTCCTAGAAAAGGGACGACTCGATTATTATGGTTTGACATATGATGTATGGATTGGTTCTCCTTTACCTTTTTTCCACCCCAACCAACTGAACTTCAGATATGGAGATAAAGAGCAAGTGAGCTAATGGTTAAAGGTAAAAGATGGAGTAACCCTATACCAATAGTGCAAAAGGCAATAAATGACGACAATTCCATAATTCAAGTTGAATTGGCCAGGTCGTAGACCACAGTTGGCGATACCTGAACAGTTCTGTCCGCGCTGGCTTGACTTCGATGTAGTCCCTCAAACCAGCAGTAAGAGTGAGGTCTAGAAAGTTGTCTTTGCTGGAATATGACTTATTGCATTTTTTACACCTAAAACCAGACCTATAAACGGCTTCCCTGCATAATTTTGAAGTTATGAGTCAGAACTAATCCCATCAAAGCATTACACAGTATCAGTTGTCTAAACCAGATAACGTGTTCCAGAACCTACAAGTTCAGACCAGATGGACCTCTTCTTGTTAAGGGTTCATAGCATATTGGGCATGAAAATACCTCAACCTCCAAAGTTTGATCTTTCTGAATTCCCGTGTCCTGAGATAGGATAAGTTGATTCACTCACAAGCATACAAATGGAAGAAAGAAAGAAGCTGGCACAGAAGCATATATCCCAAAAAATATGGCATTTAAAAAAGGTTCAGATTGTTGGGCACATAGCTAAAGGAAGAGATCTGTCATCAACAGACTAAAAGATTCAGCCTCAAATCACACTGCTTAGCCTGAACTCCATAACAGACCGGGAAAAAAACAGAGACAAAGCAAAGGAAGACGTAAAGTTTGGAAAGTGTACCGGCTCAACAGCAAGAGCAGAGCTGGCTCGGACGCTGAACGAGGGGAAGCGAACGGACGAGAATTGGGGGCGAGGTTGGAGCAGGGAATCGCGAGGAAGAAGAGGGTGTCTGGCTAAAGATAGCTGGTGCATGGAAGAGGAAGCCATGGCCATCAAGATCGTTGCAGAGCGTGGACTCTCTGTTTTCTGATCTGGGTTTCTTGTTCATTACTCGTTTATCGTAGTTCGGCAGTTGGGCGATGCTTGTTTGTTCTCGAGCGTCTGGTTTGTGTGGAAATACAGGCTCAAACGAGTAACCTTGGGGCTCCTTACAAATTCTGCGATAATATCTAAAAACTCGCATCTTTGCTTCTTGTTTCCCCCAACAGAAGGGAAAAGGACAAAAAGAGGCCTCTGTTCTCCCTCTTCTAGAAGCTTTTGTCTCCAGCAAATTATACTAATTTTATGTGACTTTGTTCTGGATTTTTGCAATTCGATCAATGATTATTCTCAGCTGCGATGCTTGTGTTCATCGACTCAATAAAAAAAATAATCTTTAATTCATATTCTATTATCTTTGTGAATTGTGGGTATCTTCCTCTCTGTTACAATCCTCCTTTTCTCTTTGGATTCTCTCCAACCACTCGGCAGAGTCAGAGAGAAGCATGAGGGGGAGGCTCAGGTCCTAGTTGAATTAAGGAATCCAGCAAGAGCACAAGAAGCCATTGAAAATTGGCTTCTCTCCAATCACCGTATAAAAGATACGTTTTTCTCACCCTCAAATCTGTAGAGCATGGTACGAGGGATAGGTTGTCTCAAGAAGTTACCTGCAAATCCAATATTTTTGCTGAACAATCCAAGCATATGACCACATCATGAACCAATTTGCTATTCTGTAGTATAAAATATTACGAGCAAAATATCAAATTCGTTAGTGATCACAAGAAGGATCGTGTTTGCTGTTCAGCGTTTCTGATCAGCGAGGCCTGCATAATCAGTTGGTCCATAAGGTTGGAACCACTCGGCCAAAAACCCCTTCTTTCTTCTGGGATTGCAGTTCATGTCCTTGCACAGCTGGTCATTGTACCAAATGTTGGTGGTTCCAATGCATGATCTCCAGAAGTTCCTCACGCCATATCGCTTCATGTGAGTTTTCCACCTCGCTGCGTCCTTTTCCATTGCCCCGATGCTTGGCAGCTTGATGTTCCCGTCGAGGAGGTGCACTAGCCACTGGCATCTGATCTCAAAGGCCGGCAGGTTTGCAAGGCCCTCTGCATATCCTATAACTGCGAGCTGCGGAATCCGAGGATGAATCACCTGCCTGAGTCGGGATATAAGACTGTTACGACAAAACCAGGATTGGTTGCAGCATCATTACAAAATCCTATGGGAAAAGAACAACTACATTTTGAATGCCCTGAAATTAGTACCACCCCTAAATGTTGTAATGCTACACGAGACCTTAAGGTTAGCCAGATGCTGCAATGCATTCACGTAGTTAGATAAGATCTTCTTGGTGATCCTTGATAGTTAATCCTCACTTGGACAATAAGATATGCATTTTGAACATCAAGGTTTTTGAGTGGAAATTGACGACACTTGGTGTTGCGACTGCAAGTATGAAATGGTACCTGTAAAGAGGAATGGTTGAAATTGGTGAAGAGACGAGGTACTTTTGGAAGACTGAAGATCTAAAAATGTTCTTGAGCTTTTGATCGCCTTTATATCCAGTGGCAAGCATCACGAGATCGCTAGAGATCGGTTTGTCTTCTCCGTCGACTATCAGACCTTCCTTGCAGAAGCGAAAGCTCTGCGACCTCTTGATTAGGATGCTTCCCTCCTCCACTTTATCATAGAACTTGTCAGGCAGCATGCCGATTTGACACGAAGACATGTCCTCGAGAAAGCTGTGTCTCGGTACTAATCCGTACTTCTTCAACGGGAGTTTCCACTGGAGATAGATTTCCCAGAATTTCGAGATGCCCCAACTCTAGGAATTTCAGGGTTACCTTGTGAACAAAATTTTTGATTGACAAGCGGATGCATATAACAGAGAGAATCATGAAAGGGAAAAATTGACGGATCAAAGATTCATCCATTTATGGTTATGACTGATAGACAGGCATGTTTTGTGGAACTAAACCGAAAAAATAAAAGTACGCACATACCAATGGTGAAAGCACTGTGGCGAGAAGCCAGTACAGGATGTTTTGTCCTGGCTTATGAAGAAGCAGCTCGGAGAAGCGATTGAAGTACAAGTAGCCAAGGAGAGATAGTAAGAAGCCGTTGTCGGGCAGCAACCAATGAGGATTTCTCTGGATCATCACACAAGGGTGCTCGACACCTGATTCCAAATAAGAAATGAGAATGAGATAAGGAAAACGCCAATGTCAGATAAGGAGCTGCAGATAGAAATTCATTTGTGCGTAGATACTTCAAGCATAATTGAACCCCACTGCATACGCTAGTTTACTCTTCTATAGAATGGATTTCGATGGAGTTCGATGAAATCGCAGAAGTCTCGGATGAACTTTCAAGAAGATATTAGGAATTTCAAAGTTTTGATAGAATTTGTTCATGGCTCAGAGTGACAGTTCACCCAACAATAGTCTACCAGCAGATAAGTTGATGTTGCTCTTACCGTTCGCTTCTGCACATTCGACAGCTAAATCCACTGCCGATTTCTGCGAACCTATGATTGTGATTCGCTTTCCTTTGATCAATTCAGCAGCTGCAGACTTCTCCATATCCGAATATTCCATTGAATGCATGACCTTGCCATCGAATACTTCAGAGCAATAATTCGGTGGGAGCTCCGGAATGTTAGGAAGCCCACTGAACCGTCCGATGCAAAGAATAACAAATTCAGCTTGGTGAACCTGGCCAAAATGCATCATTCACTCAACATCGCATCAAGCAATTGCGGAAATTGAAACTAGACAATAAGCACGTGTGGATGATTCTCACATCTCAGGATCGAATTGGATCGAACTACCGAGAAATAGCTAATTTACCTCTGTGGCATTAGTCTCTGTGTCCAGGACAGTAACTTGCCACTTCCCTCTCGAGCCGAATGCCGCCCCTGTCCCGCCCCACAAATCCCACGTCGCCATCTCTTCGAACGACTCCCCAACATAATCGATACTAATCACTCTGGAATGGAGCTTGATGCAAGGATATAAATTGAAGTGCTGAGCATAGGACTCAACATAGTCCAGGACTTCAGTGTGGCTGGGGAACTTCTCCTGCACAGAGGCCGGCCAATCGAAGTCCGAGAACCGGAAACCTTCCTTGGCATTCTGGAGCTTGGTCGATTGAATGGTGTGATTCCAGACTCCCCCGACACGGTCGTCTGCCTCGAACACCACCGGGTCAAAGCCCTTCTCTACCAAATACTTGCAGGCGAGAAGGCCACTTATTCCTGCTCCTATGATCACTACCCTTCTCTCCATTTCCTCTTTCGAACTCCAGAGGGATTCAACATGTGAGTTTTCAGGCTAGATAGAACATATTTTATATATCCATCAGGATTGATCATGGATTCCAAGTTGAAGAAAGTGTTAAAAAAGCAATCTTTGACCAGATACTGCCTCCCTTTGGACATTGTGCCTCATCTGATCTAGATGACGATTTGTTTAACACAGGTGGGACAGGTCTTGGTATGGACAGAAGGATTAGTTTAACATTATCTTGACTGAACTAGACATTTATTTTTCCTCATTCATGGTCAAACTGTTTGAACTTAACCAAGACCAATATTTGAATGGAGGCCCACGAGATCGGGCTTGATAAGCACGCAAGAACAAAGAATTGTGACGATTAGCCGAATGAAATAATGATAACAAGGACAACAATAATAATAGTTTTGAAAACATATATTAGATCGTTACTCTTTTCATGATAAGGATGGATCGTCATTGAAATTTAATTGAGATATATTGTGTGTGCTATTAGTTGTGATCTCAAAGAAAAGAGAGAAAAAAAAAACCAATGAGTTTTGAAGTTCCAATACAAGTTATGGTTATGTAAAATACTATTTTTTAATCATTTTGTTGCAAAAACAAAAAATAATTGAGCTCAATTCAATTCAACTCAATCAAAGCCAACAAACAAATTAGCTTGAGCTCGAGTTTAATATGCTCGATGCTACCTAGTATTGGGAAATTGCATGTATGTGTTTAAGACTACCATATATATTTTTGAGAAAAACAATAATAGATGCTCATGTAACTCGAGCTCGAGCCCGAGCTCCACTTTGAAATCAGCCGACTTAATCACAATTAGCTATATTGATCGACCAGAACAAGAGCTAGCATCAAGCAGCTTGAGTTAGAGATCTACTTCTACTCACAAGCTTAAGTCGAATTCCAATTTCAATTAGTCGAGGTGAAAGAAGCTATTCTCATGGCCATGTGCTCCTCGCTCAGCCTTTATTATACTATCCATCCTTATCCTACACACGGTTTGGTCATTGCCGTTGAAATGATGATCGCCCTCTTATGTCGATAGGACAAATGAAACCAAGCAAGATGTCAATAGAGCAATCTTTTCATAAATTTAGCGTCTTTACCTTGGTTTTGCAGTTGGGTGGTGTTTGCTTGTGCCCGAGTGTCTTGTATATGGAAATGCTGGCTCAAAAGAAAGTTTCCGGGAACTCCTTTCAAATTTGCGATAACATAGTCTTTGCCTCTTGTTTACCCCAACAAAAAACACGGAGGACAAAAAGAGTTGTCTTTTCCCCCTCCTCTAGAAGCTTTTTGTCTCGAGTAAACTATACTAATCTTGTTAGAATGTTTAAGTAATAAACCCCGCATTCATAGGACAGTTTAAGTTTTTAGAACAATTTAAGTTTTTAGAACAATTGGCAACAAATTTCATATGGTATAAAAGTTGTAGGTCCCGAGTTTGATTCTTTTCAGATCCCTATTTGCCTTCCCAATGAAAAAATTTCTACATTTAGTTCTAGGCAAAAAGAATAGACCAAGGGTGAATGAGAGTGATATAATATTTAAATAGTAAACCACAACTTCATTTAACATCTTAAGCTTTAAGAACGATTGGTAGTGGTTCCTGAGTTCAAATCTTCGAGGCCCATATCAAAGATATGTTTTTATCACCCTCAGATCTGTAGAGCATGGTATGAAGGGTGGATCGCCTCAAGAAGTTACATTCAAAATGCCAAAAAGTCACTCTATGTTTTGCTAAAAAATCCAAGCTTATGATATCATATCATGAACCAATTCCCTATTCTGCAATGAAAAAAATGTTACAAGCGACATGTCGAATTCATCAATGATCATGAGAAGGTTCATGTTTGTTGTTCAGTGCTTCTGATCAGGGAGGCCTGCATAATCAGTTGGTCCATAAGGTTGGAACCACTCGGCCAAAAACCCCTTCTTTCTTCTGGGACTGCAGTTCATGTCCTTGCACAGCTGGTCATTGTACCAAATGTTGGAGGTTACAATGCATGATCTCCAGAAATTCCTCCCACCGTATCGCTTCATATGAATTTCCCACCTCGCCGCATCCTTTTCCATGGCCCCGATGCTTGGCAGCTTGATGTTGCCGTCGAGGAAGTGCATGAGCCACTGGCATCTGATCTCCGAGGCAGGCAGGTTCGCGAAGCCTTCTGCATATCCTACAATCGCAAGCTGGGGAATCCGAGGATGAATCACCTGCCTGTAGTCGGCATTTAAGACTGTTATAACGAGATTAAGATTGGACGTGCCATTATCACAAAATCCTATGGGGATAGAAACTACATTTTGAGTGCCCGCAAATCCTTACCACACCTTATTGCTGTAATAATACACAAGAGACCTTAAGGTTAGCCAGGCAAGCAACGCAGTGTCAGAGTCAGACAATATCTTATTCTTGATCCTTGATAGTCAATCCTCACTTAAATAGTAAGATGCATTTTGGATTTCAAGGTTTTGAAGTGGAAACTGATGCTCATTTGTGTTGCAAGTATGAAATGGTACCTGTAAATAGGAATGGTTGAAGTTGGTGAAGAGACGAGGTACTTTTGGAAGACTGAAGATCTGAAAATGTTCTTGAGCTTCTGATCGCCTTTATATCCGGTGGCAAGGATCACGAGATCGCTTGAGATTGGTTTGTCTGCTCCGTCGACTATCAGGCCTTCCTTGCAGAAGCGAAAGCTCTGCGACCTCTTGATTAGGATGCTTCCTTCCTCCACTTTGTCGTAGAACTTGTCCGGCAGCACACCGATTTGACACGAAGACAAGCCCTCGAGAAAGCTATGTCTTGGTACTAATCTGTACTTCTTCAATGGGAGTTTCCACTGGAGATAGATTTCCGAGAATTTCGAGATGCCCCATCTCTAGAAATTTCAGGGTTACCTCGTGAACAAACTTTCCGATTGACTAGCGGATGCATATACACAAAAGAATCATGAAAAAAAAAACGGATAAAAGAGTAAACTATTTATGGTTGTGACCTATAGACGAGCAAGTTTTGTGGAACCAAACTGGAAAAATGGAAGTATGCGCATACCAAAGGCGAAAGCACTGTGGCGAGAAGCCAGTACAGGAAGTTCTGTCCCGGCTTATGAAGAAGCAGCTCGGCGAATCGATTGAAGTAAAAGTGGCCAAGGTGAGATATTAAGAAGCCTTTGCCTGGCACGAACCAATGAGGGTTCCTCTGGATCATCACACAAGGGTACCTGACTCCTGATTCCGATCAAGGAATGAGGATGAGATGAGGAAAGCTGCAAATATCAGATAAGCTTTTGTATAGAATAGGTTTCTCTGTAGTTTGATGAAACCATAAAACTTTCATATGAACTTTCAAGAGGATATTCTGAATTTCAAAGCTTTGATAGAACTAGACTATAGCTCACAGTGACAATTCACGCTACAGTGGTCTACCGGCAGATAAGTCTACTTGATATTGCTCCTTACCATTTGCCTCGGCACATTCGACTGCCAAATCCACTGCCGATTTCTGGGAACCCACAATTGTGATTCGCTTTCCTTTGATCAATTCAGCAGCTGCAGATTTCTCCATATCCGAATATTCCATCGAATGCATCACCTTGCCATCGAACACTTCCGAGCAATGATTCGGTGGAGGCTCCGGAATGTTAGGAAGCCCGCTGAACCGGCCGATGCAGAGAACAACAAATTCAGCATGGTGAACCTGGCCAAAATGCACCATTCACTTAACATCGAATCAAGAAATTGCAGAAATTGAAACTCGACAATAAGAACATATCGATGCTTCTCAAATCTCAGGATCGAATTGAACCGAGCAATCAAGAAATAGCTAATTCACCTCTGTCGCATTAGTCTCTGTGTCCAGGACAGTAAGGTGCCACTTCCCTTTCGAGCTGAATGCCGTCCCCGTCCCGCCCCACAAATCCCACGTCTGCATCTCTTCGAATGACTCCCCAACATAATCGATACCAGTCACTCTGGAGTGGAACTTGATGCAAGGATATAAATTGAAGTGCTGAGCATAGGACTCAACATAGTCCAGGACTTCAGTGTGGCTGGGGAACTTGTCCTGCACGGAGGCCGGCCAATCGAAGTCTGAGAACCGGTAAGTTCTCTTCGTATTCTGGAGCTTGGTCGACCGAATGGTGTGATTCCAGAGTCCCCCGACGCGGTCGCCGGCCTCGAACACCACGGGGTCGAAGCCCTTCTCGACCAAATACTTGCAGGCGAGGAGGCCACTAATTCCTGCTCCTATGATCACTACCCTCCTCTCCATTTCTCTTTTCAAACTAGGAGTTCAACAAGTAAATTTTCAAGCTAGAGAGAACATAATTTCATGTATCCATCGGGATTGATCATGGACTAGATCTTGGAGAAACTGTTAGAACATAAAGCAATCTTCGACCACATACTCTTATCTCTTTGGACAGTGTGCCTCATCTGATCTAGATGGCAACTCCTTTAACACAAGTGGGACAGGTCTTGGGGTCCACAGAAGGATTAATTTAACATTTTCTTGACTCAAATAGCCATTTATTTTTCCTCATTTATTGCGAAATATGTGCGAAGGCCGGTCCACGATTCTAGAAATCTATTTTTTTTTAATGAAGACGCTATTTAATTTCTAAGTATTCTAGCAAAATTTTAAAATAATTAATTATGGTCTTGCAAAATTTCACACAATATAAAACACTAGCGTTTGAATTCAAAATTTTTCTAGTCCATATTTAACTCCCGTCTTATACATTTCTACACTTTAGTCTTAGATTAATATTTGGATAAAATACAGTGTAAAAATATTTAAATAATAAATCACGCATTTTTACCACGTTTTAAATTTTTCAGAACATCTTCGACCAAATAAAAAAAAAAATCAGAACATAGATGTTGTCCAACAAAATTTCAGCGTTGTCTGGACATTCAAGTATTTGCTGAATCATTGATGTTGGGCACTCGAGGAATTTCACATTTCGTTTGGCGTCATTCAATACGAAGCACTTGCGAAAAGGTCAAAAAGCTTCCGTTTGTTGATAAGGTTATAAAGTTGTGAATTTGACAAAGATAAAAATTTGAATAGCCAAATGACAAGCGCGTAATAATAAAGAACTTTGACTATTAGCCGACCACCACAACAATAATAATAATAACTCTGAAAACATATACTAGATTGTTGTGCTTTTCACGATAAGGATGGATGGCGATTGAAATTTAATCAAGATATCTTGTGTGTGCTATTACAAGTTACGATGTCAATCAAACATGAGGAAAAAAAAATTAGTGGAGCTTTGTGGTTCCGATTCAAGCTTTTGGTTAAGTATATCCTATGTTTTAATCATCTTGTCAAAAGCAACTAAATTAATAAAGTTTTCCATTTGATTCTGATTGCCGCAAAGGGTAATGCATGACCCAATCGAGCCACGCCGCCGGGCAAGAAAGCTCAAAAAAGAGGAAGAAGTGGGCTCACGATGGGAGGGGCGGATGGCGGCAGCGGCCGGGGCGCACAGCGGTGATTAAGAGACAAGTTGTATTAGGGCGAGAGAGGGAGAGAACGAACTCATGATTCAATTTGGGAATTCGAAACTTACATCCGACCAACTCGTAGTTTGGTCGCCGGAAGTGCAAGATCTGGCGACCACTGAGTTCGGCTGCCAAAAGTGCACGCTCTTGCAAACTTCTAGCCACCAAAATTAAGTTTGGCTGCCGTACGATCAAAGTGCATTCGATTAGAAAGTCGTTTTCTAAATCACTTCTCTCGTTCAGTTGCCGAGAGATAGAGATAAGCTTTCTAAATGAGGTGAGTTCCATGAGCATGGAAAGATCCGCTTTTGACTTACTTCTTCATGTTTCTAGCAATCTGCCCACTCTTTATACTAGGCCGAAGTCACACTAGCTTCTCAAGGCCACCTCCAACTGTCATAACCACACACATATTAAACCTCCTCTTGACTATATGACGATTATCATTCTAAACATGTTTTATTTGTTGGCCAAGGAAGGGAAGAGGTTCGAATATAGGGGCGTAATCGACCCAAACCCAGGCGATACACTATCAAGCTCAAGCTCGTGCTCGACTCGCATCCTTGTAGCTCGGAACTCGACTCAAGTTGAATCGAAGTATAAATTTTCCCGCTTGAGCTCGACTTGACTAGAAAAGATAAAATATACTTGAGCTCAATTCACTTTCGGCTCAATCAAGGCCAACAGATAAATTAGGATGAGCTCGAGTTTAATGAGCTTGAATACTGTATAGTTTTGGGAAATTGTATGTACATCTCTAAAACCATTATATATTTTTTAATAAATAATGGAAGTTCGGTTAGACTTGTTAGAGTCTCCAGCTTTTGTTGAGTTGAGTATTATAAGCTTGAGTGGGAGAAGTACCAAAAAAGTCCCAAACCTATTGTATTTTGACCCTAAATCTTTTTTTTTTGTCTAAATAGTGTTAAATCTTTCGGTTGGACCAATTTAGTCCTAAACTTGTTAATAATATTCTAATGTAGTCCATTCTTGACCGGAAATCGTTGACATGGATGTTGATCGTCTTTAGCATGACTTCGCTGATGTAAATAGATGTTACGAGTTTTCATTTTTTGGTTTGAATTTTTAAACATTCATTTTCTTTTTCCAGTTTTCTTTTACAACTTTGGTCTACGAGGTCACCGACCACGAGCGAGGGTCTCCGCGCCCTCACCAAGATCCAGGGCGGGGTCCATGACGCCCTCGCTAGTGACATGCAAGTGCCTCATGGCCCTTGCTTAGATCAAGCGAGGCACCCTTGTTGGCCACTACGCAAGGGCCGATATCCTTGCCTATTGGCCGATGATGGTCCGCTCGTAACCTCGCCGGCCCACAGTTGGAAAAAAAAAAAAGAAGGGAAGAAGAGGAGAAAAAGAAAAGAAAAAAAGTAATACAAATTTCAATAATAAATTTAATTTTTTAATTATTTTTAAATTGTCCACTTCATTATCGACCTTTCCACATAGGATGACCAACGTCCACGTCGGCGATTTTCAGGTTAAAATTGGCCGGAATGATTACATTGGCAAATTATCAAAAATTTTAAGTCTAAATTGGCATAATTAAAAATTTTAGAATTAAATTGCTATTAATGCAATAGGTTTATGCCTTTTTTGGTACTCTTCTCGAGCTTGAGCTCACTCGACCGAATGTTCATGTAATTCGTCGCTCCACTTTGAAATCAACCGAGTTAATCACAAGTAATTATATTGGTCGAGCAAAATACGAGGTACTAGCGGGCAGCTTGATTTAGAGATCCACTTCTACTCTCTAGCTTAAGCTTAATTCCGATTTCCATAAGTTTGAACAAAAAGAAACTATTCTCATAGCCAAGTGCTCATCGCTCTGCCTTTATCCTACTATCAATCCTTATCCTACACACCGTTTGGTCATTGGCGTTGAAATGATGCTCGCCCTCTTATGACACTAATGTTGATAGCACAAATCAAACCAAACAAGATGCCAACATAACAATCTTTCCCTCAATTTAGCATGATTCGATTTGATTCGATTTGGAAGTCGAGTAGGTTAGAAATTTCCGAACCAAACTGGACCAATTTGATTTGCGATAACTAAGACAGCGTGGAACTATACTAAACAAGAACTAGATGGGTCGGTCACTTTCAATTGCAAATCGATCAGTTATCTATTAGTTATTTTGTAAAGTAAACAGACTTGTTCCACCTCGTTTGTTCAATAAAATGGCTTAAAAGAGAATAGGAACATTCTGGTGTGCGGGCTAGCTAATGACACAACAACCTAGGCCGAAGCGTTTCTTCTTTTGAGAACTTTTGAGTTTAGTTGCAAATGATGTTCCCATAGTGACATCATCATGTTGAGTTCATACAATTCTTGTTCCATTGTCTCACTAGCCGTTGTCTTCCAAAATTCCGATATGAGTGGATGTACAATAGGGAAACATTGCATAAATAGTAGGGTCTTGTCTCCCTTGAAACGTCTCTATGATTAAAAAATATTGCTCTTTTTGAAAAGGGTAGGCAAATGGTGAATAAATTAAGATTGCTCTAGTGACATTTAATTTTTTTTAAAAAAATCTGGTTTACCCCTTTATAACGAGAATCTTCTATGTACCACAAGAAAATTGGAATTAAAAAAGTGAGAACATAATTCCAAGATGGACACATAGGGGGGTCATTTTGCTTGTAAATCGGGCGATGTCTTTTCTTCCATCTTTTAAACGTCACCTGAAATGACATGATATATAGGTGAAGATCCATGCAGGTCAACTTAAAAAGACAAAAGATATGTTCACTAGAAGTCCTAAAACTTATCACGAAAGTGTAATTAAGTCCTAAAACTTACAAAAAGTATAATCGAGTTATAAAACTTATCAAATTGATGTAATTGAGTCATTCTATTAACTCCGTTCAATTTGACTTACGGAAATTTCTAACGTAGTTTATTTAATTATTTTCTCTCTCCTACGTAGCAATGAAGTAGCTAAAACAATGTCATTTTGATCCAAATTTATTCTTAATATAAATTTTTATTTAAATAATTTAAAAAATAAGCTAAATTTTAAGAAAAGACAGAAGAAGAACACATAAGCGAGAACCAGCTTTGCTGTCGTCGACCCACCACCATTGGAAAGGGCTAGCGATGGTGGGGAAGTGGTCATAGGGGGGTCGTTGGGCCTCGATTGGCCCTTTCCGGTGATGGTGGGGCCCTTGTTGTTGTACTGCTTTTGCATTCTTTCTTTTGTTTTTATTATTATTATTATTATTATATTATTATAACTTATTTTTAAATTAATTTAAGTAAAAATTATATTAAAAATCAAATATGAGCCAAAACGACGTCGTTTAAGCCACATCATCACCATGTAGGAGAGAGAAAAAATTGAAAAAAATCACGTCGGTATTTTTCGTTATAAAAAGTAGACGGGAGTTAATAAAAGGATTAGATTTCATCAATTTGACAAGTTTTAGAACTTCTAGTGAACATATTCCAAAAGATAATGATAATACATCCTACGGAAAATTCACAAAACTTAGGCCAAAATATCACAAAACCACTTGGATCTTCTTTGTTTATTTTAATTTTTTATCTTTTTATTTTAATTTTTTTTAGCTCGGGTAAAAAGAAAATCATTGAAAATTTTCATCCACCATTTCCAATTTCCTATCATTTCAGCATGACATGACTTTATGACGAAACAAGTAATAAGATACATTACGACCGACGTGATCTTTTTGTTTGTTAATTATTCTAAATGGAATGAGTACATCATGTTATATGATCATGTAAACTTCTGGCTATCGAAAAGAAATGCCAGTCGAGACGTTCGGCGACGTGAAAAGATTTCATGCAGATCGTTCACTCCTTGTTGCCAAATGGGTTGTCTAGTCAAATGCCCAAATTTGACCAATGCCTTCCCATTTCGTGAAAGAAAATGACAATGAGCATAATTTTCTGCGGAAGTACTTGATGATGCCAAAGCATAACGTTCTCAACACACTAGTTTAAGGAGAGAATTGATAAATCATATTCATTGCAGCGCATACTAAGATGCATAATTAGGGTAGTTGAAGTTTGATCTTGCTTGAATTTTGAGCATATATCCAAGAGAGAGAGAGAGAGAGAGAGAAAAGAGAGATGATAAATTCATATGTCCTTCTTCATACTTCATTTCATAAAGAGTGAAATGCATATGTGGACGTAGATCATACTTCCTCAAACATGCGTAAATACACTCTTGCTTTCCATGATAATTCTACTAATTGGCTTATATATGCTTGTACTTCCAAATATAGTGGCAATGGGAACTTTGGAAGGAGTTTAAATGATCAAGATCCATAATCCTTATAGTCACCTGTAGAGGGGAAGTCAGCAGAGGAAAAACAAAAGTGAGACAAAAATGCCATCCAACCAATATTAAAGTCACTTCTCATTCCATCCACCAACTCTCAATTGGCCTCAGCTCACAAGCTATAAAAGGGGTTGAGGAAATGTTCAGGGGAAGAGCTAGAGAGAAGCCAAAACAAGAAAACTCAAGTGCGAAACAAATCTTTGTGTTCTCTCTTTATTATCCAGCTCTTCCTGCCTGGCACTTCATTTCAAATTAGACCTCCATCAACACTTTTCTTTGCAAATGAAGCCTAGTTTGCTAATCCCTCTTCTGCTTCTATCTCTTCTCCTTTTTCAAGCTCAAGGTATTCATCTAAGCATTCTCCATCGAGAAAGTTTGGGGTTTAAATGATATTCTTTTCTGAGCACATGAAAATAAGTTTGCTTTTGAACGTTCTTGTTTTGGTTTTTGAAGGGATTCGCTTGAGCAGAGATTTGGCATCCCTCGTGGGTGATCAGAAACTCCCAGACCACGTGAGTATCATAGAAATTCAGCTCCTTCATGCAACCCATATTAACGTTATTGAAGTCCATGCATAATCTTTTGTAAATTTCAACATGGATCACTTCTTCATTTTTTATTTTTACATTATTATACGATAGCGAAAAGCTTTTGTTTTTGGTAAATCGTTTTGCAGGTTGTGGCCACTTCTCAAGTAAAACTTGAGATTGATAGTGTTGGAAGCAAGAACAAGAGAGCGTCAAGAGCATCAACGAAATCAAGTGACGGCTTGTTGCCAAGCATACATGAAGACTACTATGGTCCAAGAAACCACAAACCTAGGCACCACAAGCACTAATTTACCAGCTTGGTTCTTTTTTTGTTTGTTTCTCATTTTTGGGGCCTTTCTGTTTCAATGGTTTTGAAAAGGATGATCTTCACTTGACTCTCAAAGAGACTGACTGAAGGGACTTAAAGCCACTTAGACCCATTAGATTATTGTAACTATAGTGTACTCTTGTTCTTAGAATGACTTCTGACCACATTAAATTGGAGCTCTGGTAGAGTTTATGCTGTTGCACACCAAGAGAAGGCTAAATGCTTATGAATGGAAATATTTCGCCTTTCCCTTATGTTCCATGACATGATGATGAAGGGATTGCGATATTGAACATTTCGATGCTTTCGAATTTTGTTGTAAACCAAGAAATTATTGTCGATCTGATTGACTTCAGTAAAGGAAGGGATGGTGAGCTCGAATCAAAGGTTTCATACTTATGAATAGAAGGGTATACATATGAATTAGACCGACCGTATATCTTGAAACAACTTCTTGTAACAACAACCTAATTTTACAAAGAAAAATGGTGCATATCCATGTACGTGCGCTAATGCATTTTACCCCAACTTGCTTGCAAAATAATGTTGTAAGTTTCTGCTGTTGAACTGAATTAGCCCAGCACCACCATTGCTCAGACCGATGGAACAAACAGTTAATATCGTCATATGCATCATCATGCTATTTATTAAGCAGCCATTGTTAGTATCCCTTGCATTACTACCTTTTTCCAATAGCCATGTACAAGTTCGTGAATGTATACCCGCGCAGCAAAGCAAGTGAAAATCTTATTTCTTTGATAATCTACAATGGAACTGCAACTTTCACTGAAGTTTGGTTGAAGAAACTTGAATAAACTTCAATAAGTGATGCATATACAAAATCAATCAGAGTACAAGGATATCGTCTTTTATGATATGAATTCGAATGACGTAAACGTTATTCATGAAGAGAAAGAATATTGTAAGAGGCAAAGCTAATTGAAATTTGAAGGGCAAACTCCAAATAAGTGAACAACTTGAAGGGCATAAGGACTTTGCCGTCGATTCCTCGGCTGCTTCTGAGGAGAAGGAGGCAACTCCAGAGCAATATCCGGACGCAATACACATTGCTTCAATGGAATAATTCACCAAAGAAATTAAAGAGAAACATTCCAAATCTTAGCTGATTAATGTCGGGAAAAAGTATAGCCAAAGCTCCTTGTTTAGCAAAACGTGCAGTGACAAAATTAAGTAGGAAATGCAAAGGATACCTTTAGGATGATTTAAGAAAATACAAATAATGGAAGTAGGAAGCATTTTACAGAGATGACGCAAGTTTTTAGGGTTCTTGGGATGATTTTGTCCTTCACCAATTCCTAGGATATATAATTATTAGTTCAATGATTGAGGCATGAGTGTCCTAAAGAGTCTTAATTAACAAGTGCTTTGTAGAGTCCCACATGTCACATTTTTGAGAGAGAAAGAGAGACCCTCAAAATGCACAGCTACTACAATTTCAAAAGTAGCCATTGGAAAGGAACCATGATATTCCCATGTTTCGGCTGAACTTATTAAATTAACTATATCTTAGTCTATGTGTCAAGATAAAAAAGACCTTTAGGTTGCTACCTAGTGCGTGATGCTAGGTCAAGTATGATCAAGTGTGTCCATAGGGACAAATATATGTTCTAAAGAACTATTCATTTCTATATGATAGATCATGTATTAGCGGAAACCCGGTACACAAACTGATCTTGAACTTGAGTTTTGTTTGACCCAAAAAAAAAAAAAAAAAAGAACTTGAGTTATGCAATCGGCCACCACAAATAAAAAAACTACTAAGTTATGTACGAGCTTGTGATATATATCATTGTTATATTTTTTGGCCTGGAAGCAACATATGACTGGCTATGGGGAAACATCTGAAATGGACAACAAAATCTGAAGAAGACAATTCTGTGCATATACTAAAATGGATACGAACAATGCTATGAACAATGACCTAGTCGAATGGGGAGAAGATGTAGGTAATGATGTTAAGCAAATCCCTAAGAACAAACAGTTTGCTTCACTCGAGGGCGATGAAGAGATTTGATGGAGAGAAGAAATCCTCTCAACCTCCTCCAAGCCCCAAATATATGTCTCAAAATACTGTACTTCCTCACAAAGTTGGTTAGGTCATATTAATTAATGGGCTGCGCGAAACAACCTTGTTATGCCTTTCACTTCTACTTCTTTCAGATTCGTCTGGGCCCATTAGTCTTCATCATGTAGAACCACCATACTTTGCATGCTTGAAGGACATCATCAACTCATCTTTCAATTAAACTAAGAAAAAGGAGAAAATGGGGGTGGGGGACAAGGCAGATTTCTCTCATTTAACCATGTACAAGAGCGTGTCGTGGACGCATGAGTGAACTTCGTTATAGTGTCGAAATGTCGAGTGACGCAGGGAGAGTGATAATAAGAAAAGTTTTCAAAGCATATGCTGAAATTAATTTAATAATAATGCCGATTACAAAGGGCGGACGTCCTTTATATAAAGATAGGACTCTTTAATAAAGTAAATGCGAATCAAATCTAATTCTAATCAAATAAGAATCAAATCAAATCAAACAGAATTCAAATCTAATAACGCGATCGAATATATCGCAAAGTTGCCTAAAATAAAAACTGCTCGAAAACATATCTAAACGACTCGAAATGTGAAAATCTACCTAATTTCCGGCGATCACGTTTTTCCAAAAAAATCACACACCGGTTATTCTACATCATCGAGATATTAAGAGATCCATATAACTTTGTTTATGAATCGATCGGTTTCGTATGACTCGTCGCAACAACAATATCAAACTCATATGGAGAATTTAGGTCTCACTTCTCTAAACATGATGAGACAGCAGTTTCTTCGATTCAACATCTATGCATTCGCGATAAATTGGAATTGAATAAAAAAGGAAACTTTGATGAGGACATAGCCGAGAAGTTTCCCGTCATATCGGCGCCTAAATTCCAAAGAGATGGTACCAGGATGACTTGTAGGTCTCTCGGCAATTTCCTGCTCAACCCCTTGAGCAAAGACAAAGAAATCATTTGATTAATTTAAGGTGTGGGTCACTGGCAGAAGTTTCGTTTCTACTACGTGGCAAGAGATGGGCTGGAGACTTCATTGTCCTAGCGGGGAATGCACTGATAAGTGTTCATGACATTGCGCTATGCTTTTGATCTTTGACCAACTTGAAAGAATAAAAAAACATCCATCAGTCAGTCCATGTAAGCATCGCGAATAATTGTATCCGCGAGGATCGCACCAGAAAAAGAAATCGAACACCGGGGACGCAAGTTGCAACAGCTTCACCAACTTCATTGGACAGGATGGGGCCACGTCAGTGTCCAATTGAAAAAGAGTAGATGCCCTTTGCAATTGCCAACAAAAGGGGGAGGTTTTGACTTTGGAAAGAAAGTGCCGCAAGACAACATCAACACGTTTTTGTAAGTCTTGGAGGCCAACCTAGTTTGGTTGAGAACTCATAATCAATCGACACAGATTTTAAAATCCGAAAAGAAGATGATGATGATAACGATTAATGCTTTGACGGGCTCGTTCTACAAATTGATCCTCCTTGCCCTTTTTCGATCTTTCGTGTGCCTTCCGTTAGTTTATTATTTTTTACGAGGATTTGTAATTTTTCAGAATGTTTAGCTATTCAGATGAGTGTGGAGCTGACATGACCGAACTAATATTTTTCCATTCGATAGTAAATATAGTAAGAGGGCGAAATTTTCTAAGGGCTCCTTATTGTAATTACTGGACATACATAATTCTCCTTTCATTAAAAAAGGAAAAAAAAAACAAATGTTCGATATTTATAAAAATGGAAAATGATGTGAGACATAATTTGAAAATGATTAGTGATATTCTTGCTCTTTTTTGTGGAAAGGAGAAAGGCAACGCAACGCAACGCAATGTAATTGTAACGTGGAGGGCAAAGGAGAAATCTAATGTCCACGTCATCCATCGCCGTCATCCCATCTGAACTCAACTTACAATTCACACCAACCGATGAATTGCCTACATCTCTCTTTCAAATCTTTTTTTTTATAAATAAATTATATCCCATTTAAAAAGGAAAAATCCCAATTTGTCATCACTTAAAACGTGTCATTTAGGTTTGGGAATAATGCTTGATCGGGGGATTCATGTGGGAGGACTTGTGAGGCCTTCTTAAATGTACAAGAACTGTGTAGAAGTATTTTGTAAGGATCATCACCTACCTCTTCAAAGGGGGAAAAAAGGAAAAGAAAAAATATACAAAAAAGAGTTGGTGCCGTTAATTATTGGAGCATGTTTCATATTTTTCATCGATAGGAAGACGCGTGGGTCCCGCTCTTTAGTAAGGGGCGCGGTCAAGAGGCCGCTCCGACGTGAATTGTAATGACAAGACTTTTATAATTCGAACTCATATTTTTTTCATTATTCATTTGGGCTTGGATCTATAGTTACTTGCGATATAATATATCTTTCTCTTGTAATTGAAAAATGTAAAGAGATATGCGATGTACTAATTGTAATGAAATCCTCTCGCTAGATATAACCCTAAGTTAATAATGAACAAGGATAAAACCTTATATCTCGATTTATCTTTATTACTTTTACGCTTTACTTCATTGTGATTATGAACCGAAACCCAATATTAATTTGGCAAAACCCCTTCAAACAATCGTACCGTGCATCTTCTAAAGTAAATTAGATGCAATAAACATAAAAGGTCAGTGGCTATTTTCCATATTATCCTTGGCTAGTCCTCCAAATGTAGGATTTTAATGAATAATAACATTTTGAAATTGTCCCTACTAACTGAATGTGATTCTCCTAAGATCTTTGCTTGGGTAATCTCTTTTACTTGAACAGGTTAATTAAACCATTATGAGTACCAAATTAATCTGAGTTTACCCAATGAAAAGACTGGATTAAACTTCTAGGAGGACCACATTTTAGGTGCCAATTTTTTCACTTTACAGTGTTGTAAAGATGTCATTTTTTTTTTTGGCTGGTTGAATTCATGCGTGTGTCCAACCCACCACCACCTACCCCCACCTCGAGAATTGGTGCAAGTAATTAGCTCGATTTGTCAAAACTACCGAACAATCATGCATTATATTTTGGTTAACTAGAGAGTCTATAAGGCCACGTGTTTCTGGCGTGGAATCTTCCATTTCACCACACAATTCATTCTTTCGAAACTATAAGAACGTGACGGTACGGGGTTCATAGAATAACTCGAAGAAGAAATTGTTGTAAAGAAGCCCAAAATGTCTTTCAAACTCAAACATTTTGTCCAAGAAAAAAAAAATTTATAAATAAAGACGGTACATACACTTAAAGATGAAGTCATATCACAAAATACTAAATCACAAACAAAATGGTAATTTGAAAGGGTCATTGCAAAAGGGATTTATTCCCACGAATCTTCCATGGTTTTTGTGTTCAAATTAGTTTTCATCACCCTATTACCACTTAGGTTCATTTCCTAAGATAAATCAAATCATATTCTTTTTCTTGTTACAAGTATATATATTTTGATTTTTGCACACATAAAAGAAGAAAGGCCAAACCACCCACCCTGGTGGCGCCCATTGGTCGGCACTCTTCCTCTCGCAAAAGGTTGAGTGTTCGAATCCCGACGTTGTAGGATGACTTAACGGTGGGGCGTGTGTGGTGGAGCACGTGTTGCCCACCGTGTTAACGACGCCGAGGCTAACGGGAGACCCATTGCCCTGGGATTTACTCCCTAGGTTGCCGACGTGCGGGGCTCCCTGGGTCACCAAAGAAGAAGAAAGAAGAAAGAAAGGCCATTACGGGTAAGACGTGTCTTGCATGGTTTACTCGTTCGGTTTACCCCATTGCCGGCGTGTTGCCCGGTTACCATGTTCCCCGGGTCACAAAAAAAAAAAAAAAAAGAAGAAGAAGAAGAAAGGCCATTACGGAAAAAAAAAAGAAGGTAATGTTCCATGGCATTTTCCTCGGATTTATTACCAAATCAAAAAGACATCAAGACTAGTGAAATATTAGGTGCACCCTTAAATTGGTTATCGTTGGTATTCTTCTAAACAAGGATTTTCTCATTTATGGAATGAAACAAATTTATAAATTGTCACCATTTATTGTTTATCATCCATCCTCTAACGAATTCTCCGAGTTTAATGTTAAAATTGAAAAGTAGCCAAAAAAAAAAATGTCGCAAAAAGAATAAAAAGCGTCTTTTAAAGTGGGGGCAAAAATCTGACCCAAAAAAAAAAAAAAAAAGTGGGGGCAAAAAAATAAACCTCAACAGAGAAAATCTAAAAGATGAAAAGGTGGTCAGGAGAGGAACCGAGCGGGGGCCACTTCAGCTATTGCGCAAAACAGGACAAGAATGGCCGAATGGAATTCAATGACCGACTCAACCCGTCAAATCTAACACAATCCCACATCAATTTTGTACCTTTCTCTCAAGTCTTAACCAATTATTTGAAATCATAAAAATTACTTAGTAATGATATCAACGTCCTCTCAAACTTGTACCGATATGACACCCGTATAAATTTGAAAATTTTTGCGAGACAGAAAAAATTAGGATATTGATATCATAATAGGCATAAGTTAAGATATTTAGTGATATGATAAAAAAATTAGGACATTAATACGTAGAGCGGGTATAATTTAGTTTTTGGTGATGCAGATGCATTACAATGTATTCAGACTGTATGAAAGGTATCATCAGTTTGATGAAAAATGTTAATTTTGTTTTCCAAGATTAGTATTGCCAAATGATTCTGTCGATTACCTGAATTATACAATATCTTCTCCTAGCCTTTGACTAAAGCAGCGAAACATGCACAAGAGCATAAAACCCCGGCCAACCAGCTGATCTTTTCAGCCACGCTTTCTTAGAAAAATCTGGAATTTAACGGCCCTCGTCATCTCTCTCTCTCTCTCTCTATAGAGAAAAACAGGGCACCTCCACTTATATTCTCAGAATCTTCTCACAAAGCCATTTGTTTCTTTCCCCTTTTCTTATATTGTCGGTTCTGTTCCTTCAGATACCTCCCCCAACAAGACCACCACCACCACCACCACCTACAACAACAACTAAGTTGCTGCTTAACAACTGAGGAAGGAAGTCGCCATGTGTGTTCAGGATGGCGAGCAAGAAATGGAGAATCTTGATTCCAGCAACAGCAAGCCTTGGCCTTCGCATTGCGAAATGTTGCATACCCAGATGGACAATTTCAACAAGCAGCCTCCCGTTATGTGCCCCACCGACCAAGCCAGCCTTCGCAGTTCATTCCCAGTGAGAAAATTCGACTTCTTTCTGGAAACAATTTGCTGTCTCTGCTGATTTTTGTTGATTTTCATTTCCGTTTTCTGGTCATTGTTTGATTTCTTGTGGTTGAATTCTATGTTTTCAATTCAATTTTGGAACTTGATTTGAGAGCTGCGATTTATGGATGTAATTTTGAGCTCTGAATGTGTTTCTGTGACCTCTTTAGAATGATGAGTGTGTATTTTGCTGGTTTTCTTTGTGGGTGATGCGTATTGAGGTTGTGACTTCGACTGGCTTTTGCTCAACCTTTTTGTATGTTTGTCTTCTCTGATACTGAAGTAGTTGGTTATGTTCTCTCTGGGTTTGGTGTGAACAAATTTTCTCTTTCTGTCTATTGGTCGCTATTTTGCTAGCTTGGTGTTGCCTGTCCTAGCTTTTAGGTTTCATACCCTAATTCATGAAAATTGAAGATTTTTGTTGTTTGGAAGACCTTTTATCGTCTCTGCTCATCCTTTTTCTCAATTTAATGTAGGGCGAAATTATATCCACGTGTTAAGTTTCCTACTTTTGGTCTTTGCTGAATGCGTGAGCACTCGAAACTTCCAACAGGGAGAGGCGAAAGCCAAAGGAAGAGGAGTATATGATGCGCAGGAACTGTGTAGGCCGTACTTCATGTGATAGAAATAACCTCTTTAAGATGAAATTTGTTACCGGCTTTGATGCAGGAAACCTAGCTGTGTCCAAAGAGTGTGAGAGCCATTGATAAGTTGATTAATGAATGATTTGCCCCGTAAAAGCTAGGAAAAAAAGGGTCCATGCTAGAGACATGGTTAGGTCATTGCCTTGCATATTAGATCAAGGGGATGCATTGATTTCTAACTTGATTTTGTAAGTTACATAGATGTTGCTTTGAGGTTGCTTCGGTTACTGAGGGGCATAAGTTTTGTTTTCCTCCGTATGGTAGATGGGAACCTTTTAGTTTTTCTTTTCATAATATGACTTCCCCATGAATAATTGTTATCATCCTTAAAATTCTTCTTGTGCCGAAAACCAGTTCCCGTGATTAGGTTTAGAGTTTGTTCGTTTTGAATTGTATCTCTGTCCAAAGAACAAGAAATGACTGCTATACCAGAGGTTAGGTGACTTGCTACTTTTTCTTCTTTTGATGAAAGACTGATTGTTATTGAATTTTTCCTGATTTAGTCATCCCCTGTGCATTCTTATATTAATCAGATAGTTCCTCTTCATTTTGCAGCTGGAAAGCATTTGCGAGGAAAATGTGGCATTAGAGAGAAGATTGAACGTGTTAGGCGACTTCATGCCCGAGCAAAGGTCAGGAGAGTGGTCTGATATCGGTGGACGGCCCCATATGGAGGATACCCATGTTTGCATTGGCAATCTGGCTAAGACTTTTGGCTATGATAAGCTTAATGAAGAAATTGTTTCTCTCTATGGCGTAAGTCCTTTAACCTGCTTGTTAGCTACAGACTGATACTCAATTATTTACCTCGCTAAATCAGCAACATACATGCCATTTAGTTCTATTCTTGGCTTGTCTAAATGTTGGTGAATGATCTATATTATCAACCTCCTAATGCATCACACCTGGGCAATGCACTTGTCACCATAGATTTGAAATTTTACCGAGCTTAACCATTGATGCTCAAATTATATCAGAAGCAGCTGTTGGATATTTTAGGCATCTCTGCCCCGCATGTTTAGTTTTTTTTTTTTTTTTTGGGTCATTTGATGCTATAAGTGTAAGGCGCATTATATAAACATCATATACTCATAAAGTTTCACTGGGTCGAAACTAATCCAATCTTCTGTGTCCAGCCTTTCAGCTTTTGGAATTCTGCAATACATTAACCCTCTCTCTGGGAGATTTTGTATCTCATTATCAGTCTGCTCATCTGGTCAAGAGCTGCATGTGATTCAATCCTCTGATAGAAATTCTTCATTCAGACCTTCCATTATTTGACATAACCTGGGTCTGTCAGATCTTGCATCAATAGAGTATACATCAATCACAATTACTTAGCCAGAACTAATGTAGATAGTGAAAATAATATACAGATATTATTTGTGCACTTCTGGCTCTGACAAGTAATCTGGCATATGGCAGGTATTTGATGGGCATATGGGAAAGGCGGCTGCACAATATGTCCGCGACCATTTGCCTAGAGTCATAGTTGAGGACTCTGATTTCCCTCTAGAGCTTGAGAAAGTCGTCGTGAGGTCATTCAAAGAGGTTGATGCTGCATTTGCAAAGTCATGCACACTCGAGACTTCCTTGTCCTCTGGCACGACTGCACTTACTGCAATGATATTTGGCAGGTAACTTGTGCTCTTCGGTCTGCTGATTAAGCATGCTGGTTGAATGATCAAATTATTGTAGGATTATGCGGATTAGTGACTTATATTAAAATTGAGAGATGGAAGTATTCTGCTTTTTTCACGGCTTTTATGTGAAACTTGAATTTTACATGAGAACTATAGCATGTAGTATTGTGATTGAAATTTTCATTATGATTAGTTGTAATGTGTTCATAAACTCCACGGGAATGCTTTCAACAGGTCTTTATTGGTGGCAAATGCTGGCGATTGCCGGGCTGTACTCTCACGACGAGGAATTGCTTTGGAAATGTCTGAAGACCACAGGCCCTGCTGTACAAGAGAGAGGGTGAGGATCGAGTCCTTGGATGGTTTTGTCGACGATGGATATTTGAATGGTCTGTTAGGTGTCACCCGTGCATTGGGAGATTGGCATCTCGAAGGAATGAAGGAAGTGAACGGACGTGGCGGGCCATTAAGTGCTGAGCCAGAGCTTAAGTTGGTGACGTTGATGAAAGAAGATGAGTTCTTGATAATCGGAAGTGATGGGATATGGGATGTCTTTACTAGCCAGAATGCCATAGATTTTGCCAGGAGGCGGCTACAAGAGAACAACAATGTGAAATTATGCTGCAAAGAGGTAGTTGAAGAAGCAATAAAGAGAGGAGCGACCGATAATTTGACGGTTGTGGTGGTGAGTTTTCACTTGGAGCCGCCTCCACAACTGGTGGTGCAAAAGACTAGAGTAAGGAGAAGTATCTCCGCCGAAGGACTTCAGAACCTCAAATGCCTTTTGGAAGGATAGTATTGGATAAATCATCTGAAGGTGAGGCAGTTTTCAAGATGAGAAATAAATTGGACTAGTGGGAAATAAATGTAGTTAGGTTACATGGTTGATTGGTGAGTTCCCCTGCGTATGTATAGTTCATTCAGGTGGTAGATGCCATCTTTTTCCCCCCCTCCCTTTTTAGTCTTCTGCTTCTTTCTTTTGGCATTGAGGTGGAGAAGCGCGAAGTTAGCGAGATTTCGTTTTTTCGGTCATGAGATTGTAACTTTTCTCTCTCATTGGCACTGGAAGAAGCTCGAGATGATTCCTGAGAGGAACTTTGCTGTATTCTTGGTTAGGGGATGATGATGATGAGGATGATGATATCAAAACAATTTTCAGATGTCCATGTAGCTTAATTAGAAGTTGGACATGTGGACTTTTCCTTGTTGAGACTCTCCATTTCATGATCATTGTATTCCCCACATACTGTAATTGTCAGCAATCAGTTCTTTGTGAGTCATTCCACTAGCTTTAAGCTGCTCGTTCCTCTTCTGTTTTCCCCGTGTCTTGCATCTACCTGTCTCTTCTGCCACTCTTGGTGGTAACTCAAGCTTCTTGGACTGTGCCATCAAGCAAGTTTGAGTCGAACCGAACGATGCTAGGATGGATATTCCAAAAGCTAGTTTGGTTGGGGGGGAGGAGATCGATGAACTCTTGTTAAATAGCTCTTGTTCTTTGTTCAATCAGTGGTGTTAGCTACTCAGAACCATTGTTGGCTTTTCTCGTCTCTTTGGTATCAAGCAAGGTTCAAAGCTCGCCAATTGCTTGGAACCAGAACTTCGTTATGCTTCAGCCCTTCTTGTAATACCCAAAAAAAGCAAAATTGAGACAAGTAGAAGCAGCGATGGCAATTCTTAATTTAATTGTATTTGTATTGCAGCATGTATACATACATATGAAGTACTAAGAGCAGAGACGTGTATCACAGTAATAGAAGATCCGGGAACGTCAGGTGAGTTCCGGAACTAACTCTTAGCCATCTTGTGTGACATGATGTCAGATGAAGCAGCACAATAACAGCACGCCACTGATAAAGCATAGCAGTGAAAATCATACATTACAGCCATCCAAATTCACAAACGTACACAAACACACATATTTGGGATGCGATTTGAGTTGATTGGGTTATGGGTGAGGGTGGGGGTGCGGATGAGGAGGGGGAGGTTTGTGGGGTTCAGGAGGGCCTGGAGGTGGCGCGTGTGGGCCCGGAGGGGGAGGGTGGCCATGAGGAGGAGGCGGCTCGGGATGTGGAGGACCGGGAGGCGGCGCGTGGGGTGGCGGGTGGGGAGGATCGTGGGGTGGTGGAGGGTTATGCATCCTTCTTCTTCCCCAAGCTTCCTTCTAAGCAGTGTGGCGAAGCGTATTGTGCTGATAACGCAACTTTATATAGTTCACAGGATAGAGTTCGCCCCATTATTGTTTCGACAGATGTCATTGTTAAAACCAGATTGTCTGCACAACTACTGGTCAGAGAGAGCTGTGTGTGCTGGTAGTTCTGCTACCTAAAATCTCGTGGAGTTGTCCAGAAGAAAAGACGTATGTCCAACTCGAAGATGTATCAATCCGTGCGGTCTAGAATCTGGATTCATGACTGGAGCGTTGAAGTGGTTCCCTACTTTGTGCTTATCTCCAAAGCTTGCTTTAGTATAGGTATATCTTTCACCCACTTGTTGTAACTAGTAACCTCCCCAAACAGGGTGAATATTCTGATCTGAACATGAACTCTCTAGACAAATTATCGAATTGGATCCTCCCGGAGACATTAGATTCTGCGTCTTGGCTCTTGGGATCACCGGACGACAACACATCCGGAAATATTTCTCTTTCCCCGCTTTTCAAATTTGAAAAGCGAGGAAATCTACAGATTTCTTCTATCGGTTTACAACAGCTAATACAACATGTACTCCTGCGAGCAATAGTAACACTCCCCATGTATCATAAGAACAGGTTGAAGAATACAGATAAGGCCTCCTTGCTTTTTTTCTGAACCTGCGATTTCATGACTCCTATTCGGAACATGGTCGATTCCTCGCATAGAGCGGAATCTGCTCTCTGCTTAGTACTTCCGTCCATATGCTTCGGCGTAGTTCTGAAAGAAAGGGTTTTCTTCGAAGCGGTTAGAATCAAAGGGTTGCTTCTGAGGCAACGAGTAATCCTTATTTGCAGCAAAAAGATTTGGGTGACAATTCTCGTCGTCATCAAATGTCGTCCACTGGTTTGAGTGGTTGTGTCTTTCTCTTGCAGCATTTCTCAACTTCTCCATCTCCCCGACGTGATCCTTGAACTCTTTTTTCACCACATCGAGCACCAGATCCCCATATTGATCACACCATGATCTTTGTAAGGAAAAAGTAGATGAAAATGTAATCAGCATGACACACAGAAACACAAGAACTTGTTATGGCTTTGTTTATTTTTTGCTAACATTTCATTTAGTTGGGAGCAAAACCAGATGAATCGAAACGGTTTCTTACCTAGGGAAGAACTTTTTCAGATCAGCCTTGTCCACAGGAAGCTTAGTTGAAATGGCTTCAATCTGTTCATCTCTGGCAAAACGAAACAGAACATGGAACAAAATGGTTACTTTAAGTCACTAAAGATGAGGAGAATGAACACAAGCATTACTTATGATTCCTATAAAGAAGAAGGCTCACGAGAACTTCATCGTGGGGTTTGTGGTGCCTAGTTCTGTTTGAATTCGAGACAGCTCCTTCTTTATATTATCACCCAAAACCTGTAAGAGAATTGCATTGTTGAGTTGGTTAATTGTGTTAACTCAAAGTTGCAAATGAAGGCACTGAATTTTCAGAACAATGCTCAACTAGTAAATTCACTTACCTTATCAATAAAGAAATCCGATGGGGAACCATCCGAAAGCAACTTTCTCTTAATCTGCTTAGTATCAGGTCCCTCACCGATGCATGCATAAGCTTCCCTATATGACCTTTCATTAAGTGACAAAGGAGCGGTCTCGTCATCTGAATCGTGTTTCTTCCATTTCTTGAATCCTTCAAAACCCCACTGCTTCTTCGCTGATTTTGATGATCTCTCTTCACTTTCAGGACCAATATTGTTGTCACCTCCATGTGCTTCCCTCTGTTCTTTCTGAAAAATAGTCCTAAATGGTTTTCTCTTCTGTTTGCTACTCACACCACTTTCCTTCAAAGATTCTTGGGGCAAGCTTTCTGCCATGAGTATTGACTCTGTTTCGGTTTCTTTCTCCTTTAGACGGCTATCCCAGAATGGGTTTTCATTGTTAGAGGAAGACATGTCGAAATTTGATGAGCTCAGATTCTGTGAGAATGTGTCAAATATGCTTTTTTCAGCTTTGCTTTTGCTCGGTTTGTAAGATGATCCGAAATTAAGAGCAGAAACTGCTCCTTTAATATGCTTCATCGTCGAGTTTTGCTTCGGTTTGTTCTTTGACTGCAGATTCTCTTTATTGAGCATGGAATTCTCATCCTTCAAGTCAATGACAGACCATTCTTCATCAGAATTCTCTTTTGTGTCCTTTGGCCCAGCAAGTATGACATCTCTGGTATCAATCTCAGCTCCTTGAACTGCAAGTCTCTGCAGCACTGGCCTTTTCGAAGAGTGGTACTCATCCACTGTGATGCATTTGGCATACAATAGTTCCTAATAAGGACAAACAACAATTCAGTCATTTCGAAAAACATAACATGAGCCTTAAATTGGCGATCTTCCTCACTCCGATGAGAGAAAAAGGGAAGTGCATAAGCATTATGTGGACCGTTGAACATCGCATAAGGGTACGGCGAGAAGTGGGAATAGTTCAACCACAATCTAATAGGAGTTCCCAAGTAAATGTACATCCCAGGATCCTCACCCATCCTCTCACAATTCAGTACCAACAAACAATTAAGTCGAATTCCAAATGATGCATATCCACTCATTGTCCTATTTTTGGAGTCTGGACTTGATGGGAACATAAAGACAACTTTGTTGCTTCCAACTGCACTATCAAAATTGTGGACCAGAAACCCAATTAAGACTCAATTATGAACTTTTGCCTAACTTCTCTCATATTACCATTGACTTCTTAAAAGCCTCTAGTTGGTTTATCATTACCGGTGTTCTACCTACGGTGGTGAGCGGGTCAAACTGCTCGCAAGCTCCTTAATTAAGCTCTTCAAGACCGATTAGCAGATTACTCAAGATCAAAATAGTTCTCCTGGGAGCTTGAATCAAGCGACCGTGTGACTCGAGTATCAAGCATGCCCTAGATTTAGCTTCAAGATACTTGTCCCGGCACCGCTGACCTAATGGATAAATCAAATTTCTTTATTGGATAAATCGAATTTCTTTATTCATTTAAGTACTTCAGTATGCCTGTAAAATAATTTATATCGTTCCTAACCATTTCTCAGTCAGTTTTATCATAATCACGAAACCTGGTCAGGACTCTGGAGGTGGAGCCGTCCACCAATCAGGATCAAAACTCCAGATCATTCGACATATCAAGCGTATATATCTCCAATCCCCAGAACATTACAATACTGGCAAACTCTCACAAGAAACCAGCAGATCAAAGGCGAGTAAATGGACAAATGAGCCTACCTGCAAGAAGAGTAATTTATCCCTCAGTATGGTCGGATGCTCGTGACTCGCCGGTGCGGCGATGAGGGTCTCTAGCAAGTGCGACCGAAAAGCCGAGACCTCATTTTCACCCAAGATCCCTTCCTTGTGGAGACCCATCAGGTTGAGCATCTGGTGGAAAGAGTCCTGCTGCCACTTCAGGTTATCAGACTGCATCTGTTGGAGCTTGTGCTCTGCGGACGGCAGGCGACGCTTCTTGAAGGAGAAGGGAAGTATGGTCTTGCAGAGAGAGGTGATGGAATCATGGAGCGTCGAGTAGTACGCGGGCGTGTACGATTGAGGCATGTTCTTGAAGGTGGGTTCCCAGAAAGATCGAAACTTTGCGAGCTATTCGGGATCAAGATCGAGTTTTGTTGAGGTTTGAGAGTGGAACGGAGCTGCAATCGTGGTGAGGGCTATGAATAGAGAGGGGAGGTGTTTTTGTTTTGTGCTGATTTTTGGATGTGTGAAGTGGGTTTCGCCAGATTTGAAACCAAGAAGGCTCCGAAACGGTCACCTGGAACTAGCCGTTGAGATTGGTGGAATGTCCAAACGACGCCCCATAGACCAGCTGACCGTACATTCTTACAACTCTACGACCGGTCTAACCCGCACGAGCCGGGTATGGTAATGATTAGATTCCAGTCTTCCACTAAGTTAGATCAAACGATTGCCCCACGACTTCTGTTTAAACAATCAAATAAGAAGATTGTAACTTCCATTGCATTGACTAATGATTTGAATATCGATTTTTCCTTTTCATTAATTAATTAATATTTACAAATCGGCAGTCGATATAACTCGAATAAAAAAAAGGGAATAAGAGATCAGATTCATAAAAATCATTCCTTTTCTTTTTACGTTGCCAAGCTACGATTAATTACATCAACTACGTGTTCCGCCACCCCTTAAGCTTTTGATAAAATCAATTGTTGTTTGATGTAAATACTCGAGTTAAAAGTTGAAATCTCCATGGTCTATGTTATTCTTGTTTTGATTGGTCTTTGTTATTTATTTCATGCATCCAACTATTTCTTTGGCATGATTAAATCTTAATACGGTCTTCTAGATATGGTATTAAGACTCGCCATCATTGGCACACGATGGTGAGTCTTAATAACATATATGTCGAAGATAGGTTGTTTACAATGCAAGCTTTTGTGTGCTAATATGGGATACATTCGATTACATTATTATTCTAAAATGAAAGAACATTTCTTTAATGCGGACGAGTTAACAATTATATAGTAAAAACAACAAAGTGAGAGAGGAGAAGGATAGGGGACAATAGTTTAGTGCATATAAATTTGGGAAAATTTCCAAAAAGGGTCCGAAATCCTCTCATTTTCTCAAATAAGGCCTCAGTGAACATTATTTTAAATAAGGACTTGAAATGCCCTCATTTTTTTTTTAAATAAGAGTATGAAATGAACGTTGTTTCAAATAAGGGCCTCAAGTAGCCATGAAATTTCAAAAAGAACTTGATTTCGGGCCATTTTTGGTCTTTTCTATATTTGATTTTTTTCTTTTTTTATTAAAGTTTTCTTTTTTTTTGTTTCTTTAAAATTTAACAAAAAAAAAAAAAATATACAGAGGTGGGAGGCTAGCCGCCACCCCACAACCGAGGGAGGGGAGGCGAAGGTTGGCGGGGTCGCTGGTGCCTCGGTGAGGCGACCTCCACCAACCAAAGGCGAGGGCCTACCGCCCTCACCAAAACAGGGAGAGGGTCGAGCCCTCTCCTAGATCCGGGCGAGGGTGGACGGCCCTCTCCTTAACCGAGGCGGGGCCGTCGATCCCCGCCCGCACCTAGTGGGGGTCGCCGGCCCTCCCCCAGATCAGGAGAGGGCTTGACCCTCTCCCAATTTTGGTGAGGGCCAAAGGCCTTTGCGGAGGCGTAGGCGACCTTGCCAGCCTTTACCGCCCCTGCTGACCCCCCATCGCCGGTCCCTCCCGCTGGTATGGTTATTTTTTTTTTCATTTTTAAAAACCAGAAAAGGGAAAATAGAGAAAAAATAAATAAAAAAATGAGAAATGAAGAAAATGCCCTTTAGGTTAGGCTCTTTTTGAAACTCTATGTCCACTTCGGATCCTTATTTGAAATTTATTATGCCATTTTATGCCTTTTATTTGAAATAAGGTTCACTTGGGGTTTATTTTAAAAAATAGGAGGACTTCGGGACTTTTTTTTGGAATTTTCCCTAAAAATTATGTTACTTATGCCCAAAACCTTTTCTTATAATGGAAAAAGCCTAATTTTGGTAATCCAAAATCCTCGGCGGCATGCTTGGAGAAAATTTTCTTTATAATAAGTTTATGTAGGGTTTTTCCCCTCTGTTTGTTTTGTCCAAAGATTAAAAAAAAATGATGTTGACCTAACATTTCTTTAGGTGCTGTGGGGTACATGGGATTTACGGTGGTCCACCGATGTAAACAACCCCACTCTATGCCCACTATTAATAGAAGCTATCAACGTTTGTTTTTTGAAAACCTGAAAATACACGTTCTTTCATTAGTTGATAACTTGATATATCCTCTCTCTCTCTCAAGAAACTTCTCTAGGTCATTTATTGCAAACAATAGAAAACACACCGGGAACTCTGAACATTCCAAGGGCATGGTCGCTTCGAGGAATCTCTTGGCATTGTAACCAACATCTAATCCGTAGCTTATAAGATATGTCACTCGTGTGATATATCATTAACAATTGATGATTCAAGTAAGTTTGGGCATGTCTTTCTGCCCGTTCCTTTGTTAGAACAAAGGATTTAGAAGGTGCCAAAATCCAAAAAAGTGAAGCCGCAAAGAAAATTGCCCAACATGCTGGCTATGAGGTTGTGATTCACATCTTGGCAACAGTAACAACAAATGATTCTAAAACTCCATACATTTTTTTTTAAATGAGATTCTCATGTGAATTTCAATGTTCGAAACTCTAAATCGATTGAAATTTTACTTAAACGGAGACAGATGAAAACCTTAAATTAGTCTTGACCGGTTATCCATTATTTCCTTTTGAAGGTCTGAACTACTCCTTTATTGCCAACTTCAGAAGACAGTGAAAAAAATGAATACGAGGAAGTTGAGTCATGGCTGAAGAAGAAGAATAATAAGCAGAAGAAAGTTGGTACTTTTTTTTTGCAATTAATGAAGAAGACGAAGGCTACAGTTTTCGTCAGACTACAAATGAAATTTCCCGCGAGAGATGCGGGTCTCCGCCAACTTAGCTCCCCCTCTCTCTCTCGAAAAATTTCTTGTTTGTCCGCTGACAGAGTACCGTATTCGTCTTCTCTGTAGTCATTTTCTTCTTCCACGCCTCCAACTTCTCGGGTACTCATCCATTCCTCAACTGATTCTCTTGCCTTTTGCTCTTCCTTTTGTTGCGCTAGTGTAAAGATCGTTCCTTGAGCCTTGAATCAGCTCAGATAGAGCAGAACAAAAGCGATGGCAACCTGTTAAAGAATACCCTCGAATTTTTTTTGCACTGTTTTGGCGTGCTCTGATTTTGAATTGCGCTGTGCGGATACCCGTTTGAGAAATGGCATTTCATCAGAACTCAGCCCCACAGGATCTACGACCTCTTAACGGGGCGCAGGCCTCGGTTGCCGGCCGAACCCTGGACGGGATTGTCTCGGACCCTGTTCACACGGCTGTTAATCCTCAGTTGGCAACGGTCTTTATCCCTGGGAGGGTTCCCAACCCCGGTTTCGGGGGAGGTACCGGATATGCCAATGCTGCTCATGGTGGTGCGGAGTGGCCCCCAAGTGCGCTGGCGCACCCATGGATTTGTGAGCGCCAATCCATCCGCAGCTATTGGTTGTCCTATCATAGGGAGTAACGTTGGTGCAAATGGTATGGATAACAGTGGTAATGAGGTGGCACCCAGCTCTGGTCATGGCCCTTATGTAGGGCATAGGATCCTCGGCGACACGGTGGGTCGAGCCCGAGGTCAAAATGCAAATCTGAATGATTCTGGCCAGAATTTTGTCACTACAGACCGCAGAAATGATGAAGAGCAGTTCGGCAGTGAGCCAGGCGTCAGAGGCAAGCCCCATTTGAGCGACCAAGGTAGTGGAAGTGGGGCTCCTCGGCAGAGTGATAAAGTTGGGGAGGATTTGGTATTGAGAAAGCCGGTTAAGCTCTTATGTAAGTTTGGGGGTGAACTCTCACGTTGTCCTGATCAAGGTGTGTTGAAATATGCCGAGGGTGAAACGAAGATCGTCTCCATTAGGGAAGATGTGAGCTTTACTGAGTTTGTGCAGGAGATGGTGGATACTTGTGGGCACCCAGTTGTTGTGAAGTATCAGCTCCCTGATCAGGATCTGGACACTCTGATTTCCGTTACGAGTCGTGATGATCTTGATTATATGATGAACGAGTATGAGAGATTGGACAGGGGATAGTCAGATGGTTCAGCTAAGCTAAAAGTTCTTTTTTTCCCCGACTCCAAGTTGGATTCTTCAAGTGCCATCAGGCTTGACGACTTGCACAGTAGCGGGCAGAGAAACGTCGAAGCCGTGAATGGTATGATGGATGGTACGGGTGGTGGTACTACTAGGAAAGAGAGTAAAGCAAGCACAACATCCTCTCAAAATTCTGATATTAGTTGCAATGAAGCTGTTGATAGAACAGTTCCTGTGCAAGCAGATATCAACCGGTCACCATTGACCAGCACACGGTCTCCTGGTGGGAATTTAGCTGCTTCTAATGATGCATCATCTTTGCAACTGGAGACCGAACAAGAAAAAACTGCACCAAAGAGACCATCGGCTAACAATCTGCAGCAAGCAGGAGGGGGCGTTCCATCAGCTTCACCTTACATCCAGAGTTATGTGGATCCTCGCAAGGAGTATGTCAACACAGATCACCTGCCTCCTCATATGGCGGGTTGTCCAAGTTCTCATCCATCAGGAACTGCTGGTCCTGCATATGCGCAGCAGCAGTTTCACGAGAATGCTGGTGGGGGTACCTCTCAACAGCTTGTCTCTGCTGTAGATGGAACTGTGAAGTGTCTTGTATTCTATTATCAAAGGCCACCTAACGATTGGACAGCATGGGGTCCCACTCCCCAGTGAGCGGGCAGGGGTCCGGGGGCCGCCCCGCGGGGGTCGCGAGGGCAGCGCCCGAGCTGCGAGGCGTTTTATGTTCAGTCATAGAAGGATTTATATGGGAAAGTTAAATATTTTAAGCTATGTAGGCAATTTTGTAATTTGTGTCATGTAGGGTTTATATATATATTTAGGGCGAAACAGTCTTAGAAAGAGAGGTGTGAGAAAAAGTGGTGTACACTTTTCTACGTTATCTTGAAATGAACATCCTCCTTAGTAGATAGGGGAAATTCCCCCTAACACTAAATTCTTGTGTTGTGTGAATTTCCATTACTTTCTTGTATCGTTGATAGGATCGAATTTAGATATTCGACATGGCATCTTCTCAAGCGGTTGTAAGGCCTACTGTAGTTCTTCCATTTGCTCATCCTCAACAAAATTGGTCGTGGCATGAGGCCACATCTGGGAAGAGGTTGGCTCCACTTCCTATTGAGAAACCTCACGATGTGTATCAAGTCCAAGCATCTTCTGCAAAGGTTGCAAGTGGTAATGGTTCCCGGGTTCATCAACCAGGACAACCAGTTTATTCCTATGGATCAACATTTCGTTGGCAGGCTGAAAATGTTCAGAGGTTTGACGCAGCTGCTTTGTGTCAAAAAGCATTGCCTGAAGACATTATCAAACCTGTTCCAAGAATGAATGATCCTGATTCTATGAAGCACATGGTGGGCTTTGCTGGCAATGGACAGTCCCCATATGGTGTTCTCCAAGGTGCTTTTCCTGAGCCTTCTCCGGATATCGGCACGCGGTAGCATTTTATGCCAGCTCAATGCCAGCTTAAACAGGAGGCCTTGGCTAGTAAGCTAGTTATTGGTGATTCTTGTCCTGTTGGAGGTAAGCCTGCTCACATATCCAAGTATAAAGTTCACGATTCTCCAAACGAATGCTCTGGCTCTTCTGGTGCTGAGTCTAAAGTTGATAATTTCCGGAATTTGGATCATGATGCTCATATTCCTCCAAAACCTACCAAAATTGCACTACGGAAACAAGCCTTAAGAACTAAGGAGTCCTTCCTGGTTAACCAATCCAGGAAGGTTGGCGAATTGAATAAGAAAATGCAATTGAAGGATGGACTCCAGCAGCCATTTAATCATTTGAAAAACTGCAAATTTTCAGATTGTTTTCTGTCTTCCAGAGGTGTTTCTTTTAGGGACTTCTATGTTCCATGCACTAATTTTCGGTGTGTTTGGGGTTTGTATTTTTATTGTTTGATCTTCTTTAGGTTCAGCAGATCATATCATTGAGCAAGAACTTCAGAATGTTCCTGAGGGTGTAGTTGCTTATGCTTTCCAGACAGCTCCGCATTTTAATCCTGACTTGACAGTCTATGATGGAAAGAAGCCTGCTCATGAAATCGACCAGGAGAAAGATGCGCACCACAAAGCTAACTATGAGGTGCCTGAGATCCTCTGTCTTCATCCATGTTTTAGCGTCCGTCAGGTAGTTTCCTTCAACTGTATGGATTTTAAAATCACTTAATGCATCTTTTTATCCTGCAGGATGTCAGTGCTATGTTGGCAGCGAGTGTACATTTCCGCTTTCCTGTGTCGGGCGCAATCATTGGCTTGCAAGTGAGAAAATTTCTTTGCTTCAAAATAGGTGGTTGTGTTTTCCCACGACTCAGATGTTGATTTGCTTGAATTTTTCATCCTACAGATAATAAAAAGCAGTGACCTTGAAGTTCGGCAAGAACTGGGTTCCCGCACCTATGGGACCATTCATCTTGGAAAATGGAGGGGTACAGATGTTGCCATTAAACGGATCAACAGCACGTGCTTTCTCGGCGAGCCCTCAGAGCAAGAGCGAATGGTGTGGATCTTCTGGCTTTCTGTTGTTTCTGAGTTCTCACAGTATTATTGTTGAATCTTTTGGTATTGTCGTTGTATCGAGGCTGTTAAAATGTCATGAATTTTATGTACGCCGTTCACCCCGACCCACATATATTTCCCCAAAAGTGGAGATTAGTCCGCAGAGTGGCCAAGAGATTTTTGGGCCATTTTATACCCAGGTTTTCTAGTAGAGAGACAGCGTGTCTTTGACAGTCGAATTGATACTTTGTAATCCGTACTCTCTTTGAATAGAGGCAAATCACCTTGATCGAAGAATCTTGTTTCTGAGTCTGCTTTTCTTTTTTTAATTTAATGAGCAAAATGTGGTGGCCTTCTATGGCGTTGTGCTTGATGGGCCTGATGGCCGAGGAGATTCTGTTGCAACAGTGACTGAGTTTATCGTTGATGGATCTGTACGAAAGGCTTTGCAGAAAGGTGAACGGTATGATTCTCTCTCTCACTCTCTCTACACATACATATGTAATTTGATCTACTTAACTACGTTGTTTTTAAGGAACTTTGACAAGCGTAAGCGTCTGCTGATAGCAAGGGAAGTAGCAAATGGTATGGAGTACTTGCATGAGAAGAAGATAGTGCATTTTGGTTTGAAAAGTGATAGCCTTCTTGTCAATCGTGGTTATCCCCATCGACCTACTTGTGAGGTCAGTGGACTGGTGGTTGATTGCCTTTACATGTATCTCTTTTTCGGAGATATGAGTTATGTTGTGCATGCTCACAAACTTGTTACTCTCTAGGAAGAGGAAATAGATTGCATTCTGGAGCTGTTTAGTCATTCAGGAAAAAACCGTCTATGAAAGCTGGGGCACTTTGAAGCACTTCTTTTTATTCGGAATCAATTGTTTTGAAGTACTTTACCTGCTCAAGTATAAGAGCTACCACTCATGTCTAACAAACAAAAAGAAAACGAGAAACCCCTCAAACATAATGACAGATATTAAAGAGTTGTGAGGTTGAAAATTTTGAGGTTGTTGCATGCTTGAACGTCTTTCTCTGTCCGTATATTTACACATACAAAGTTTTGCTGCAATTTTGTGCTCGCAATTGATATGCATGCGTGTCAGCACTGATATCTGCTAGACTACTCAAGCCTCAAGCACAATGGTTGCTTGTGATTCTGCTTGTCCATGCGGCTGTAAGCTTTCCAATTGTCAATGCAGTGAGTTCTGCAACATGGTTTGTTGCTAAATTGATAGTTTTCGTCTTGCATGAGGTGTTGCAATGATCATTAAACCCTATCCTTGCGACAATCAAATTTCTACTTTGTTTTATGTGTTCAGAGTTATTTTGTCAGAAGCTCTAGTGCCAAAGGACATTTTACACTTTCAGTGTTTCATCTAGCTAAATTGTGTTCCCAATTCGAGCTCATTTCAGCTTAGCATCCAAAGCAAAGTTCTCACCTTAAGTTTGTTCAATCCAATCACTATTCTCATAATTCTCTCTCTCTTACTAGCTGAAGATAGTAGAGCAGATCTTTCCTGTCATAGCCAAAGCAACTAGCCAAAGTAGTTGCACATGATACTACAAAACTGGCTTCTTTGCCAATGTCTTGGAATCTCTTTACTGCAATTGACAACTTTGTTAGTCCTCAGATTTTGTGCAAGATCCTTCAATTTGATCTCTGAAATCCGTCACTCTACTGTCAGGTTGGTGATCTGGGACTGTCCAAGGTGAAACGCCGGACTCTAATACCAGGTGGTATGCTGGGAACACTACCTTGGATGGCACCAGAACTATTGAATAACAGTGGTAGTCCTGTACCTGAGAAGTTGGGATCTCACCTTTCATTTCGACTTCTCTACATATCTCAACTTTATGTGTTTGTGCTTGTGTCTGATAACTTGACCTTTTGCTTAGGTTGATGTGTACTCATTCGGCATCGTCATGTGGGAGCTGTTGACTGGTGAAGTACCGTATGCAGATTTGGATGAAAAGCTCATCATAGGTGATGGTAATTCTTTTGTACTTTTATCTCAATTAGGTGAATATTGGCTGCTGACTAATGAGATTGCAATCAAATCAGGGGCTGTACTGAACAATACACAGCGGCTGCAAGTACCAGCATCTTGTGATCCAGAATGGAAATAGCTGATGGAGAGGTGCTGGTCTTCCGAGCCATCAGAAAGACCAAGCTTCACCGAAATTAGGGAGGAGTTGTGTTCGATACGATCTGTAATTGCAGATAGGTGTTGAACATGATCGCTCAAGCAGAAATTTGCCAGACAAGTTGCCGATTGCAGTTGAATCCTAAAGATTGGTGTGCTGTGTGTAAACAGATTTCGATATTATTTGCTGCACCCCTGTTTTTTTCAGGTTTTCCACTTTCTGAGATATGCTTGGCAAGGCCAAGCTCCAAGCTAGCCATCATGATCCTGCTTGGCAGCTATTGCTTTTCTCCTCTGGTGATTAGTTCGGTACGCTGCTTAAATTTATCGCCATGTACAGTTTTCATCGGTGCTCTTTAGGAGCTCGTGTTGTACCGGCACGGAGGATCTTTGTTTTCCATATCTCAATGAATAACGATTATAACATGTACACTTATGAATGTAATTTGTGCATATATACTACGATTTCTCAACTCATTTCTCAAGGTGGGAGTATGACTCGCTCTTCGTCGCTCTCCACATGCATCCTTAATCAATCATTTCTATAGCCCGTTAAACGATTCATGAAGGGTCAATTATCACAATATACTAGTAGTTATTCGACCATGTTGTTGACTGCAACACTATTTTCTCAGTTACACATCATTTCAAACGAAGTTGCGGGGAAGTTATCCCTGGATGGAGATGCTTATTCGACTATGTGGACATGCCCATTCGACAACAGGGACAATGAGCATGAGCCTCGAGCCACGGGACCAAACAGCTCGAGTGGAACCGGTGTGCACAGGGAAGGTGCACCAAGGTCTCGCCGACCTTGAACCTCTCCAGGCAAATGGCGCACTCATCTTGATCCGTGGCTCTCCACCCCCTCCTCTTGCCCCAACTGAACCTCTTCAAATTGGAAGAACCGTTGCCTCTGCCGACACTCTGCATTCCATGAACCATTGTCTGCAATTGCAATTTCCTTGCTCTCGAGCTCTCTCCATCGTCATGCCTAAAAAGATCGAACAAAGATGATAAGTAAACGTTTTTGCTCCAATTGAAATTTAGTCATAATGCAAGTTCGTCCGTGTACCTTCTCATGGTTTCCGGTTTCCTGTGAGTTCTCAACCTCTCAGCCAGTCTCTGCTTGGCTTCCCTTGCCTCTCCTCCCAGTTCCTCCTCATCTCCATATGCTTGGTTGATTATGTTCCTACTTTGCTGATTTTTTTCACCACAGGGAAATAAATATGTTCAAGAGAAGAGATTCCACAAACACATTCGCAAAACTTCTTTCCGGCTTGAAATCCGGTGACTGTCTAATTACGACGTCATGCAACAGAGAGAGAGAGAGAGAGAGAGAGAGAGAGAGAGAGAGGAAAAAAGAGAGAGAGGATGGAACTACGTACAAAAGAAGAGGAGGTTACAGCATGGTGGGTCGGGTAGAGGCAGAACGAGGAACGTCTTGGAGTAGCCGTGGCAGCGGCGGCAGTAGCGACAACCAGCGAGTCGGGCTGTCCTCGGCTCTGATATAGCCTTCTTCTTCGGGCACATTCAACGCCGGGAAGCATCTCGACTTTACAATGTATACGGGGGTGCTGTAGAAAGAAACGAGGAAGATCTTGCAACCGTCCGTTGCTCAGTATTATATGCAGTGCTGGTGAAAAGGAAAATATTTGTCTTTCTTTTGGAAGAGAAGGAAGGAAGCTTCTTTCCTGCTGCTGAGTGCTGACCATCCTACCTCGAACTTTCAATGGGCTGCTGATCAGAGAAAAGTCAAAACCTGCTCCATTTCTAAGTTCTTGCCTACTAATTCTAATTGATCTATGCGGCATACTTTGCCCCTAGTTTGCACCCCCTATTTAATTAGAATTTCAAAGGCTTCCCTCATCGCTGCTAGTAATAGATCGAGACCGGCGAAAGAGGAGAGAAAACTTGATAGCTAAGGCATTGAGTATCCCGCCAGGTGAGTACGTTCACAGGAACGAAACTCAAAATAAACATAAATTACTCACCTTTGAAAATAAGGTAGGTATTACTTGGTACTCTTTTTTTTTTTTGGGGGTCGAAAGGTATAACTTGGTATCAAAAGATATATTTCATGATTAATGATAAGTCACTTGTCTCGTGTTGAATTTGAGTCTAGGGACCATGCTCAACTCATGTTCCTTCTGGAAAGAAAAAGCGAATTCTTAAAAAAGTGAGTTCCTTACTAGAGAGAAATTAAGAGATTTATTGGTGAAATTGAGCTCGGAAGGTTTTTAGGAACATGAAGGGAATGTCGGAACGAGTAATACTTTTATGTATCAGTCGCACACCAACAAGTCATGGTATAAATAGCTAATCAAAGTAAACATACGTGTTATATAAGACATGTCAATCAATGTTATGCTCGAATTTCGAAAAATCCCAATTCTTATGAGCATGTTATGTTTCATTGCTATGTTATATAATCTCGATAGAAAACCCTTTCTTGTGAGGATCAAACATTTCGGCGATTTTCGGGATAGTAGAAGATAAGTCGATTTTCTGATTTTCTAAATTGCATACACATCACCACACTGTTCCTCAAGGTTATCCTCTAATGGCAATTTGAGCTTTTATACTAATCTAGACGAAGACGTGCGCACATATGTTTCCCAACTGTAAGTATGGGCGTTCAATCTATGTTGAACTACTAACTTGACAATCCTCATTGTTTTTTATGTAAGGAACACTTCGACATATATTTTGTGCCAGTCGTACCAAGCCACCAGAACCCCGCACACCACCGTCGCACGCGTGATGCGGCCTTCGGCGAATCTCCCCTAGCTGTGGACCTAGTCGGTCGTGCACTGTCCCCTCCTTCGGCCGTCAACGCTGGGGAGGCCCCTCTCTCTTTCTTTCTCTCTCCCTCGCCCGTTCCCATCTCTGTGTGCTCACTCATCCTACCGAGCTCTCGTCCTCCATCTCCAGGCACGATGTCGGCTCGTCCCTTGTCACCGCCAGAGGATTGGTTTTGTTTGTTTTTTTTGTGTGGGGGCGTTGTTTGATTGAGCCCTAGATCCAAATATAGAGCTCGCTTGGCCTCAGATAGGGGAAGATGGAATGAATGGTTTAGATCTTTCGTTGTGGTGTGTTGGATCGCTACATGGCGCGAATCCAACGATTATAGGTAGTGACAAGCGACAGTTCCGGATATAGTAACCCACGCCTTTAGTTTAGAGCCTCGATTGTTGGGAAAATTTAGTGATTGAACGGGAATAAATGGAATCAAATTTTGAGGCGTGATAACTCTCTTTAAGAAACTATTTGCCCCACATGGTTACTTGCAAAAAAATCTTTCAGGATAAAACAAAGTCTAGGAACGAGATTACCACATAGTAATTTTGATATTTCTCCAAAAATTCTCAAAGGGAAACAATTAAAAATGATGGGTGTACTTCTCTTGAAAGAAAACGAAAATGAAAGTTGAAGTAAATCAACATTGGATAGAATCATTCAATATACCATAGCAAAAACAACACAACTTTTCATGCTATCCCTAGAAAATCGACGGAGCAAGGTTCTGTTTTTCGCTATTCTTTTTCGGGCCGAGGGGAAGTTTCATAGGTTTGATTGGTAGATGAGACGAATTGTACATCAAACAGTGGAAAGTTTTCTTTTTCTACAATAACCCACCCGGACCCAGGTTTTCGGTTCGGGTAGCAGAAAGCATGTCGCTCTTACAGTATAGCATACGGCTGACTATGAAGAAAGCAATCCAACACACCATGTCCCGGTCTTGCAGTATACGACAAGCCACAATTGAAAAATCCATCACCTGAGACATGGCAAGTACCGATCATACCAGTATAAGTTTCGCACTAGTTATGGCAAAAACGGATCACACCAATAATGTTTCACACTAGGAGTTGTAGGGCTTTACCCCATAAGGAGCCCTTCCAGAAATTCTCAATGGCCTGAGCTTGAACCCAGGCCAAAGAGGGGGTTTGGAAATAGTTTTCAACCAGCAATAGACGCGCCTCGGTTAATACCTCACTAGCTGCGTCATTGCCCCAAGCGCAAAGATACTTAACAATCGAGGAAATCCCTGATTTTAAATGATTGATTAGACCTTTCCATGTTCCTACGGGTCTATGTGGGACGCCTTTCGGGCCACTTTCAAAAGCCCTTGAGTTTATTTCTCGCCCCTTCAAATGCACTTTAGTTTATTCAGCAGCCGTCTTCGGCTCCTTCCTTCTCAGGCTTCTCATTGGCCGATGAGACTCACGTTCCTTGAGTCATTTTACTATTACTAACTTCACAACATCCGCAAATCATCGCATAGGGCTGTGTTGGCATCGCCGGGACCAAAAAATTTGTCGAAGCTATGCAAAAGATGAAAGTCAAGGTGAAGCACAGCCTTTAAAACATCCAATTCCCACTACGCTTCAAAGCATGTCATGTGCAGATGATGGAAGAAGATTTTCGACAGTCTGCCGTAGGCTGAAAATCACAAAATCATCGTGCCATAACCAGAAAATCTCCACCTGCTTCTGATTTCACGTATGTGGCCAGCATTGACCAGCCCGAGGTCGACAAAACAACGACAGGACATGGCACGGCGGGAGCAGAGAGGAGTTGGGCAAATTTGAAAGACTACATTGTGCCCTTTAAAACTCTCCGAACCTTCAGCAGATCTAATGATCATTGTGATACCCTCTTGATGCTGCGATCCTCCCTCACAGCGCTTGCCTGAATCTCCTCATTGAAATATTGATCCACCACATAGATATCTCCATCTGACTCTACAAAATGCTTCCGGTCCCCACCATCACTGTCACCACAAACAGGAGGCGAGAACTGAATGGTCTTAAAAGAAGGATTGGTCCCCGAAACTGTGCCGAACCTATAAACGATGTAAAATCGTCCTTTGTAAGCAATGACCACCTTCCTTACCGCCCCAGGATAACTTCCTCAGTCCTCGCCTATGACATAACGTTCTACAAAAATCTCAGTGATCCTATAATTCATAGTACAGAAAACCTTAGGAACGGTCCCACCTTTGAACAAGATGAGTTGGCTCGAAAGCGGGTTGAAGAGCTGAACCTTGCCTCGACCACTTAGGTCCTCATCCTCTGCGACCTTGATCAACCAACACCCGCGAGATGCGGGAGACATTGGTGGTGGCTCGACAAGATACACCATGCACTGATCAATGAAGGCCCCTCCAATTCTGAGTGCGAACTCCGGGAGGTACTGAGCAACACCACAACAACCAGACACCGCGAAATCGGGCCACTTCCATGTGGGTGTCGGGCATTTTCCCGATCATCGACCACAACTCTGCGGGGAGTTCCGACCACGGGTCCGACCTCTCCATTGCCGGACGGTCTGGTGATCGCCGAGAGACGCGACGAGCGCAAATGAGCTCAAGATTTCAATCGGAAGACAGTGATGCCTTTGCCACCCCAATTAAAAAGGTCGTCCCTGCTTTTCAATTGTGACGACAATTTCCGCATGTTTTCAAACAAAGTAGTTGGACAGTGATGTTCTTTTCTTTCTCTGCGTTTCCCACCTATTTGACTTCAGATTGTGATCTGATGGCCACTCCACCCTCTTTGCAAACTTCATTACATTCGACCGAGAAGAGAAATCAATGAACAACGTTATTTGAAGTCTCTGTTTCATTGTATTCATTATCTCTCTCTCTCTCTTTATTGTTCTTTGCGTCTAATTCCTTTTTTGCGGCTCTTCTGTTTTCTCTAAATTCGATTTTAAGTTGGTATCAGAACTGGAAGTAACTCGTTGAACCGCGTTTTGTGCTGGAGAATAGAAAGATCTAAACTGCTTCTCGATTGGATGCTGACATGGCCGACTTTGACCCTTCAACAAACGCAATATAAGGATGGAAAATTGAGCAAAGAAATCAATTTGGGATGCTAAATAACTCTTCACATAATACAAATGAAGATGGGACCAAATCATAGCTAACCTTATCGTTAGTGAGATGTTAGAACACCTAATCTATCTGAGCAAAAACACATTGGACATCCCCATTTCATAGTAGGTGTTAAAATGTACGCTTGGAAAAACTGATGCAAGATTGATGCATTGTGATGTAGTTGAGAGAAAACGAAAACAGCAGCCAATAACACTACCAACTTTTCTTTTTTTGGTCCCTGTTTTTACTTCAAAACTGTTTCCGGGAACATAACCAAAATCATTTGTGTTACCAAACATTATTCTCATCATTTTTTATTTTAGAAAACAGAATCAAAGAACCAAAATCGTTACTATGCAGGCCCTTAGAACACCTACTCACTCCCCTAGGATTTTCGCCTTCCCAAACCGTCGCCAACCCCTCCTGCAGCAACCTTTCTCGGGAGAGAGGGATCTCTATCTCTCTCCCTCGTCCCTCATCCTCTTTATTTCCCTTTTGATTTTTCCATCTCTCCATATCCTCAACTTCTTCTTGTAGGTTTTTTTCGTTGATTTCACGGACAATCATGTCGACTTCCTTCAATAGAGAGTTTTGTTCGGTGAGTTCAAAAGTTTGAAGCCCGAACACCTCAAAAGAATCAGCTATTCCGGATCTACTTGCTCACTTCGGCTCCGGTGCTTTCTCCATATAGTCAAGCACGATTCCTTTACTTGCTTCAACAATCGGCTTATCCGAAAGTAATTTTGTGATTAGATCTAGAGTTAGATTTAGATTTGAGTATTTTTTTCTATTACGAAGAAAAAATAGACCTGAAATATACAAGACGTTTAAGAAGAAATAGATATGAAATGTACAAGATGTTTTCCGTACTCTTTCAACCTCTTGGGCTGCGTTTAGTAGTCCGGATTTCTAGTGAAGATAGGATTGGATATGAAATCCAGGAATTTTGCCAAATCCTATCAAGTGTTTGGTGAATCGCAATAATAGAGCCAAATATGTTCATACCATATCAAGTTCATTGTTTGATATTTACAATATATCAATGTAAATGAATTTGATAATATACAAAGGAAATGTAAGAATATCTCACAATTCACTACCAAATCTAGTAAGAAAAAGAAAATATAATCATTCATTTTTTTGATTGAAAAGTTTTGCCTCTTTCGCTATATTTGTTAAACTTCAATATGAAATACAAAGTACGAAAAGAAGGACGTTTGACTCTTTTTCTATTTTTCTTAGCCTTTTCTTATGAACTGGGGAAGCTATGAAGGAGAAGAAGTTTCAAGTCTCTCGCTATTTTCATAGAGCTTGATCGTGAACTGAACAATTACAAAGTAGTCATGAAACTTCCACATGAACTAAAGATATATAAAAGAAGGAGATGGAGATGCTAGTTTTTTTTAGAAATTTCATTGCTCCTCAATATGCGAGAATTAGAAAAATCATTTTCAAGTTTGAATGTATTCACTTAAAATATGGGTTCTTCCACTTCATTTTTACTTACTTTTAATTATAAATCTCTTTTTAATGATTATTTTGATTTGTTTCCATCATTTCTTAATAAAAATTTTCAATAAATAATAAACTATATAATTATACTTAAAATATGAAATGATATAGATACTAGGCGATATATATATATATATACACACACATATAAACTTTGTATTATAAAGAAGAAAGAAATTAAATTATGAATAAGATTTATAATGAATAAAAATGAAAATGAGTTTTTTTTTTTTTTGAGTTTTCTTTTTAACATTAGAATTCAAAAATATTTAAATATAATTATTATTTTATTTTTATTATATAAGAAGTTTGTTACTTAGAAAAATAGTTTTTAAACCATGAACAAAAAGAAATCCTATCTACCTTTATCCCACCTCCCCAATGGGATAATTATATCCAGGTTATATTGCCTTTATATCCCGCTGTATCCTATTCCGAGCAGGAACCAAATGCGGGATAGGATAAAATTTATCTTATCTAGACTTTTATCATGACTGCCAAACGTAGCCTTGGTGTTGTTGTTATCTCTTCCGTAAGTACAGAAGAATATCTCGGCATGTGCCCATCATTAGTTGTCGGTTGGGCTTTGATACTATGACATTGATCACCGGTTGGGCTTTGAAACTATGACAAACTAGTCTTTGTGGTGAAAGGAGCAAGTCTATGTAGATTATACTAAATTGATTTATCTTTCAGATTTATTCACATTTTTTGTACCGATTCTAGGGAATGTTCTGTCCGGTACCCGGCTCAAGGGTGGAACCAGATTTTTTTTTTTTTGTGGTGGAACCAGATTGAACCATCACTGTTTAGCACTAAACTATATTCTTATTTTTTAAACAGCCCTGAGTAGTTCATAATAATATATAATCTATAAGAAACTCCTGCTAGTCGATGTGGCATCTCGGATTTGAGCTTTATTTTGTCTTGAAAAGTAAAACGGCGACTTATTTCCTTCCTTACAGATTGATGTGGGATCTCACGCACTTTTTTTTTTGCCCTTTCAGTCATCCTAAAAAGGTGAAAATCTATGCTTAGTATTGGTCCCGAGAATCGGACTAGACCGGTCCTTATGGTTCGATTCCCAGTTTTATAATTTTGGTTTTGGAACCGGGAGCCATAGGGTCGGTTCCTAGTTCTAGGCCGAGGACTGGCTCACTCGGCAACCAATCACCTCTAAGCCTAGTTTACTCAAAATTCATCGGTTTAAGTATTTAAGTTAATGTTGGATCCAACGGGGATAGCTTAACAAGTTCGGACTTAGGCTCCCGCTTAGCTATCGGATTATGTATTAGTGTTTGGTGAATACCTCAAGGAATGAAATTTGTGACGTAACTCTTGGGACTGTGAAGCAAGTGAGCATATGCGACTTGACTAGCAGAATTACGCCCCCATTGAAGCAAAGATTGTTCTCATCTGCAGAAGACATGCTTAGGAGTCCAGATATCACCCCTGCAAGAGCAAAGCAAAAAAAAAAAGTCATAGATTTCTCGATTGTCCAGGGTAAGACAGCATGCAATGGTGTTCCTACGTTTAAATTATACGATCTTCCAATAAAAAGCAAAGCAACACATTTGTAGATCATGGCCAGAGGAACAGAATCAGAGACGGAACATCATCGAATGCAATCTGCTCTCATCTTCGACATTCATGAATGATTCGAGCAGGTTAAGGTTTCCATGCCGTGAATCCTTGAATTTTCCCATCAACTTGAAAAATTTCAAAAATCACAAACGCGTTGAGAAAGAAGTTAAGGTTGTTGGAACCAAAACAATAATGGTGAATTTGGAAAAAACTTAGGAAAATGGTACAAAATAAAGATTGGAGAAAGAATTTCTTTTATTGGAATGTAATATATTGATACTACAAACCGAAGCTCACTTGGAGTTCTGTGGCTTGATTACAATGCTTCGCTTGTCTTCTATTTATCGTTAAAGTTGCACTATTCAAAAAACTATTCACCTATGACTTTCTCCTCCAAGACTAAAGTAACATTCAATATAGAAAAAGAAAGTGCCAAGATGTTTACGCAAGCCATAGCAAACATCTTGTGACAAACATAAAGCAACAAAAAAGTCAAAAAGTTACCAATAAGAAGACAAACTCAATAGTTTGACATAAACTATAGCTTCACGTGGAAAAAGCTCTTCAAAGATTTCGACATCATCTCGTCTTGCCTCATGTAGCATTTAATGGATGAGGAGACTTCTTCAAGTACACCTCTATGACAACGTTAAAACTTCATGACAAATGATTTCTCTTTTTTCGAGCAAGCATTTACTCCTTATGAGCTATCCAAGCATAGCTCACCATAAATCATGTTGATTTCCTTTTATCTTTAGTCTTTATTCTCCTTTCCCGGCGGCCACCATGAATCGCGTAATCAACAACCAAATCCGAAAACCATGACAAACGTGCTCAAAATCAATTTTATCTTATTCAAATAGCCTCCCTTAAAATTGATTTTAGAATTCAATCACACTGAGCATCTTCTTTAGCTTTTCAAACAAATCGCCTTCAATGCTTTTGTTAAAATGTTTGCAATCTAATCTTTTGATATACAGAAATTAAGTTCAATTTTACCATTTTTGACTCGCTCATGAATATAATGATACTTGATGTTGATGTGTTTGATCTTACCATGAAAAATCGGATTCTTGGCTAATGCAATAGTAGACTTATTATCACACATCATTTTAGTAGGACCTATTTGTTCATGCATCGGTTCATTCAAGCATCCTACGAAGCCATATCGCCTAACAAACCGCCGAACCTAACGCCGTGTATTCTGCTTCAGGTGTCGAGAATGCAACAACTTGCTGTTTTTTTGAAGACCAAGAAATTACTCCCGATCCGAGAAAGAAAGCATATTCGAAGCACTCTTCCAAGCCTCAATATCACCTGCCTAATCACTATCTATGTACCCCACTAGATCAAAGTTGTCGGTATAAGAATATAAAATTTCATGATCATGAGTTGCACCGACATAACGTAAAAAAAATTTACTGCCCGCAAATGTGATTAGTAAGGTTTTTTCATGAATCCGCTAATAATACCCATCCCATAGGTAATATATGGCCTCGTAGAAGCCAAATATCCCGGCCGCAAACAATGCTTTTAAAATAAGAGAGATTTACTAGCTCACCGGTTCCTTCTTTCTTCAGCTCCAATCGTTCTACCACGAGAGTTCGGATTGGCTTGAGCTATTCCATTTTTAATTGCTTCAAAATATCATTAGCATATTTCTGCCGTGAAACAAATATACTATCTTGTGTCGACTTCACTTCAAGGCCAAGAAAATAGGATATCAATCCCAAATCTGTCATCTCGAACCGGCTAGTCATAGGCTCTATGAATTCAGCAAACATTTTTTCACAACTCCCTATAAATATCAAGTCATCAACATAAAGTCACACAATTAAGATATCAAAGTTAGTATTTGTCTTGATATACGATGTATACTCATACGGACACTTTGAAAATCATGCTCCAACGGGTATGTGTCGATCCACGTGTAACAAGTACGAGGTGCTTGTTTTAGCCCATACAAAGCCTTCTTCGGTTTGTAAACCTGTTTTTCATGCCCTTTCTCATAACCCCGTGATTGCTCCACGTAAACTTGCTCTTCAAGAACACCATTGAGGAATGCTGATTTCACATCCATTTGATGGATCTTTCAACGATTTTGAACTGCAAGTGCTAAGGCCATTCATATGGTATCCATCCGGGCCACTAGTGCAAATACTTCAAAATAATCAATACTTGACTTTTGTTTGTAGCCTTTTACAACCGGGTCGGCCTTGTTTAGGTCCACCCGACCATCGGATTTGTACTTTGTCTTGTATACCCACTTGACACCAATGGGCTTCTTACCAGGTGGTAAAGAAGTTAGTACCCATGTGTCATTCTTTTCAATGGAATGGCCGATCCCGGGCGGACATCCCTATCAAATGCCAGCATGAAGGATAGCGCCGGTATACTATCGACCACGAACCACGGCGCATGTGGAACGCAACTCCCAAACATGTAAAATCGCGGGAATAGTACAGAGAAACCAAACAACATTTCACAAAATGCAATTTCATTCATACAATCAAAGTAGATGAATCTAACCCTACTAAGTTCGAAAAACATAATTAACCCCATTCTGGCGGCCATAGGACCTCAAAAACATACACGGCGGGTAAGGTTAAGCCATCATCTATCCCAAAATCCTCTAACACCCAAGCCTAACACCAGCTCAACGACAAATGTTAAATGACGGGGTGAAAATAAATCTCAAGAGTCAAAGCCCCAGGCGTTGATAGCTTAGACGCTAAAACAACCACAATATCACGAAAATTCAACCACAGCGCACCGCTACCAACAATCTATCAAACAATTCATTGGAAAGCATCCGGCAGGACAACACGTAGTCCATTTATTAAACTACGCGGGGCGTGACAACTCACACGGTGTGGTCCACCCGCGGATCAGGCGAGACCGGCATGTCCCATATCTTCCGGGCGACAAAGCTGATCCAGGCAAGCAAACAAGCATTCCAATAAGGAGCGTCGGTCGCAAAACGAACCGACAATCCCTAAATCGGCGGCGCAGGGCATGGATGGCATCGACAAGTCGTGCGGTTTGGCAATGGCACGTGGTACTGTAGAATGTCGGGAATCCATCACCATTCCATCATATGACCACAATCATTGGCATCAATCAATTTTATCTTTATGTACAATACCACGCAATGGCCAAAGATGGCCGGCCATTTTCATGCTAAAAAGCAAGTTCAAGGTCATATGAATTAATATTCAACTAGATTTGAAAACCATTGGGATTAACCCCAATGAGCATCAATGATCAACAGTACTCAATCCATTCAATCGACAATTGGGGCGATAACCCATCGACCCAGAAATCAACAAACTTTGACGTTCACGCAATAATTCACAAATCAATTAATCAATGAGCATTGATTTTAATCCCAAGTTAATCAATTGATCAATCCACGCCCTCCGACCTATCACTAGCTCGCGATCAATCACCACAATCAATCAATTCAATCAATTAGCCAAAACAACCCAGCTAATTGACCAAACTAATTACGGTCATTTAGCCTAAAAATTTCTATCTAGCTCGATCGTAATTAATTTACCTAAACACCATAATTAGCTAAATAAATCTAATTGAACGCAATTAGCGTCCTAGCCGAGTTAGGGCTAACTCACAATTTTAATTAGCTCAGGCGGTCTCAACTCGAGCGACGGCGACACGAACTCGCCCGGCCCGCGACGATTATTGGCGACCCGTGATCCAACTTAAGCTCCGGCTTCCAACTCGAACAAAGATGGCCCGAAGACTTGGCGACACCTCGAGACAGCACGAGCTCGGGGCGGCGGCAGGAACAGTGGCGGCCAACGGTGAGCAGAGCAAAGCGGGGCGTGAAGCCGTTTTGTGGTGGCTCGGGCTGTCCAAGGCTGGGGATGTTTCGGCCAAGGTTGGGTGGTGTAGGGTTCTTGCGGGTGGCGACGACGGCCGGGGCGAGCGACGACGGCAAACATCGACACAAAACAGTAGAGGTGGGCAAAACAGGAGGTCTAGTCGGGGTTATCTCGGGGCTCTCCGGGCGGCGATCGGCTTTCGATGTCCTTGGGGAATGGTGAGGGTTCGAGGTGGTTACTTAGGGTGGCGCGGCCGGGAGGGACGTCAAACTCACTGCACAGGACTTAAAAATGCACGGCGGTTCCGTGGCTTGCGGCGGCTAGAGACGATCTTGCGGTGGCCTGGGGTCGGAGGGAGGACGACGTGGTGGTGGTGGCGGTCGGAAGCGGCTCGTGGTGGGCTGCGGTGGTCGCACTCCAAGGGCCGAAACAGGAGCGAGTGGGACGCGGGATTTCCCCATTCCGGCGAAAACGGAGAAGGCTGTGGTGGTGGTCGGAGGTGCGGTGGCGCAAAATGAAGATGAAATGAGGAGGATGGTGGCTCGGTTCAGGGGCGGGCGCAAGAACGGGGAATAGAGGTTCTCGACTTGAGGAAGCTATGGAGTGGCGGAGGAGGTGCAGTGAAGTTGGCGCACGAAAAATGAAGAAGAAGAAGAAGAGAGAGAGAGAGAGAGAGAGAGCTCGTCCGTTGAAGAAAACAGAAGAAGAAGAAGAAGAAGGGCGGTGAGGGAGAGAGAGCAACGTGAGAGAGAAGAGGGAGGAGAGAGAGAGGGGATTGACTTTGACCGGTGGGTGGGGATTTGACCAAAGGTGGGGCTCACGGGTCTCTTCAAAATTAAACTATTTCGTCCCATATGCATAATATCCAAGGCGAAATGGTAAATTCATAATCGGGACGATTGGATATTTAGCTCAATCGATCGGGAATAAAATTTGGATTTTCATGGGTTAGGCTCGGTCAAATAGGTCTAGGCACGAGGATTAAAAATCTAAATGCGACCAGAGATTTGAGATTTAATGAAATCGAACGATATTTAAAATCATCCAAAATTCGTCACTTTTGTCCTACGATCCAAAATTTTATACCAACAAAATTCAATAATAATCCATCTTATTGAATTTGGTCTCAACACCAGGGCCTAATTTCCGGGCGTCACGGAATGAATTTCTTCATCCATTGTTTGGATCCACTTTTCATCTGCCATACTTCATAATATGTTATAAGATCACATTCAAAAATGAGAAAAACTATACCGGTGTTTCATCGGTGATGTCGCTATCGCTATCGCTATCCCCAACTCAATCTCTTGTGACCACAAAATCCTTGAATTTTGCTTGGCATCTCCTTCGATAGTTGTGAACGACATAGTTGTGGTTTTGAAACTGCCGTTAATGAATATGTATCACCGAGTAGAAGTTGATGAGGAAGATGGACAGCTCGTTGAAGATGATGGAGGTGTTTCTCTCACTTGCCAATGGTTCATCTTCGATGGTGATGTATTTTTCGATCACCTTTCGGTTCCAAATACCTTCATCTTCTAAAAATTAGACATCCTTGGCTGATGATGACCTTCGCAGTGACTATGTTATATAGCTTATAACCTTTAGTCATGTATCGTAGCCATTGAAGATGAACTTCGTTTTTATCATCCAATTTCTTTCTTTGTTCATATGATATATGGGGATATGCCACGCACCCAAATACTTGTAGGAATAAAACATCTGGCTTGTTGTAGCTCTAAGCTTCTTCCGGGGGAGGTCTTCCAAGAACACTCCTTGTTGGACACCCGTTTAATAAAAATACAAGCACACGCAACGGCTTTTGCCCAAAACTTCTTGAGCAAATTCTTAACTTTAAGCATACTTCTTACCATTTCAAAAATTGTCCTGTTTTTTTTTTTCGCTATAACATTTTGCTTGAGGAGTATAGTGGCGATCAATTGACGTTTCACTTTATGAATTTTACAATATGTGTGAAATTCATTTGAGGTAAATTCTCCTCCTCTATCCGACCTCAACGTCTTCAAATTAAAGCCACTTTGCTTTTAAACATAGACTTTAAATTCTTTGAACATGCCAAAAGTTTCAGATTTTTCTCTCAAGAAATATACCTAATTTTTTCTGGTAAAATCGTCGACAAAAGTTATCATTTACCTTTTTTGTCCAAAGGACTCAACCTCAACAGGGCCACATATATCCGGATGTACCAGCTCCAAAGGTTGCTTTGCTCTTCTAGCTTTCCCAACTAGAAAAGAGTCGCAATGTTGTTTTCCAACGAGACATCCTTTGCAAGGACGACCTGGATTGTCAATCAATGGCATGCCAATCACCATCTTTTTTGGACCAATAACTTCATTCCACGAAAATTTAGATGTCCGAAACGAAGATGCCATAGCCAGTCGCTGTCTTTCGTCATCACTTGAAAATTCAAGAGATTCTTCGTTTGAAAAGTCAAGGGAAACATTCGGTTCTTCATCATCTGCATCGTCATGATCAACTTATTGTTGACACCTATGATGGTGCAAACTCCATTTTCAATGTAAACTTTGTGGCCTTTTTTACAAAGTTGCCCAACACTTAGCAAATTTCAAAAAAGCCTTGGCACAAAGTAAACATTTGCAATTGCAACATTAGTACCATCTTTTGATTTGATATTAATGTTACCTTTGCCCATCACGAAAATTTTTGATTTATTCCCGAAGTTGACTTAACGACGACTTGTCTCATCCAACTCGTGAAAATAACTCCTTTCGGCCAGTCATATAGTTGTTGCACCCAGTATCTAGGTACCATGTATTCGTATCTACGATACTCGGGTCATCCTTCGTACATGCTAGTACCATGTACTCTTTGGCATCGATGGTATGTGCATGCTCCGCCCGCTTGTACGTCGCCTTTGCATGTCACTCGAATTTATAATGTTCGAATTTGTTGCACTTAAAACACTTGACTTTTGATTTGTCACGTGTTTTAAATTTTTCGTTGAAATTTGAATTTCCACCTCTACCTCGGGCTCCTCCACAACCTCGACTACCTTGATAGCCTCCTTGACTCGATGGATTGCAATGCTTGCTCGGGAACTAAAGCAACCATTCTTTGCTCATGCGAGCACAATGAACCCATCAACCGCTCCAACGTTAGGGTTGAAACATCTTGCCCTTCCTCGATCGCGGCAATAACATAATCAAATCTTTCGATCAAGGACCTCAAGATTTTTTCTATGACACGAACATCTTGAAGTTCTTCACCATTAACCCTTAATTGGTTAACAATGGCATGCACACTATCAAAATATACTAATATTGATTTTGAGTCATTCATGCGTAAAGACTCGAAATCACCTCGAAAGGTCCGAAGCCGCACATGTCGAACGCGATCATAGCCTTTATAGGATTTTTGCAAGATATCCCAAGCGGTTTTCATAGTCCGCACTCTGATATTTTTTCAAGTATCATTTTCTTCACGGCTTGAAAGATCGCATATAATGCTTTCTTTCTTTCTTTTGGGACTCCACCAAAGATCATTTCTCCTCCTTTCTTAACGCCTCGAACACTTTGGCATCGGCCACTTCGTTGTAGCCATTTTCAACTAAGTTCCACAAATCTTGCGATTTGAATAGAACCTTCATCCGGACGGATCAATTGTTGAAATTCTTTCTGTTCAACTTTGGAAGCTGCAATTGAATGGAACTAGTGGATGCCATTTCTAGCTCGATACAAAATATTGGAACCAAAACAATAATGGTGACTTTGGAAAAAACTTAGGACAATGGCACAAAATAAAGATCGGAGGAAGAATCTCTTTTATTAGAACGTAAGATACTTGTACTACAAATCAAAGCTCACTTGGAGTTCCGTGGCTTGATTACAATGCTTCTTCGCTTGTCGTCTATTTATTGCTAAAGCTACAATATTCAGAAAACTATTCACCTATAACTTTCTCCTCCAAGATTAAAGTAACATTCAATGCAAAAAAAGAAAGTGTAAAGATGTATAAGCAAGTCATAGCAAACATCTTGTGACAAACATAAAGCAACAAAAAAGTCAAAAAGTTACCAATAAGAAGACAAAATCAATAGTTGGACACAAACTATAGCTTCAAGTGGAAAAAAACTCTTCAAAGATTTCAACATCATCTGTCTTGCCTCATGTAGCATTTAATGGAGAAGAAAACTTCTTCAAGTACAACTCTCTGACAATGTTGAAACTTCACGATAAATGATTTCTCTTTTCTTCGAGCGAGCATTTACTCATTATGAGCTATCCAAGCATAGCTCACCATAAATCATGCTGATCTTCGTCTTTATTCTCCTTTCCCAGCGGCCACCATGAATCGCGTAATCAACAACCAAATCCAAAAATCATGATCAACGTACTCAAAATCAATTTTATCTTATTCAAACAAAGGTTATCAAATGCAGTTACCTCTCGGATTCATCATTCTTCAGCCCAAGTTTCCTGATTGGTTTGCCCCTGTACGGCGAGCTTTGAGGGTTTTTTTTTAATTCTACAACGATGGTGATTCTATTTCATAGACTTGTTCTCTCTGCTATCACGAATGGCAGGCGCCTGTTGACGAGTGTTTCAAGGAGAACAGTGTAGAAAAAAGTTCAATCATTTCACGATAATCTAATTTTATATATCGACTGTCATTACATATGCCTATCTGATATTTTGATAGATTCGTAATTGTATTGCACTTTTTTTTTTTAATGGAAGTGTCGCATTTTGTGGGGAAAAAATTTAACCTTAGCTTCATATTTGCCTAATTTTACTTTAGAATCAATCCATGCAAAAAGCCATATGAACTACCTCTTGACCGATAAATTAAAATTGCCAAATTTACGAGTGATAGCATGCCATAATCTTGTGAAGGTTAATGATTTTTCTTACGAATTGGAGTTTATGTTCTTAAGAACAAAAAAACAAAAAAACAAACAGTTCTCTTCCGAACATTCTCGTACGAGAAAGCTGGATCTTGAAAGCCCTGAATGGAAAGAGAGGCCGAGAGCGAGTCAAGCGAGAAGACCGTTTCAATTTCTTGGTTTCGCTTCAACAAACTCGCCCCTTTCATGACGTTTTATAAAACAACGCCGCCTTAACCATCTCTCGCTCCTCTGTTTTCCGGAGTTGCTCTGCAAATCCTTCGAAAGCCCACCCAGGTACTTCCGCTGAATTCATGACGAAGTGTTCCGCTCTGGCTTTCTCTTCTTTTTTTGTCTTTTTTCTGTCTGCGCTCCAAGTTTTGATTTTGATCGCGTGCTCAGTTCGTGCGCGCGTTATCCTATGCTTCTGTCTTGTGAACAAACGGGTTGTCTTGTGCGAACTTTGCTGCTGGAATCCGGAGGTCGAACGTGGTTGGTCGGTGGAGAGAGCGCGGAATTAAAAGATTCTCGTTGCGATTATCTTTTGAGTCTTTTCAAATCCTCTCTTAGTTTGTGCCATTCTCTGTTTTTTTCCCGTAATGCTGAGAGATGTGGCTTGGACACTGCGGGTTCGAGGTCGACGTTTGAGACGAGCAAAAAGCAATCGCCGGTGTAGCTATGGACCTTTTCCTCCTCTTGTGTTGCTTGCGTGTCAAGGGTCGGGCTAAATTTTAGCAGCATAAATATGCAGATCCTGCATCTTGATTCCGACAGAAGAGTTTGATCGTCGAGCCACGTTTAGTTGTCAATCTTTTCAGATACGATGGAGGAACTTTTACCTGGTATTTTTTTTTCTGTCGGTATGGGATTGATGTAGATATTAATTAGCCTTTGGTATGACGACTCTGTAAGCAAAGTAACCAGTTCTTTTGATCGTCAGCTGTTTTGTCCATCTCCCTAACTACAGAATTGTTGTCAATAATGGGTTTCACAGTGCAATGGAGACTTTCCTCTTCACCTCAGAGTCGGTTAATGAAGGCCACCCTGACAAGATCTGTGACCAAGTCTCGGATGCTATCCTCGATGCTTGTTTGGAGCAAGATCCAGAAAGCAAAGTTGCCTGTGAGACATGTACCAAGACAAATATGGTCATGGTGTTCGGGGAAATTACTACTAAGGCCAAGGTCAATTATGAGAAGATCGTTCGCGACACATGCCGAGGAATTGGGTTCACCTCAGCCGATGTCGGTCTCGACGCTGACAAATGCAAAGTCCTAGTCAATATTGAACAGCAGAGCCCTGATATTGCTCAAGGAGTTCATGGACATCTGACCAAGAAACCTGAGGAGATTGGTGCTGGAGACCAAGGTCACATGTTCGGTTACGCTACGGATGAAACTCCCGACCTTATGCCATTGACTCACGTCCTGGCCACCAAACTCGGAGCCAAGCTGACTGAAGTGAGGAAGAACAAAACATGCCCGTGGCTCAGACCCGATGGGAAGACCCAAGTGACGGTGGAATACCGTAATGATGGGGGGGCCATGGTCCCTCTGAGGGTCCATACAGTCCTAATCTCGACGCAGCATGATGAGACCGTTACCAATGAGCAGATTGCGAAGGATTTGAAAGAGCATGTCATCAAGCCGGTGATTCCACCCCAGTATCTTGACGACAAGACGATTTTTTCACCTCAACCCCTCAGGGCGCTTTGTGATCGGTGGGCCCCATGGTGATGCAGGCCTCACCGGGAGAAAGATAATTATCGACACTTACGGTGGTTGGGGTGCTCATGGTGGTGGTGCTTTTTCAGGCAAGGACCCAACCAAGGTCGACCGTAGTGGCGCATACATTGTTAGGCAAGCTGCAAAGAGTGTAGTAGCTTCTGGGCTTGCTAGACGCTGCATTGTGCAGGTTTCTTATGCCATCGGTGTTCCCGAACCATTATCTGTGTTCGTGGACACTTACAGAACTGGGAAGATCCCGGACAAGGATATTCTGGCATTGATCAAGGAGAAATTCGATTTCAGGCCGGGAATGATCTCTATCAATCTTGATCTGATGAGAGGTGGTAACTTCAGGTATCAGAAAACAGCGGCATATGGGCATTTTGGACGTGACGACCCAGATTTCACCTGGGAGACAGTGAAGCTTCTCAAACCTGGCAAAGCATAGAGCTTTGCCTTCACCTGGTCACACTGTTATTCTTGAATGATTTCTGCTTTCACTTGGTTTGTGTTCTATTCTTGGCACTAATGGAAGACAAAAGAGAGTAAATCTTGAATTGAAGTCAGTAGAGGAGTTGAGATTATCCATAAAAAGAAGCATCACATGACATCATTCTTTCATTTGTTTATGTCACTGTGTTTTTTTTTTCCCCTTTTCCTTGATAAATAATAGACTGCAGATCACTTTGGATTTGTATACCAGGTCGAATTTCACATATCAAATTTTTCGTATCTATTTGAGTATGATGTGTGCCGCCCCATCCATTCTCTCATTTCTTCTTCTGTAGCTAGATAAGGCAGGTTACGCCCGCAGTCAGAATCATGCCTTCATGTTATGCAGGGCTAACAGGTCGGTGTGGCATGCCCTAGGAGAAGTTTGTGGGTTTAATGAATTTTGAAATGTAACACACAAGTGTATTGTTTATAAATCTGTATTGTTGGATGAACTTGAACTAATAACTCTTTTATTCTTTGCTCCGTTTCCGTTTTCCTCTTGTATGTTGTACTTTTCAATATGAACGAGATTTAGATGTTGGGTACCATTGGCACTCTCTTTTCATTTAGTGGCAATCTTGCTATCTGCACCAGCCATGGTGACTTTGCCCGCCATCCAGCTCTTTAGCATTTGTAGAGCAGCTTTCGGCTTATCCATCGGAACAATGTGCCCAGCATTATGAACCTGCATTGAATCACACGGCCAGAATTTAACTTGTAATTTTCCTCTCTTGTCTTTAAAGTATGTTGCACTGGCATGCTTGCACATTGCAAGTCTGTGTACGCGCTTCAGTTAGAGAGAGAGAATGTCAGTGGTCCATGGCTTTTCACCAATCTTGCCTGGGCGCCATGAATGACTAATGGAACAGTTGGAGATGTCCCAAACTGCTTTTAACCAGACCACTCCATGGCATGAACTCAGCTGGAGTTTCCCGCTGAAGTTAACATCAGGAAAGACAAGTCATTCCACCAGGTAATGTTCCGTTTGATTGTGTCCAGTGCTTACCAACTTGAAAGATTGGGGCTTACCAAGCCAATTACACATGAGATCGTATTCACCGGCATAAATGAGCACCTTCAGCCCATCCACAAGAAGCACAGGGATGCCCGCTTCGAGATTCTTTATCCAATCTTGGAGCATTGCATCGTACACAGTGCTGCTGCACGACATGAACTCTATAACCCCGACCCCTGAAGCATCTCTTGCCGTCTTTTGGTTCAGGAGTGTCTCCCTGTTTGAGAAGTCGTAACACAGGTACCCCTCACATCTCTTTTGTATGTCAGAGTACTGCAGGCCAATCATCGACATATCATTGGAAAGCTTCTGTCAAGGGAAAACAACCATCACATCGTAAATTGATGTTCCCACTTATGTCCTTGATCTTACCGAAAATACTGTTGCAATCGCTAAATGCAGTCCCACAAGCATCTCCGCCCTTGGTAGCTGCACATAATTTGCATAGATTAATAGTGAACTCTCTGCTTTCAGAAAGAAAAAAGAGTGCTTCTCTAGTGTTTTAATGAAGCATAAACAGAGATTTAGGACCAAAAAAGATACCGCACTGTTGAATCGCCTGTTTGCGTTTGGGGAACATTGTGTCAATGCTGTCGTGAACGGACTGAAGGATTAACCCCATGTTCAGGGCATAGTCTGTGCATGCTCCATATTGGGTCTCAGGATCGGTTAGGCCATCGCCAATCGCAAACCCCTGTTCGAGATTCAGAAGTTAAACATGTCAAAATGAAGAACAAGTTAATACACGATAGCAAGAAATTACCATACAACCTGGAAGTACCTTCAGGTTTATGTGAATTCCTTCCTTTGTTGAACACAAGCAGCAAAAGCGGGAATGTAGTGCCCAGCGTACGATTCTCCGGTTATGTATAAATCATTCTTGAACAGGTGAGGATGCGCTGCAAAGAACGCCTGAACATCACAGCGAGAGATTAGTCTATCATATGCTTGAATTCTTAACTTGAAAAATACACAATCAAAAATTTGGTGTCCGTGTAAAAACCAAAGTAGTTAATCAGGTGCTCAGAATATTGTCAATGAGCTTATGTATGTGACACGGGTCGGTTGTTTCGTATCCCTCCTACGATGTGGGGGATCGAATGGCTGGTGTCCTCGGGTCCTCACACACTCGTAAACCTCAAAGCAATGCTTGTTGGTGTCAAACATAGTGAATAAGCGACGCAAAGGGGAAAAAGCAATTGGGTATGTAGGAGTGGTGTCGGGATAGTTTGTGCTAAGAGTTTTAGGATTAGATAGAATATATCTTTAAGGAGTTCCCAAGGCGGGGTTAGCCTCTCGTGTACAAACCGGTCGGGAGTTAATGCTTCTCTCCCGATGAGGCCACGGCAAGCCGAAACAAGTTATGGTGCCTAAATTAATATGCTTTCGCTCAATATAAAAATGCTCGAGCTAACTTTGGGCGTGGTAGGATCCGATACATTAAAGATATTCGCCTAAGGTTTTCATGGGACCACTAAAGAAACAGGGCTAGCCCTGGTCCGAATGAGTTGCCGGGTGCCCCACGGGCTGTTCTGCAGCCAAGGAATCTTTGAGCCCGTGACAAGTGGTATCGGAGCAAGAATCCCTCTAGTATGTGGGTAAATCGGAAAAAACCTATGGTCTACCCGGTCCTACGAGTGCGGAGAGTGAATCGCCAAAGCCAAAACAAACAAAAAAAAAAGTCTCGGACAATTTGTGGCTCTCGACTTGCATCCGGGATGCCAATGGGGGCACAGGAAGAAACCGGTTCCCCCTGAAATGGGAAATGTTCACGGTTCAATTCGACAAATCTCAAGATGGGTCCTCTACCATGTTTGAACAAGGAAAAACTTCTATTGGTTAGCTAAAAAAAAAAAAAAAAGTGCTTATTAGGGAGAAAGACAGGGCCGCTAGGTTAGTGCGGTTGGCCAAAGTGCCACACTTTGAAAGCGACAATGACTACAAAACGGTGCTGTCAAAGGTGAGGGCGATTGGCCAAAAGTGCCACACCGAATTGCCTGAGTGACCAAAGAAAACCCGAACAGCCTTCAAAACAAAACAAATGAAAAAAAAGTTACCGATGTCAAGGAAAGACAGGTTACATTGGGCGAGCGCGTCTCCATCTATGTAAGACCTAGAAATGCGGCGTTGATGGCAGGAAAAGGCCCAAGGAAGTGATAAGGCCCTCAACAAGGGCGTTGCTAAAATGAGTGGGGAAAATGACATGGGCCGGTTGCTTCATGTCCCTCATACGATGCGAGGGATCGAACGGTTGGTGTTTTCGGATCCTCCCACACTTGTAAACCTCGAAGCAACCGAGTCCGTAGGGAGTAGTGTTAGGATAATTTGTACCAGGGAGTTCTAGGATTAGATAGAATGCATCACTTAGAAGCTCGAAGGCGGGGTTGGCCTCCCGTCTACAAACTAGTCGGGAGCCGATGAGGCTATGGAAGGTTGAAATCGGTTGTGGTACTTAAAGTAATCTGTTCTCACTCGATATAAGGATGCCTACGCTAAGCTGGACGTGATATGATACGATACGGTAACGATATTCGTTTAAGTGTTCCACGGGACGACTAAAGAAATAGGGTTGGCCTAGTCCGAATGAGTCGCCAGGTGCCCCACGGGCTGTTCCGCGGCCAAGGAATCTTTGAGCCCGTAACATATGTGACACGAGTTGGAAGTTTCGTGTCCCTCAAACGATGCGGGGGATCGAAGACCGGTGTCGTCGGGCCCTCCCACACTCGTAAATCATGAAATGATACTTGTTGGTGTTAAATATAGTGAATGAGCGATGCATAGGGGAAGAAACAATTGGGTCCCTCGAAGTGGTGTCAAGACGGTTTGTCCTAGGAGTTCTAGGATTAGATAGAATACATCTTTATGAGCTCGAAGGTGGGCTTGGCCTCTCATATACAAACTGGGCCGGGAGCTGATGCCACTCTCCCGATGAAGCCACGGCAGGCCGAAACCAGCTGTCGTGCCTAAAGTAGTCTGCTGTATCGCTCGATATAAAGGATGCTCGAGCTAAGCTAGGCATGGTGTGACCCGATATGAGAAAGATATTCGTCTGAATGTTCCATGGACGACTAAAGAAAAAGGGCTGGCCTAGTCTTGATCGACCCACCAAGCGCCCCTTAGACTGTTTCGTAATTAAGGAACCTCTGAGCCCATGACATAGGCCTACGAGAAGTAGCACAAGTCATTCCTGCTCATCTTCCCGAATGTCGCTTTCATCAGAGTATTAACTGAAACCGGCTCCAGGAGGCCGGTCAACGATGATGAGATTCGACGCCTGTGGGGAGAAAAAAAAAATTAACAGAAACATCATAGGTAATATACTTCAAACTGTAAATAGTTTATTCATCATCATCAATAACATATGGATTTAACTTATCTGATTTTCTGTCTTAATTTAATAAGATACGTATTGATTATTCGTTCAGTAACTAATTTTATTGACCATGGTCAAGATCGCCGCGCAGAACTCTCAGTTTGCCAAAACAATATTGAAACTTTGTTTCATAGCAAGCCATTGAAGGCGACAGCAACAGAAGAAATTTGGCAATTGCTTTTCAATAAAGAGTGCTGTAACGAACTAGGTCAGCATCATATGCAATAATGTAAAGGAAGAAAAACAACAGAAAAGAGTAGGAGTTAATCGAGTCGTTAGAATATTGTTTTACTCGGTTTTTTATATTGTTTTTGGATTTATTATTAGGAATTCGAGTGCGACGGCTGGAGTAACTATCCTTGGTTGGTTTTCAACTTACCCAAACGAGTGGTGCGATTTCTTATAGGAATTTATAAACTCACATCTTGAAAGTGATAGAGATTTATTATAATACCAGCTATGAAAGAAGAGGATGTTTCTTGCATAAATTGAATCGGGCGTTTACTGCGATTTTATATTTGTAAATGGTTCGACAAATGTTTTAGGAAGGGTTTTGCGAAAGGTTTTGTATATGAATATATATAAATATATATAATATATATATATATATATATATATATATACACACATGTATTTGTATGCATATATATACATATATGTTAATCTGTGAACTTGGATTATGAAATGGACTTTGAAGTAGTTTAAAATTGTCTTAGTAAATATTTTGGTTAAATGCTTGGCGAAGGGAATTGCCAAGTATTGGTTTGTGACATGCTTTATGAAATGCGTTTTGTTGATAAGTGAAATTGGTGAAAGGTTGTGTAATTTGGTTTATGAGATTGTTGCCGGTTTTTATTGTGTGTTTTTGGATATTGAGATTGATGAACTACGCTCATATCGCTAGGTGAAGAACCCATTGCGAGGTAATATACATACTGTCGGGACGTCTTTCTGGGCCGAACCACGTACTAATATTGGTGGTAGACCTCGCCAAGGGGTAAACTCGGTCCCCATTGTCACGGCCTTAAACGTGATTATAGTTATATCTTGAGTACTATAGTAGTTGATGGAGTGGACCATTGACGTCTACCTTGATTGAGATTGATCAATAGAGTTGACCATTGATGGTTGATTTATTATTGAGAGCTGATGTTGCCACTGATCTTATACATAAAAAGGTTTGTTGGAAAGATATTTACCCTCTCCCAATATTTTACCTATATAGTACTCTAGTTTTGGGGCTGATAAATGACGACGTCGCTTTATAATGATGCATAGTGATTGTTCGATTCACTCAGAATAAATGTATTGCTCACTTGGCCATGGTAGCTGATTCCTTTCATTTTACTTGCTTTTCAGATTCTTCAGCGAGCAACAAGTAACGACGTAAGCGTATCCTTAACGGGAGGACTTTTTGGTTGTAAGGAAATTTTTTATGAGTTGTATATAGCTGCTGGGCTTCCCAGTTAGTTTTTGTCGGATATGTGTACATATATTTTTGATGGATTATTGAAAAAAAACTCTGATATTGTAACTAGATGGCTTTTAATGAAGTATATAGGGATGTACATATATTTTTATGACCATGGGAAGATGCCCATTCGACAGTAGGGACAATGCGCATGAGCCTCGAGTGACAGAACCAAGCACCTTCTAGTGGTATTGGTGCGCACAGGGCAGGTGCGCCAGGGTCATGGCCGACCTCGAACCTCTTCAGGTAAATGGCGCGCTCGTCTGGGTCCGCTGCTCTCCACCTCCTCATCTTGCCCCAACTGGAACCTCTTCGAATTGGAAGAACTGCCGCCTCTGCCGACACTCTGTGCATTCGATGAACCATTGTCTGCAATTGCAATTTCCTTGCTCTCGAGTTCTCTCCATCGTCGTGCCTGAAAGATCGAACAAAGGTGATATGTAAATGGTCAATCCAGTGACCTCAATCGTACGTTGTTTAAGTTGAAGCTAAGTGCAATAAAATCAAACAAAAGAAAAAGGCAAAAGGACAATTGGAGTTTCAATATTTGTGTACGGCGCTCACTTTAGTGCTAACATTTTTTTTTGAACACTTACGTGCCAAATTAAAGAAAAAAAGATCACTTAAGTACTAATTTTGGCCAAACAATACACGTGGCATCTTTTTTTATTATTAATTTCTTAATATTATGTGAAATTTTTTTAAAAAAATTAGTCCACATGGCGTCCACATGGCCATTTTTTAAAAAAAAAAAAATTAGTCCACATGGACGCTATGCGGACTTTTAAACTAAAAATTAAGTTAATTTTTCTAAAAAATTAAAAATTAAATAGAAAAAATAAATTAAAAAAACTTTTAAAAAAATTGCAATTGCGCTTGCAACGGCCAAGGCTATGAGCCCTCGCCGCCGCCCACTAAGGTTGTGAGCCCTTGCCACCGCCGCCCACCATCGGCGAGGCCCGACCATGACCTCACGCACCCATGGCGAGGTTGACCTCCCCTAGATCTAGGCGAGGCCGAAATCACCAGCCACAACTTGGCATGGTCATCGCTAGGTGATTCCGGCCTTGCCATGGGTCCGCGAGGCCTCGACCAGCCACCGACAGGCCTTGCCAACCCATGGCGAGGCCTCGGCGGGGGTCGCCGGGGCTTAGCAACCCTCTTGGCCCTTCCCCACCCATTGCAGGTCTACGATGGTGAGTGGCAAGGGCTGTGAGCCCTCACCTAAGCCTACGCAACTCTAACTTTTTTTTAATTACTTTTAGCTTATTTTTATTTTTTATTTTTATTTTTACTTTTTTAATAATACGTAGATTTTTTTATTGATTTTAATTTAATTTAATTTAATTTATATTTTTAATGCAATGGCATTATTGCAGGAACCGGACAAGCCTGTCATAAGGTTCCAAGCTACACTTTTTGTGGTTAATTATGGCCTGAAACTCATGCAAAAAGTGATGGACCGTTATGTAGGCATTTCTCTTTGAAATATTTAGGCCTAATTCCCAAAAAAACACCCAACTTTAGATCCTATCCAAATTATATCCCAAACTTTTCTTTTTGTCTAAGAGTAAAATCACCAATTTCTACTCTAATCTCAAATCTGTCTCCATTAGCCCTCTATCCAAAAATCACAGTTAATTTTCCCTAATTTTCATATTCTAAAACAATTTCATTTTGGAGAATTTCAACAATTTTTATTTGGGGGATTTGTTATCCATGTGGAAATGCCATGTCAGTCCTTACCTAATCACCGCATTACTTTTTTGATGTGGATCTCTTATCGGCATGAAAATGCCACGTTAAGTTGGGACTAGACCACATGGTAGTTTCGAGAATAGATTGAAACTTTGTGGTTTTTTTCAGATAAAACAAAATTCGAGATAGATTTGGAACTTGACCTAAAGTTTGAAGATTTCTATGAGACCAAAAAAAAAAAAAAAAAGTTCGGGATAGATTTTGGACTTGACCTAAAGTTTGGGATTTTTTTTTTCTAAGATAGAAAAAAGGTTTGGGGTAGATTTGACACTGGACCTAAAGTTGGGATTCTTTTTTTAGAGAATTAGGCTTTCAAATAAGGGTTTGAATTGGCCAAATACTTTTGTCCAAAAAAATATGTGAATAATTGCGATTCTTAAAACCAAAAACCCAAAATTTATTCCCATCTTCTTGTTCTGACACTGCTTGTGTGATTCTGCTAAACTTTTGCCTAACCAAGTGATGGCTTTTGCATGTGGTCTTTTTTTTTTTTTTTTTTTTGTATGTGGTCTTTGAACTGCACTAAACTAAAGAATTCTAGAGGCGAATTGTTTTTGCGGAAAGATGTTAGTCGTTGCCCTCAAATGTTCTCTCTTTCGAATGTGCAAGCGGAGGGTTCTGTATTGGGAGCTTGAGCTCTGATTCACAATGATAGATATGTTTTAGATGCCGCCGATGAAGGAAAAATGCTCACTGGCCGGCGAATATTTGTCTGACCGGCAAGCCCAGACCCTTATTTTGTTTGTATGAGAAATAAATTAAAAGAAAAAAAAAAACGAGATTGACATCATCCATTTGCCAATTCGTCTTGTTGCTTATTCATCTGAGTTTTTTCTGAGTTTTACTTTAGGTATTTGTTCATGATCTCAAGTATGACGCTACTGTGACAGGAATGAGGCAGAGCTCATAAAATTGGTTGTCTTAAAGGTTTTGGGCGAGTTAAAGAATGCTTCTAAGTTAGTGACCCCTTCATACTTGATAACGAGGGATAGTTCTGGCCAGAATTTTGTCACTATGGACCGTAGAAATGATGCAGAGCTGTTGGGAGTGATGGGGTGTCAGCCACAGGCCCCATTTGAACGACCAAGGTAGCGGAAGTGGGTCTGGTCGGCTGAGTAATAAAGTTGGCAAGGATTTGGTATTGGGAAAGACAGTAAAGCTTTTATGTAAGTTCGGGGTTGGGGGAGGACTCTCACGTTGTGATCGTGGTGTGTTGAAGTATGCCGATGGCGAATGCGATACGAAGATTGTCCACATTGGGGGAGATGTGAGCTTTAGTGAGTTTATGCAGAAGATGGTGGATATTTGTGGGCAGCCAGTTGTTGTGAAAAAGTCCTGACCAGGATCTGGACGATCTGATTTCCATTACGAGTGATGATGATCTTGCTATTATGATGAACGAGTATAAAAGCATGGACAGTGGATCGTCAGATGGTTCAGCTAAGCTAAAAGTTTTTCTTTTCCCTAAATCCAAGCTGGATTCTTCGAGTGCCAATGGGCTTGGCGACTTGCAATGTGGAGGGCAGAGAAATGTCGAAGCCAGGAATGGTATGATGGATGGAACAGGTAGTGGTACTACAAGGAAAAAGAGTACAGCAAGCCCAACATCCTTGCAAAACTCGGATATTAGCAGCAATGGAGTCGTTGACAGAACAGTTCCTGTGCAAGCAGATACTAATAAGACACCATTGAACAGCACACAGTCTCCTGGAGGGAATTCAGCTGCTTCAAATGATGCATCATCTTTGCAACTGGAGATCGAACAAGAAAGAATGGCACCGAAGAGGCTGTCGGCAAACAATCTGCAGCAAGTAGGAGGGGGATTCCATCAGCTTCACCTCAAATCTACAGTTATGTGGGTCCTTGCAGCGAGAATGTCGACACAGATCACGTGCCTCCGCCTCATATGACGGGTTGTCCAAGTCCTCATCCATCGGGAACTGCTGGTCCTGCATATGCCCAGCAGCAGTTTCACAATAATGCTGGCGGTGGTAACTCTCAGCCGCTTATATCTGCTGTAGATAGAGCAATGGATACGGCATCTTCTCAAGGGGGTTTAAGGCCTGCTGTGGTTCTTCCATTTACTCATCCTCAACACAATCAGTTGGGGCATGAGGCCATATATGGGAAACATCACCATGCTTATCAAGTCCAAGCAGCTTCTGCCGTTTTTGAAGTTGCTAATGGTTCCCAGATTCATCAACCAGGACATGCTGTAGATAGAGCACTGGATACGGCAATTTCTCAAGTGGGTTTAAGGCCTACTGTAGTGGATACGGAATTCCAAGGGATTTTAAGGCCTACTGTAGCTCTTCCATTTACTCATCCTCAACAAAATCAGTTGGGCATAAGGCCACATATGGGAAACATCACCATGCATATCAAGTCCAAGCACGTTCTGCCATTGTTGGAGGTGCTAACGGTTCCCAGATTCATCAACCAGGACAAGCAGTTTACTCTGATGGATCAACATTTCTTCGGCAGGCTGAAAATTTTCAGAGGTTTGAGGCACGTGTTTTGTGTCAAAAGGCATTGCCCGAAGACAATATCAAACCTGTTCCAAGAATGAATGATGCTTATTCTATGAAGCAAATGGTGGGCTTTCCTTGCAATGGACAGTCCCCATCTGTCGTTTTCCAGGGTATTGTTCCAATGCCTTCTCCGGAGATCGGCACACGGCAGCATTTTATGCCAGCTCAATGCCAGCATGTTATCAGTGATTCTTGTCCTGTCAGAGGTAAGCCTGCTCGCATATCCAAGTATAAAGTTAATGATTCTCCAAACGAATTCTCTGGCTCTTTTGGTGCTAAGTCTAAAGTTGATAATCTCCAGAATTTGAATCGTGATGCTAATGTTCCTAAGAAGCCTTTAGAACTAAGGACTCTCCCTGGTTAGCCAATCCAGGAAGGTTGGGGAATTGTATAAGAAAATGCAATTGGAGGATGGACTCCAGCAGCCATTTAGTAAATTGACAAACTGCAAATGTTCAGACTGTTTTCTGTCTTCCAGAGGTGCTTCTAGTAGGACTTCTATGTTCTGCCTTCTAATCCTGACGTGACAGTTTATGAAGGAAATAAGCCTGCTCAAGAAGTCGACCAGAAGAAAGATGCGCACCACGGAGCTAACTCTGAGGTGCTTAAGATCCTTTGTGTTCATACATCTTTTAGCGTCCATCAGGTAGTTTCCTTCAAGTGCATGAACTTTATAAATTGCTTAATGCATCTTTTTGTTTCGCAGGATGTGAGTGCTATGTTGGCAGGGAGGGAGCATTTTCGCATTCCCTTGTCGGATGCAATCAGTGGCTTGCAAGTGAGGGAATTTCTTTACTTCAAAATAGGTGGTTGTGCCGTCCACAGACATTAATTTGGTTGAATTTTCATTATGCAGGTAATAAAAAGCAGGGACCTTGAAGTTCAGCAAGAACTAGGTTCTGGCACCTATGGGACTGTTCATCGTGGAAAATGGAGGGGCAAAGATGTTGCCATTAAACGGATCAACAACACATGCTTTCTCGGGGAGCCCTCAGAGCGAGGGCTAAAGGTGTGGATCATCTTGCTTCTGCTTTGTGATTTTTCATAGTACTAATTTTGAATACTTGGCATCATTGCTGCATCGAGCAGATGCGTGATTTCTTGAATGAGGCAAAATTGCTGGCTGATGTGCATCATCCAAATGTTGTGGCGTTCAATGGCATTGTGCATGATGGGTCTGATGGCCCAGGAGATTCTGTTGCAACGGTGACTGAGTATGTGGTTGATGGGTCTTTACGAAAGGCTTTGCATAATCGTGAATGGTATGATTCTCTCTCTCTCTCGATCGATCGATCTGACTATATATGTTTTCACCACTTAAGTTCTTTTTCAGGAACTTGGACATGCGTGAGCGTCTGCTGATTACAAGGGAAGTGGCATTTGGTATGGAGTACTTGCATGAGAAGAAGATAGTGCATTTTGATTTGAAAAGTGATAACCTTCTTGTCAATCTTGGTGATCCTCGTCAACTAACTTGTAAGGTCAGTGGACTGGTGGTTGACTTGCCGTTTCATGTATCGTTCTCTCGGAGATAAAATGAGTTACGTTGCGGATGCTCATACACTGGTGCTGCTTAGTAGCCATTAAGGGGAAAATCCGTATATGAAAGTGAAAGCTGGGGGCGGTTGTTCACATTCCAAGCACTTGTTGTTACTCTTGATCTCTGAAATCTGTCACTCTACTGTCAGATTAGTGATCTGGGACTGTCCAAGGTAAAACGTCAGACTCTAATATCAGGTGGTATGCGGGGAACACTTCCTTGGATGGCACCAGAACTATTGAACATAAGTGGTAATCCTGTGTCTGAGAAGGTTGGGATCTCACCGTTCATTTCGACTTCTCTCCTTACCGCAAACTATACGTGTTTGTGTCTGATAAACCTGACCTTTTGTGCTTAGGTTGATGTGTACTCATTCGGCATCGTCATGTGGGAGCTGTTGACCGGTGAGGTACCGTATGCAAATTTGAATGATAATCACATGATGATGACGTTACGTCGTTTCATACTTTGATCTCAATTTAGTTGAATAGTGGCTGCTGACTAACAAGATTGCAAACGAATCGGTTGGTGTCATGAACAACACACTGCGGCCACAAGTGTCAGCATCTTGTGATCCACAATGGAAATCGCTGATGGAGAGGTGCTGGTCATTTACGCCAACAGAAAGGCCGAGCTTCACCGAAATTGCAAAGGAGTTGTGCTCTATGGCTTTGACGAGCCCTTCCAAGGTCTATGATCACAGATAGGTGTTGTACATGATCCCTCGAGCACAAATATGCCACACAAGTTATCGATTGCTGTTAAATCCTGAAGTTGGACCTATAGCCGCTTTTTTTTTTTTAAGGGAAGCTTCATGATAAAGGAAACTATCTTCCGATACATCATTTTTCAGGAAAAAAATTAGGTTTTTTTTTTCTTTTGTAATATGTGACCGAAACCGTTTTCTAGTACTTGATCTAATTTGGAAACTGATTTCAATCACATCACATTATCAAAGGCAAAAAATTATATATATATAAATATATAAGTGTGTGTACTTTTGTTATTTATTTCTTTTTTGCTTTCATTTTCTTTTTCCGTCTTCCACCACCGCAGCGGCCAATGGCCACGGGCAAGCTCGAGCTCGCTAGCCCGTGTCTATGGCCGGTCACCAGCTATCGCTAAGGCCCGGCAATGGGCAGAGGGAGAAGGAAAAAGATAGGGAAAAAAATAAAAATAAAAATAAAAAGACAAAATATTGAAAATCAGAGATGATTAATTCCGAAAAGTTTTTTCGCCTCTTTGGATTTAATAATTCACTTTCCTAATTTTATGTGTAAATTTTCGATTGACCAAAAAGTATTTTTTGTTAAGTCATTTTCGTCGAACCAAATGGATGAAAGTGCGGAAAATTAATTTTTCGAAAAACACTTTCACTCAAACAAATGCACCCATAGAGAACTAACAAATCCCCCACATGGATGAAGGTTCTTGCTGCGATTCGTACCTTGAAGCTAATTCCATTAGAAATAAGCAAAAGGAAAAGAACGAGTTCATCCGTGTACCTTATCATGGTTTCTGATTTCCTCTGAGTTCTCAACATCTCATCCAGTCTCTGCTTGGCTTCCCTTGCCACTCCTCCCAGTTCCTCCTCATCTCCACATGCTTGGTTGATTAAGTTCCTTTTGGAGTACCCATGGCGGCAGCAGTAGCGGCGACCAGCGAGTCGGGCTGTCCTAGGCTCTGATAAAGCCTCCTTGTTCGGGCACATTTGACGCGGGGAAGCATCTCGCCTTCACAATGTATATGGATTAATATGATGTCGGGAATGAGCTTTGGATTAATACAGTCAACGAATGAATATTAGTTATACAAGAGGGGTGTTGGAGAAAGAAACAAGGAAAGATCATGCAAGTGTCCGTTGCTCAGTATTATATGCAGTACGTGACAAGGAAAATATTTTTCATTCTTTCTTCGGAAGGAAATGAAGGGAGCTTCTTTCCTGCTGCTGACCATACTACCGGTCATGCCAATTAAGTTTCGCACTAGGAATTGTAGGGCTTTACCCCATAGGTGTTAGGATGCACGTGTGAGTTGTGTTAGAAAAGTCTAATACGAAAATGTGGTATTGAGTAATTAATATATCATAATTGGCACATAACTCATTGGTTTAAGCTTTTGAGTGAAGGTGGGTCAAACTACATATTAACTGGGCTGAGATTTTTTTTGTGAAAGTATCGGACTTCTCTGCAGACTCCCAACAAATGATATCGGAGCGGACGATTGGTGGCCCACTCTCAATATGTATCGATCGGTGTTTAGTGTATATCTCAAAGAAGGAATCGATAACCAACCCAATTTCTAGGCAGGTAAGCATTGTGGTGTAGCAACACAAGTCCGATGGGCATTGATGAAGATTCAAGTTAAGATATGTTAGTGTAAAAGGATGCCTCAATTAAGGGGGAGAAAACTTAATACGGGAGCTCACATGTAAGGAGGAGATTGTTAGGATGTATGTGTGAATTATCTTAGAGAAATCTACATCGAAAAATTAATGTGGTATTAAGCAATTAATATATTATAGTCGTCCTATGTTAATGGGTTCGGATTTGAGCTCCCTCTTAGTGATCTCTCCAAGTAAAGGTATTGAATTTCTATTATGCACTCTCAACAACAGGTAGCCCTTGCCAAAATTCTCAAAGGCCTGAGCTTGAACTTAGGCCAAAGAAATCCTCTTTGGATTGGAAGAACCGCCGCCTCTACCGAAATTCTGCATTCCATGAACCATTATCTGCAATTGCAATTTCCTTGCTCTCGGGCTCTCTCCATCGTTGTGCCTAAAAAGATCGAACAAAGGATGATAAGTAAATATTTTCGCTCCAATTCGAATTTAGGGAGGGTTCTAATTCATACCTTGAAGCTAGTCCCAATAGAAATAAACAAAAGGAAAAGAACGAGTTGTCATAATGCGAGTTCGTCCATGTACCTTCTCATGGTTTCTAGTTTCCTCGAAATTCTCAACCTCTCATCTAGTCTCTGCTTGGCTTCCCTTGCAACTCCTCCCAGTTCCTCCTCATCTCCATATGCTTCATTGACCTATAAAGCACCGATAAGATACGTGACACAACACGATATGATACGTTGATATGTAATTTCTTAAAAAAATAGAGATTCCAACATGTTGGGGCACGTTATATATTAAATATTTATTTTTATATATACATGATAATAAAAATATCTACGGTGAGTTTTTTTTTCTTCTTCTTCGATTAGGGATTCATGATAAGATTTTTTTGGGCTGGCTGGATATATTAATATATATTGGGGTGGCTAGATACATTTATTTTGGCGTGGCTGGATTTATGACTTAAGTGTATATATTTTTATAAATTTACATTTTGTCCCTTAATTTATTGAAAATGCTTAAAATTAATCCCGTGTGTGTTGAAATGGCATGACGGGATGCTTTGAACTTGTGTTTCGCCGACATGTTTAGAGCGCCGACTATGTGTCGGTCGCATGCCGGTGAGTATTGAAGTGTCGAAGAGTGTTTGACACAACAAAAATGACACGGAGGCCCCCGAAGAGTGTCCGCTACATAGTGTTTGACTATGTTCTTATTCTGCTAATTTTTCACCCCAAGAAAAAAATGAAAAAAATATTAATATAGAAAAACAAGTGACAAATTGAGATAACCTAACTTCGAATATAGGAAATATATATATGTTTAAGAGAAGAGACTCAACAAAACATAATCTATTCCCTGAAATCCCGTGACTGTCTAATTACGACGTACAAGAGAAGAGGAAGTTGCGGCATAGTAGGGGCATTTTGGTCATTTAATATTTTTTTATTTTTCCTTTTTTTAATTTTCCAAAAATTTAAAAAAAAAAAACTAAAGTTAAAAAAGAGATGCATGTGGGAGGGGGCTACCCTCCCGCTTGTAGCTGTTGCCCCACGGCTTGGAGAGAGCTACGACCTTGTCCCAAATCTGTGCGAGGGTCGCCAGCTCGTCTCGAGGTAGGGACTCTCTAGTTGGCGGGGTAGCTGTCCCTAGGCTGATACCCCGGCAACCTCAGCGACCCCGTCGACCATGGCCGCCGCCCCACAGGTGGTGGGGTTGCATCTCTTTTTTTTTTTTTCTCTTTTTAGTTTTTAATATAATTTAACTAAAAATTAGATTAAAATTATATTTTGACGAAAATATCTTTGATTGGTCGAGAATATTTGGCCAGCCGGTAAGATCATGCCCTTATTTGAAACATGCATGGCTACTTCAGGCCCTTGTTTATGACAAGGGGAGCACTTTGAGTCCTTATTTGAAACAAGAACCACTTCATGTTCTTATTTGAGAAAATGAGGGCACTTGGGACCCTTATTTGGAATTTTTCCTTATATAAAGGTTTGAAACTATTTCTCGTTCTTTGTTTGGAAAAACGAAAAAAAAAAAAGGAAGCTTCTTTTCTAGGGGCAAGCAAATCGGACCGACCGAATCGGGAACCCCCAAACCAATGGTTCGGCTCCATAGGGTGGCGATCCAGTTTCGATCCTTAAAAGTAGAATCGATGGTCAGCGATCCTGGTTCCCTATTCCATGGTACAAGACCGGATCGATTGGTCGATTTTATTTTTTTAAATTTTTTAAATAACCCTAATGTTTACATTTCTTATTACGGTGGAAGTCTAATTTGCTTAATTTTGGCAGTGAGTATATGCAATCAATACTTTCTGTAACTCAATTCATGTTGTGATTGTTGATTTTGTCGTGTCTTTTGCTGCTTGACGCCACACTGTTCTCATCATAGAAATATGCTAATTTCTCTTTCCAAACACACGGCAAAGGAATTGCAAGATGTTGCGGGATCAGGAATTTAATAGATTCAAATTAGAAGCAATTGGAAGAAATCGAAACCAACTGCAATTGCCAGTGAAAAATCATTGCTTTTCTGTTCCATAGAAGCTGCATATAAATTTATTAGAACCTAACTTTATCAACCAAAAATGAAAATCAATAAATTTATCGATTCCATTGGACCGCCTCCGGTCCGGTCCCTAGTTCCTAAAATTGGGAATGGAACCACCAATCCTTTTTTCGGATTTTGAGGGGAACCAAACTGGTTGTCCCAGTTCTCGGTTCTTGAGGGGAACCGGACCGACCCTGGAACCGCTCAACCTTATTCTTTCCCGCCGCTAACCATCCTACCTCAAAATTTCTATGGGGCGAAAGAGAAAAAAAAAAGCAAAGCTGCACATATCTACGAGAAAAAAATTAGGGTTAATACCATGAAAAATTTCAACTTGTTACATATGTGAAAAATTTACTCCAAAGTAAATTTTTATCACAAAGAATTCCAAACTAGTACTCCAATGACAAATTTACCTAAAATTATTTTTTTGACAATCAAAAATCTCAAAGTGCTATTTCTGCAATAAATTTGCCTTAAACTAGTACGCTTCGTGATAAATTTATCCCAAACCGGTATGTTTGTGACAAATTTACCCTTCGTTATTTTTTCCATTACATTTTATTAACAAATTATTGAGTTAGATGAGACGTGACAGATTACCGATGTACCGGTTTGGGGTTTTTACCCTCTATTTGTCACACATGCTTTAATTTGGGATTTTTCGTTGTATTAATCCCATTTAAAGTGAACTAACGAAGGATAAATTTGTCATATGTGTTTTAGTTTGAAGTTGTTTGTGGTCAAAAAATTTAGTTTGGGTAAATTTTTGTCACAAGTACACCAGTTTTGAAATTTTTTGTAGTAAAAAAATAGTTTGGAGTAAGTTTATCACATGTGTACTAGTTTGAAATTTTTCGTGATATTAACCCAAAAATTTATCAAAAAAGTCTTTACCTTGTTTCACTTGTATCAATTGAGTTTTAAACTTTTTAATCATACCAATTTAGTCTCTCTTTTTTCCTTCGTCTTGCCAATGTAGTCTATCCCATCAATTTTGGTCGAAAATTATTGACGTAGACACCGACTATCCTATGTGGCATGACCGCAACTAATATGGACATAATTATTAATTTTTTAATATATTTTTTGAAATATTTATTAATTTGTATATTGTATTTTGTGCTTTCTTTTTTTCCTTCTTCCTTCGCCACTCACCGAGCCTTGCCAATGTCGGCGATCGCCCAAAGGCAACTACTAGCGAGGGGCAACCTCGCCGGCCCGGGGCTAGGGTCACTATCGCCAAAGGCCAACGAGGACGGGCCTCACCAATTTCGGGCAAGAATTGACCTTGCCAGTTGTACCCTATAGATGGTCATCGGCCATCGCCGAGGCCTAGCAATAAACGGAGGAAGAAGGAAAAACAAAAAGAAAAAAATATAAAAATTCAAAGAATATGAAAAAAATTAATAAATCTTATTCAAGTCAACGATTTCTAGCCAAAATTGGCCAGATGGGTTATATTGGCAAAACTTGAAAATATAGGACTAATGATACGGTTTAAAGATCCCGGACTAAATTGGCATAAATGCAAAAGATTTATGACTTTTTTTTATGATGTTTGCTATCTACGTGCTTGTATACTCATTTAATTGATTTAGGGGGCATGCTTTGTCCTAGTTTTCACCCCTATTTAACAAGCATATTAAAGGCTTCACTCATCTCTACTAGCAATAAACTAAAGCCAGCGAAAGAGGAGATTAATAGCTATGGCGCCAACGTTCGCAAGACCGAAACTCAAAGAAACATTATGATTCATCTTTGAGAAAAATTAGGTATTACTTGTATCAATAGATATGTCTATGATTAATCAGAAGTCACTTGTTTCGTGTCAAATTTTCGTCCGAGGACCATTCACCGATGTGTCTCTATTTCCCATGGTAGGACTCATTGAGTAATATTGTATGCATCAAGGGTCCTACAAAATATGGGATAGTGGGGAAGCAAGTTCATTTACTAATCACAAAGAAAAAAAGAAAGGAACCCAGAGAATTCTTGGTGAAAAAGAGCGCGGAGGATTTTTAGGAACATAAAGATAATGTTAGAACAAGTAAAAGTGTTTTATGTATCGGTTGCATGACCGACATGCGATGGTACAACAAGCTAATCAAATATACACTCGATATATAAGAAATTTCAATCGATATTGTCCTCAAATTTCGGAAAATGTCTTATTTTATGAGTATGTGATGTTTCATTCGCACGTGATGTAATCTCCATAGAAAACTATTTCTGGTAAGAATAAGACACTCCGGCTGTTTCCAAAACTCATCTTAGTGAAGAATATGATTATTGGGCTTGGCAATTGGAAATCAATCGTGGCTTTGGGCATTGTTCTCATTTTGTCTTCTTTTGCCAATGTAGCTTTGGGCTCTTGGTTTAGAATGTTTGGATTGTAGAGTACCCGAATGAAGGCAGGTAGCTCTTTCATGATGGTCGAAAGATATGTGAATCTTTTGATTTTTTTTTTTGTTTTTATATGCATACACATCACCACGCTCTACCTCAAGGTTTTCCTCTAATGGCAATTTGAGCATTATACTAATCTAGACTAAGACGTGCACACATTTGTTCCCCAACTGCTAGCATCTTGGTTCAATCTAAGTTGAACTACTTAGTTATCAATCCCCATTGTTTTTTATGTAAGGAACACTTAAACGTATATTTTGTGTTAACTATACCAAGCCACTAGAATCCGGCCACCACCATCGCACGTGTGACGTGCCCTTCAGCCACCCACCGTAGCTGTGGACATAGTCTATCGTGCACCGCCCCTCCTTCGGCCGTCAAAGCTGCGGTGGCTGTCTCTCCCCCTCTCGTTTCCATCTCTGTCTGCTCATGTGCTCTGCTCACTCATCCTACTAGGCTCTCGTCCTCCATCTCCACGCACGACAATGGCTCATCCCTTATTGCCGTCGGCGGCTATCGACGAGGATGAGAGCCGGCGGCGATGAGTCAAGGCCCGAGCTTAGGGGAGCTCGATTGAGCATCCAAATCTAGGGCTCACTTGGCCTCCGATAGGGGAAAATGGAATGGATGTTTCAGATCTTTCCCTGTAGTGTGTTGGATCACCATATGGCGCGAATCTAACAGTTATAGGTATGACCAGCAACAGCTCCGTATACGGTAACTCATACCCTTATTCTAAAGCCTCGACTTGACCCATAATTATTCACCCAATGTTTGTGCAACAGGTGTGCTTTAACACATGCTCAAATTATGAAATAAAAGAGAAGGTATAATTTGTGTGTGTTGTTCGTCTACGATAGCATGTACGATAATTTAAAAGATGTCAAGATTTTTTTTTTTTTTTTGTGGTATGTGTGTGTTTGAAGATCGACACGTTATGGTGCACCCGAAAATTAAGAACATCATCGTATGAATACATGTATATACGATAAACAAAATAGCCAAAAGTTCTAGAAGGTTAATGTATTTTTCGTAAATTCCTTTCACTTTTCACGGGGATAAAAATGGTTGCATGAAGAGAACTTCAAGGATTATCCTAACTTCCCCCAAAAGTTCCGCCTTCAATGTAGGAAAACCGCTCCTTTGCAGAAAACAGAATCAAGAATTCTTTCGACACCGCGTCAGTATGCTATTTCTGTCCCTAACGCGCCTTTGTACCACCTCCCTTCCCTCGTCTCCTCCATATAATTTAGAGACCCACCACCAGCCCTACCTTTGCACTGCCACATCGCCGCCGCGTCCTCCGTAACCCCACCAGCGTAGCTACCTGCAATCCACGGCCGCCATCATGGACTTAGCGAGCTCCCCCTCTCTCAAGCAGACGTTTAAGTCCTCCCTCCGCCAGCTTCCGTGTTGCTTCCCCATGCGCCACTACCACGTGGAGGACAATCCTCTACACTCCTACAGCGACGCCGCATCTCCTGGGGTTGGGACACCGCCCTCTTCGTGGACGAAGCGGGTGAACACCCAGGAGATGCCCGAATTCAAGGATAAGACCAAGAATCACAGGTCGCGTTTCGGGAGGCACAAGCGGCGGCACTCGTCCGTGGATCTCCATTACGACCCCTTGAGCTACGCCATGAATTTCGACGAAGGTGGCATCGACGAGGATAAAGTCGACGACGAGCTACCATCGAGGAACTTCATCTCCAGGTTGCCGGTATCGCCGCAGAGAAGGACGCATGCGATTACATGAGAGAAAGGCGTTATTGTGTGCGCCAAAGATGTGGTTCCTGCGTTCGGTCTTCTGTTATTGTCCGTCCATAGGATTGTGTCATCTTATGTTCTGCTTCGTCTTTTCGGCCTGAACATAAAGAGCAAATACGTATGGTCGTGACAAGAAAATTAATCAAATACCGAGCAATAAAAGGGTATATTTCACTTGCGCATATTTTAGTTTTATCTTGGCAGTAGAGTCAGATTTTGCCTTGATTTATTTTGCAATTGCGGCCCCAGTACGTGATATTCTCTGTGTCACAATCCAACTCACAGGTGAGATGGAATGTTAAAGTATCTTACATCTTTTATATATTTCTATATGCACGTGGTCTCTTTTCACCTATTAGTTTCGAGTTTTTGAGTCAAAATTTTTTGGCATGTGTCATAGTTATTCCTATATGAGGAAGTGCCATGATCTCTCTACACCGTGGTGGAAGTGTCCTTGGTTGCACCGGTATCACTCTTTTACCATGCTCGCCGCCCTTTAATTTTGATTAGTCATTTTCCGTTGCTTTTTTTCCAAAAAAACCAACACCACCACCGCACTCGCTGACCTCGACAATCCCGATCCTGAAATGCTGGTATATTCCGCTATTGGACGGGCCTCCATGTGCCGCTAACCCGGTGTTCAAATTGTTTTCACGTGTTGGGGTGTGGTTCGTATTCTCCAATGACAGGGAAGGCACGGGGATCCTGTTCCCTGGTGAGTAGGCGGGGATCTCAAGGGGGATAGTATCCCCTGGACACCGAAGGGCTTTTATTTTTTAGCAATAGTTTGGGCTTGAGTACATGAATAGCTTCTTATATATATCTCTTTTTCGTTTGTAATTGAGTGCGGTGTAATGAGAGATACGAGGTGCTATGCTAATTATAGTGGAACATTCTGCTTGGACGTAACTTTGATTTAAAAGTGAATCGGGATAAACTTTATGTCTCAATTTCCTTTTCCTCGCTTTTACGTTATACTTTGTTGTGGTTCGTATGCCGAATCCTAACATCTCGCACTTCATGTGCCCAACACATGTCAATGGTCTTCCTCGCACGCTTGCTAACCAACATTGTCTCGCCACGTTAGCAGTTCATTTAGTGTTGGCCTAATCAAATTTGTTTTTTTTTTTGTTATCTATCCTATCTCTAACTTTCATTTCTCGACTTTTGCTTTGCCTTTTTGGGGAGTCGAACCTCACATATGTGATACTAGCATCCACACCCCCAATCCGTTTACCAACAGGGCTGCACGCCTATTGACCAACCAAGTTTGTTTGACTGAAGCGATTCTATCGTTTGTTGGACCGTTCTTGCTTCTCTGAGACAGGTTCCAAAGGTTTTCGTATGTATTGATTCTATTTCCAGTCTCGGTTTTTCCAAATTCATTCTCTGTGGCGTCCTTTCTCTACTCTTTTCAGATATTCGACGCTAATAAATTATCAGAATGAGGGGAATGGAGAAAACTGAAGTTGCCTTGCCCATTCATCTTGAATAGATCAATAAGAGATATCAAATCTTTCTAGAGGACGGAAACTTTGGTGCCACATCGTGGCAATATTCACGAATCTACTAACACTACTGATATTGCAGATAAATTTGCTAAACATATGAAGGAATAAGGTAGCAAGAGCCGTCAAATTCTAACATGGTTTTGAAATACTACCGATAAGATTTTAGCTTGATTGCATTAATTCCCAATGCAGAGGCAAACTATTGTGCTACGCTACAATACTTTGCAATAATAGGTACATAATATTACTGGGCAAGTGCCTGGATTGTTAATAATCAATGGCAGAATATTGAAGCAGCAGAAGATTGCAAATAGCAAAAGGTATAATAGCCCTTGGGCCAGAATATCAATAACAGATCGTCCAACAGTCAACAAGCCAGAAGTGGTTGGAACAGGAACATCTAGTTCCTTCCATTTCAGTTTAATTAGGTACGTCGTTGAGCCATCGTGCATGAAAAAGACCGGTGAAAAGGACAGCGATCGTTAGCCACCACAAAATATTACACTTAATCCACCCATGGAAAGTAAAGGGGGGAAATCATCATGCAGGATTATGAAAACAAAAGTAGGTCTCAAAAACATTTTAGATTTCGCTTGTTCCATAAAAAATAAATAATTTAAAAAATTATTTTCAAAAAATGATTATTGTATCGCTTAAAAAAATGAATAACCAATGTATAAATATTTTCATTGTCTCTAGAAATATGTAGACATAAATTGTTGTCACTACTGAGAATTTTTTTATTGATTAATTATTTTAAATTATACAAACGGTCATTTTTTGAGATTTTTTTCTAAATTATTCATTTTTATTGAAGTAAATAGAGCTTTAGATAATAAACGCGGCTTATTTACTCATGGGAAAAAGGAGAAACAATAAAAAAAATTAAAATGAAACAAAGTTGGTGCGATGAGTCGCAATCAGGTATTTGCTGGTTACCATGTCGAGACCATTCGTGGGGACAAACGTTGTTCGTTTATTCTTGGGGAAAGTAAGGTGGCTTTCGACGAAGCTGGTGGGAAAGTTCAGTACAGAGACACATCACACATGCGCCACCACAACATTGAATGGGATGTGTACATGAACATGGATCGTTATATCACGTCAAGTGGTGTTGACTTGATTCCCGTGAGAGGGAAAAGACCCCACAAGTCAAAAACCTTTGGGTCACGTATATAATTCATGCAAAGGTGCTAGGGTTAGGGACATGCTATATGGTGAAATTTAAGCGACCGGCACCTCTAAAAATTCAGAGACTATTAATGTTTGATCGCATAACATGGCAGCAAAGCGAGATTGGAATTTCAAACCCCCAATTCTCCATTAATGATTCCAATCTTGTACTTTTTTGTAAAGCCCGACTTATAACAAACTCGAGAAGTATTTTCACATGGAATACCCTTGATGAGTCTTTCGCCGTAGATTTGTTGCCTCACATGCGAAGGGCAATTCAGTTGCTGATATTTTGCAAGGACAAAAAAATTTTTTAGGATAAGAAAAGAGAAGATCCACACCTGGCCATTCTTAATTTCTCATATTTTCACCAAATGGCAACTTTGAGACTTGCAAGGTATATCATAAGATTTCAGGTCACGATATTTTCATTCCTATACTCTTGGAAGAAAAAGAAAATGATTCAAGCATGAGCTGAACTTGTCTATCTATCTCTATTATTGTCAAAGAGTAGTTTCAATGCTGTTGTTTACACATAAATTTTATACCACCGCTAAACAATTTTTCGTATTTGATCAAGTGAGATCTAATTTTTTTTTTTTTAAGTAGGCAACGCATCTATACGTTTTTTCAATGAAATAGATATCTGTAAGCCAAGTACTCCATCGACAGTTTAGAAAAATGCAAATTGGCTTTCTTTAATCAAACCCAACTTTGACCTTTTTATAATGATGATATTGGTCTTGAATTGTTTATATATTGACTAAAAGAGGGGACCCTTTTCCAATTATAAGATAAAATGGCCTATATCTAGAACGTATGTGATGCCTTTTATATGTATACATAGGTTAATACCATGGAAAATTTCAAATTGGTATATCTGTGATAAATTTACTATAAACTATTTTTTTTACTATAAAAAATTCTAAACTAGTACATTTGTGATAAATTTACCCCAAATTGATATTCTTGTGATAAATTTACCCTCATTAGTTTTCGTTAAATCTAATATTAAAGTTACCGAGTTGGATGGCACATGATAGTTAATGGATATACCCGGTTTGAGATTTTTATCCTTTATTTGTCATAGTTGTATTAATTTATAATTTTTCGTGGTACTAACCCAATTTACTGATAGGGTAAATTTATCATAGGTGTATCAATTTATGATTTTTTTTTGTAAAAAAATTAGCTTATAGTAAATTTGTCATGAATGTATTAGTTTAGGATTTCTTATGGTAAAAAAATAGTTTGAAATAAATTTATTATAAATATATCGATTTAGGGATTTTTCATGATAAAAAAATAAATTTATTATACATATAGCAATTTATGTTTTTCGTGGTGTTATCCTTATGCATGCATATATGTTCCCAACAAAAGGCACCAAATTTTCCTTTTTCCTATTCATTTAAAGGCCTTATCCCATGTCGGTCACTCTACAATTTTTGTCACTTTCTTAATTTTTTGACCCGTCTTATCCATTCAACCCATACTCAAAGCTAAAATATCGAAAAGTCAAAAAGCCTATGCAAGCATTAATCCCCTTTAGTTTAAACTACCATTTTTTTTTATAATTTCTTAAAGGAGGAAGCACCATTAAACAATATGTTGCATGGTTTGGGATTTGCCGACCAAACAACGACCAGAAACGATAGTCAATGAAGCTGTTTTGTTTCTATGCAATCCCGACCAAAGTTTTAACTTAACAAATTTCTTGTATTCTGAAATGAGATATATTTTCCTTTTCTTTTGAATAGCAATATTATCCATTTCGAGCAAAATCAATCTTCGATCAAACTTAAATGAAGTTGATCGTATCTCCTTTTCTTAAAAGAGGACATAATAAGTGACATATGAATTTGTCATTGTTGGAGTGATTAGATGTTAAATCGCGTATTTATCTAACAATTTAAGTTTTTAAAATAATTTAATAATGACCTAACGAAACTTTACATGATATCGGAACATAAGAATTTTTTTTTTTTTTGGTGAGAAGCAAACGATCTTGAATGCTAAGCTTTTTGGATTCTTATTCCTCCCAATAAAAATCATTGAATTTTTAATCGAAAATTTCCACCCTTAATAGTTAATTGGCTTCAAGGAATTTTATTCTTTAAAGTATTTTTCTTCTTGTTTCCTTCAAAAACTCCAATTTGCATGGCCCACTCCACGTGCCCTCTCTCTCTCTCTCTCTCACTCTCTCTCATATGTACTTCGTTCCTAAGAAATCAAATTAAATTGATTAAACTATATTATAAGTTGCGACTTGCGAAATTACACCTCCATTTAGAAACGAGAAAAAAATGAAGAAACAAAAAGAGGTTTCAAGAAAACAGAGACAATTGAGGTGAAGGCGACTGCGGATATTCCCCTGAATTTCCCGGAGAGGTAGTAGTGAGGGGCGACAGAGAGAGAGAGAGAGAGAGAGAGAGAGAGAAAAATCAAAGCCCTAAGGTTGAGCTCTTATCTGCTCTAGTGGATCGCTCGAGCACTGTTCTCTGCCGACTGAACTCCGCCTTTCTCCCTGCGGTAGGTGCTTGTGTAATTTCTCAGTTGTTTACTTTGCTCTTTTGTCGGTTTTTTTTGTTTTCTTTTGTTTGGGGTTGTTGAAAGATCGTTCTTTTCAAGGTTAAATCTGCTCAATCTCAACTGGGTGTGGTGCAGTGTTGCGAGAACTATCCAGAATCTGAATGTAAATAGGAGGAATCAAATAAGGGAAGTCGTAGTTTGTTAGGGGAAACGAGAAACTGGCTTTTGCGCTGTTCCTTGCATTGCCTGAATTGGATTGTACTGTGGTGAGTATTCGTTAGAAGAATTGCATTTGACCAAAGCTCGGTCCCCATGGATCTAAGACCCCTCAACTTGGCTCGGACCACGGCTGAGGAGCCCCGCATTGCGCAGCCCATGGCTGCCACCCGGAATGCAGAAGGGTTTTTCGTTAACCCTGCTCACGAGGCCGGTAGCCCTCAGTCAATACCGATCTTCTATCCGGCAACAGTTTCGGACGTTGGATACGGAGGCTTGGGATACTCAAATGGTGCACCTGGTGTTGCTGCATGGTTTCCTCATGCTCCGGTTCCTTACGGACATATGAGTGTAAATCCAGCTGTTGGGTTTGGCTATAACCCTAGTCTGGTGAGTACAATAGGAGGAAATGCCATTGATCAGAATGGTAATGAGGCAGTTCCAGGGTTTGGTCAAGGCCCTTATGTAGGGAACAGGATTGTCAGCAATGCAGTGGATCAGGTCGGAGGTCAAATTGTGAATCGGAGTGGTTCTGGCGGGAATTTGGTGGGAAGGGACAGCGGGAATGTGGAAGAGCAGGTTAGTAGTGATTCAGGAATTGGCCGGAGGCCCCATTTGAGCAACCAAGGTAGTGGAAGTGGGGTTGGTCAGCCGAGTGAAGAAGGGGGTGAAGATTCAGTGTCAGGAAAGAAAGTTAAATTCTTGTGTAGCTTTGGGGGTAAAATCTTACCTAGACCAAGTGATGGTATGTTGAGATATGTTGGAGGCCAAACAAGAATCATCAGTGTCAGGAGAGATGTGAGCTTTAATGAGTTAGAGCAGAAGATGGTGGATACTTATGGGCAGCCAGTTGTTATTAAGTACCAGCTCCCTGATGAGGATCTTGATGCTCTAGTTTCAGTTTCATGCCCTGATGATCTTGATAATATGATGGAAGAGTATGAGAAGTTGGTCGAGAGGTCTTCAGATGGTTCAGCTAAGATGCGAGTTTTTCTTTTCTCTGCTTCTGAGCTTGATTCTTCAGGAATTCAGTTTGGGGACTTGCACAGTAGTGGGCAGAGATATGTTGAAGCAGTCAATGGTATGATGGATGGTATGGGCAGTGGCATCGCTAGGAAAGAGAGTATAGCGAGTGCAACATCCACACAAAATTCTGATTTTAGTGGTAATGAAGCTGTTGATAGTGCAGTTCCTATCCAAGCAGATTTAAGTGGGGCGCCGTCAACCAGCATGTTATCTCCTGGAGGAAATGTAGCCACCTCTAGTGATACTTCAAAATTGTTTTTTGTTGATCAAAACCCTACAACCTATGCTGATGATTCTTCTGCAACTGTCGACATTCCAGTAGTCAAGTCCGGCCCTCTCCAAGCATCATGTTTACAACCGGAGATTGAGAAATCCATGCCACTGAGACCATTGGTTTATGATATGCAGCAAGCAGGAGGAGGAATTCCATCAACTTCACCTTACACGCAGGGTTATGTGGATCAGCGCAAGGAGAACATCAACCACACCGATTATGTTCCAGTGCCTCCTTTGATGGGTTTTTCAAATCATCATCTGTTGGGAACATCTGGGCCTGTGTATACCCAACAACAGTTCTCTGAGAGTGCTGCCAGTGGTAATTCACATCAGTTCATGTCTCCCGTGCATATGACAATGGTTCCTGCTACTTCGCAGGTGGGTTTGAGGCCAACTGTAGTTCAGCCGTTACTTCATCCTCAACAAACTCAGTTGGGGCATGATGGAACATCTGGACAGAGGTTGTTTCTCCTTCCTGTTGAGCCAAATCACAACGCATATCAAGTCCAGGCACGTCCTGCGATGGTTGGTGGTGCTTATGGTTGGCATCAAGTGTATCCCCCAGGACATGTAGTTTACTCTGATGGATCAACAGCCAATCAGCAGGTTGAGAATGTTCAGAGGTTTGATGAATGCATTATGTGTCAAAAGGCCTTGCCTCATGCACATTCTGATACCTTGGTGCAGGAACAAAAGGACAGTACTACTGGTCATATACCGGTTTCAAGCTCAGTTTACCATAGTCTCCGCCTGGAAGACAATGTACAATCTTGGCCAATGAGCAGGGTCGTGGTAACTGGAACCCCAGGGGATGGTCTAATTGATCCAGGAAATGGCACTCAACCTAAAGTTTCTGCTCAAAAGGAAAAGCTTCCAGAAGATTTGCAGGCAAGACATGAAAATCAGAGGGCTGCTTTTCCAAAAGCGGACTATCCTGATTCTAAGAAGCAGGGCTTTGCTGGCAATGACCAGTCCCCATTCGGTGCATTCATGGGTGTTGTTCCAGAGGCTTCTCCTGAAATAGGTGTCCAGCAGCATTTTATCCCAGCTAAAAGCCAGCTTAAACCGGAGGCCATGGCTAGCAAGCCAGTTACTGCCGATTCTTGTCCTGTAGGAGGCAAACCTGCTCAGTCATCTGAGCACCAGGTTCATGAATCTTCAGAAGAATATTCTCCATTTCCTGGTGTTGAATCTAGAGTAGATAATCTGGACTATTCCATTTCCATGGATCCTGTAAAACCCATTGATAAGAGAATGGAAACTTTACTGATAAGCCCCCTCAGATGCCTGCCATTGTTGAGCATAGTAAGTTGCCAAGTGAAGAACAAAGGAAGGCTGACATATTAATGCAAAAAGTACAGCAAAATCTGAAATTCGGCGTTTTCCCCGATGCTTCCTATATGTTTCCTCAGACTACTCAAGCCACAATTTCCGAGACCTCTGCTGTTTCGGCACCTGAAATTCCTTACTTGCATGATTTTCGACCGGTGGAATTTCAAAACTTGTCTCAACCACCTAATGTTGGTATTCCAAGATCAAATTCACAATCCAGGATAGTTATTCAAGCAGAACCTGAAGGTGTCTACCATGGCAACCCTGTGTTCTCTGGGGTTGGCTTCGCCTCTGTGACTCTGGGAATTTCTTCTAGTGCTCCATGGAATAATGATGCTTCTATATTCCAGCCAATGAATGCTCCTGATGAAATTGGAACTATAAACTTGAATAGTAGGACTGATGATATCCAGGATCCTTCAAAGTCACTTTTCATAAACCAGGATCCCTGGAATTTGAATCATGATACTCATTTTCCTCCTCCAAAACCTACCAAAATTGCACTGAGAAAAGAAGGCCTTGGAGCTAAGGATCAGTGCTTGGATAACCATTTTGGACAGGTTGGAGACTTGAATGCAGAAGTACAGTTGGGGGAAGAAGTCCAGCAACCTTTCAATAATTTGACGAACTCCATCAGTTCAGAACATTTTCCATCTTCCAAAGGTTGTTCTTTATAGGTTTTTCTACGTTTCTGTAGGTAGCTTTCTTTTTTTCTCGTTTTATAGTTGTTTAATTTTCTCCTGTAGGCTCAGCAGAGGACCTCATCAAGCAAGAGCTTCAGAATGTTGCTGAGGGTGTAGCTGCTTCTGTTCTTCAGTCAGCTCTTTCTTCTAATCCTGACTTAACTGTTTATGAAGAAAATGAGTCCGCTCGTGAAGCATACCAGGAGAAAGATGTGCAGCAAGAAGCTGACACTGAGGTGCTTAAGCTCTTTTGTGTTCTTAAAAGCATTGGTGTTCATCAGGTTGCTTCATCCTTCAAGTGCATCAATTTAATGATTGAGTATATCTGACATTTTTCATGTAGGATGCTAATTCTACAGGGGCAGAGAGGGCGAATTTCGGATTTCCTGTATCAGATGGCATTGGTCGCTTGCAAGTGAGAGATTTGCTTTGCTCTGATATATGTTCACGTTTCTTGGGACTCAGATCTTGATTTGCTTGGATTTCCATTCTGCAGATAATTAAGAACAGTGACCTTGAAGAGTTGCGAGAATTAGGTTCTGGCACCTATGGGACTGTTTATCATGGAAAATGGAGGGGTACTGATGTAGCCATCAAACGGATCAATGATAGGTGTTTTTCTGGGAAGCCCTCAGAGCAAGAGCGAATGGTGTGGGTCTTCTTGCTTTTTGTCGTTTTGTTTTGGATAGTTGTTAGTATTATTTCTGAATCCTTGGCACTGTTGCTATGCTGATACAGAGATATGATTTCTGGAATGAGGCAATCAAGCTTGCTGACTTGCATCATCCAAATGTGGTGGCCTTTTATGGTGTTGTGCTTGATGGCCCTGGAGGTTCTGTTGCAACAGTAACGGAGTACATGGTTAATGGTTCTTTGCGAAATGCTTTGCAGAAAAGCGAAAGGTACAACTCTCTCTCTCTCTCTCTCTCTCTCTCTGTGTGTGCCTGTGTGTGCGTGCATGCACATGTCTGTATGTGGGCACGCCTGTGTGCGGATGTGCATACTTGTGTGGACTTGCGCTCGCACATGTGTTGGGTGTTTGAAGACTTCTGCAACCATATTAGGCCACTTTTTCATTAGTTTTTTCATTGTTTAGTTTTGAATTTGATTTGTCGTAAAACACAAATTACTAAACTAAGTTCTTATCAGGAGCTTTGACAAGCGTAAGCGCCTGCTGATTGCAATGGATGTGGCCTTTGGTATGGAATACTTGCATGGGAAGAACATAGTGCATTTTGATTTGAAAAGTGACAACCTTCTTGTCAATCTTCGAGATCCCCATCGACCAATCTGTAAGGTCAGTGGATGGATGGTTGATTGGAGTTCAAAATACTGAACTTTATTACGCTGATTCCCTTGTCTCTTCTCTTCTTTCTATGCTTGAGTGATAAGGAAGTTCATGTGACATCTCTAATGCGCAGCTGTGAGTTACTTCTGCATGCTTATTGGCTCCTTATGAAGAACTTGTGTAATTTTGTGCTATACAAACTTTGCTCCTGGAGCTGTTGAGTGATTCAGTGGAAAACAAAGGACATCAAGAATGACCAAATTACTTGCTTTATTCAGGCATATGCTGAGCCCAGGTTCTCTGTTTGTAGATATGTTGGGGTTGATGTTTTAGCACTCAAAAGAACATTGGTGTGTATGTGTAAGATGGGAGTTTCTAAAGGGACCTAATTAGATCTCCTTCATGACAATGTGATCTTGCTGACACAGGATAACTTGTTTTGCTGTTTCAAACCGTGGAAAGAACACCATAAACCAAAACAGGGGAATTAAAGCATTTCCTGTTATTCTGACTCGATTAGTTTGAAGCAACTTTGTCTTTTTTAATATAGTTTCCACTCATCTGCCAAAAAAGAAGCAAGATTGATATATTGACAAATATCTGTCTGGAAGTCGCAAAGCTTGTACTTCAAGGATAATGCACACCTTGACATTTGTTCTTGTATCCATCTGTTTACTCATACGCTAAGTTATACTCGTGTTTGCACAATCGGTGCAATAGGCTCGCTTTGTCATTGGCTTATTGATACAGCTGTAGGCTGTCTAATTTTAAATGCAGTGTAGTTGTGCAACTCCCACATGATCTGTGGCTGCATTGAAAGTGTTTCTCTTGCATGAGGTGGGAATGATAATTTGAATATTACATTTCTGGTGCTTTCCCCTCTTTGGAAGTTTTCTTGTTGGAAGTTCTTTTGCTAAAGGACACCCTCAAATCAATTTTGTTTTGTTCCACATAGATGCCGAGTTCAACTAGCATCTTAGCAAAGTTCTGACAGTTGGGTTTTGTTAACCAGAGAATAGCTCACCATTTGATTAGATTAGATTCGTGAAGTCTCTTGTCTGACAGATGATAGGTGACGGAATCTTTTTTGTTCTCGTTGTTTGACTTGAATTTGCCTAGAGTCGATCTTGATACTTACTATATCCTTGCCACGGATCTAATATCTGTCCTGTTCTTAATAGGATAACAAAATTTTATTCTCCCCAGAACTTCTGAAAGGTCCCTCAATCTGATCTTTTACATGTCTCAGGTTGGTGATTTGGGCCTGTCCAAGGTAAAATGTCAGACGCTGATATCAGGTGGGGTACGAGGAACACTTCCTTGGATGGCACCTGAGCTTTTGAATGGCAGCAGTAGTCTCGTGTCTGAGAAGGTTGGCATCTCACCTTCTACTTTCACTTCCCTAATTGTCCTAAGTATTCTTGTGGTAAATGTGTACGGTTGTTTGTATTGGCATACATTTACTTTTACTGCAATATGTTTTAACGGTAACCTACTGCTTAGGTTGATGTGTTCTCATTCGGCATCGTGATGTGGGAACTACTGACTGGAGAAGAACCATACGCGGATTTGCATTATGGGGCCATCATAGGTATTATAAGTTCATCCTATTTTTTGCTTTAATTGACTGAATATTTGCTGCTGATTTCTGAGACTCCAATTAATTTAGGTGGTATCGTGAGCAATACGCTGCGACCGCCAGTACAGGAATCCTGTGATCCAGAATGGAGATCCCTGATGGAGAGATGCTGGTCAGCGGAGCCATCAGAAAGACCAAGCTTCACCGAAATTGCAAACGAACTGCGATCCATGTCCACAAGGATCTCTCAAAAGATGCAAAATCATGCATAGGTGTTTTCTATAGTCAGTTGAAGTACAGAGTATATACCGCACAAGCTGGCGTGCATAGCTGGCTCTTCCTCGTCTTTGTATGTTGAATCGTAAAAATGGGTGATGTGTTTCTGTGTGAATGCTATAAGAAGAGTAGATTTCATGATTATGTGCTGACATTGTCGGTTTCGTGTTTTTTCAATTTTTTTTTTCCCAAGATACATGCTTGGCGAGGCTGAGCCTCCATTCTTTGATTCTCGATTGGCTTTTTTGCCGGTTTCGCGTCTTGTTACAGTATAATGGAATGGTCTACTGGCATTCAAGGATGCTTCATTTCGCTATACCACGTTCACTTTCACTTGGGTTGAGTTGAGCAGCCAGTGTCTGGCTTTGGCGGCTTTGCTACGAGCCCATTTGTGCCTCTAGTGCTTTCAGTGTTGTTTTTCCTAAATGTAAAGAAAGTTTGCCGTTTCTCTGGTTTGGTATTTGTAGAGGTCAGGTCCACGACTAGTTAAAATAGTCAACAAGGTGAAGCCAAAGACTCGTATGATGTCTGCAACTTTTATGCCAATTGGTCATGAAACTCTGCACGTGTAGGTCCTGGTTCCCCATTTTTTGACCCGACCAAAGAAAGAACTGTTTTTTATGCTGTTTTAATGGAATGATGACGGTCAAATTAGGCAACTCTTATTGAATATCGCATGCGGCCACGAAATTTCCAGTGGAGTGAGTTTTTGAATATCATTCGTCATCCACTTGGATGTTCGTTTCTGTTTTCTTGATTTTGAATTGTATAAGCAGAACTACGGCGCCCGCTGTTTCTTGGTTGCTTCTCTTCCCCCTCCTAATCAACACGCTCACGCTCACGCTCATAATCTGACGCGCTTCTTTCTTTGGTATTTCCTCCTCTGTCTCGTATCTGCTATATATCAAGACTTTTTCCTCATCAAAGGACCTTCATAGACTCTCTCTCTCCTCTCTCTCTCTCTCTCTCTCTCTCTCTCATGGCTTCTTACCCTTCACCAATTCAAGAAAATGGACGTGAAGGAGAGGACGGCTTCGACTACTATGCGGATGACGTTTCTCCGAGCGGGTGCGGCTGGTTCTGCCTCAAGTGGTGGCGGGGTGGCCGGGGCGACAGGGCACACCCTTACATGCGGCGCCACGACGGCGATGCCGACGAGTCTTGGCCAATGAGCAAGTTCAAGAAAGTGAGGGAGTTCACCGAAGTGGTGGCGGGGCCGAAGTGGAAGAACTTCATAAGGAAGGTTGGCGGGTATTGGAGATCGGACAAGAAGAGGAATAACAAGAACAACAACAACAACAACTACAGCAGGTTTGGATACGATGCAGAGAGCTACGCACTTAATTTCGATGGTGCTGGTAACAGAGAAGAGGAAGATGAGCTGCTGATGAAGGGTTTCTCGACTAGGTTTGCAAGTAGTTTCAAGAAGGAAAATGAGCAGGAGAGCAAAGCTGGAATTGAACTGTCATGAAAACGAAAAGAGATTTTCTTCATAGTTTTTCGGCTGTGATTTCGCTTAGGATATTTTGTTTTTGACTGGCCATTCTTTGCTTTTATGTTGCAATAAATTGGTTCCTGTGTATCCCTTTCATCAAGTTCATTATTTTGTTGGATAAACTATGCATTTTAATCTTTATACTTTCATCTTCTTTTCTAGTAAGATAACTATACGGTTGATTGGGGAAAACCACTAAAAAAAATCATAAATTTATTTCACTTGTACCAATTCATTTCTAAATCTTGCAATTGTACCTAAATCTTGCAATTGTACCGAGAGTCATAAATTTTTTGAAGATTTATCAATTTAGTCTATTCGGCTATTTTTGTGAGGAAATCACTCACATGGATCTTTGGTTGTCCAACGTGGCATGATCATCATTGACGTGCACAAGATTTACAATTTTTTTTTATTTTCTTTGTTCTTTTTTACAACTTCGGGCCCACAACAATGCCGTCCAACCATCGCCGATTATAAGCGAGGGCTAGTGAACCTCGCCTGGTTTGGACGAGGGTGTTGTGGCTCTCGCCAGCCATGAGCAAGGGTCACTCTGCCCTTGCCGTCCACGAGCAAGGGACTCGTGAACCTCAACCGGATTTGGGCGAAAGACCAACACTATCGCTTGTGGCCGGCGGGCGCCGCAATGCCGTTGCCTAGACCAAATGAGGGTCGCCGAACCATGCCGGTGGTTGGTGATGATCAATCAATTACCTTGCCGACTCACTGTTGGGGAAAAAAAAAGACAAGAAGAAAATCGTTGATTTCAAAGCTAGCCATCTCTCGTTTCATGGTTGGACCGATGTAGATAATTTTTTTAATGTTTATGATAGGTGTAATATATTTATGACTATTTTTTTTTGTTCATTTACCCTTTTAATTGTCTAATCAAATTCTTTTACTTTCTCAAATTTTCTAATCAACCTTCCGGCATCAAATCCAGATGACAGGGTCTTTGGCTTGTGAAGTTTAATAAAAACTTTTCTAGCATGGACGTCATGTGAGAATCCATATGGCTAAAATGTATCCACATTTTACTGTGGCATTACTCATTTGCTAAAATTTTCCACTATGGCATCCCTGTAGGCTCCACATTAGCTTAAATTTATTTACATCATACTTTGGCATGGTACTCGACGGTCAAGTTAGCTGGATTTAGCCGGATCTGGTGTCAAAAGGACCTGGTAGGCCGATAAGAAAAATGACTTGATTAAATAAGTTAAAAATACAAACACCTTATTATAAAATAAAAAAAAACGAGTAAATGAAAGAAATGAAAAGCAAGATTATTTCCATTATCATGGCGAATTCTTGTTAAATAGGGGGCCACTTCATTTCTCTAGCCAAGAAAATTGATGATAATACATTGAGAAAGCTATGGATAGCTGTCCATGATTTGAAGAGGAGAGGAGGTTGATATCCTGTCATGTCAAAGAGAGGTCGATGCTTCCTATCCATCTTTCACGAAAGCCATCATCATTTGCTCCCGTCATGTCAAAACTGTGGACGGCCTAGAGTTTTCTTTGACTTTTGAGGGTCAAACATGTTAGGCAGTCCATGTTTGGAGTGTACCATTCAAACTCAAATCCGATCAGAACTAGTGATCTCTTCGATGAGTTTGCTTCTATGTAGGCATTGCCACGAACCCGAACCGCTTCGATGAACTTGCTTCTATGCAGGCATGGTCATGGGCTGAAGCCAATCGGTTTTGATTCATGGCCATGGAGAACCGAAACCGAAACAATAAAGGGTAGTTCCGGTTCCGATTTTGAACCGGAGGGTCTAGGCCGATTTGGGGCTCGGTTTCGGTATCAAAATCGAAAATAAAATCGCCTATTCCCGTTCTAATTACAGTTTTTGAATTTAATTTTTAAATAATGAATTATGAAATAAAAATAATAATAAATTATGAAAATATGAAATAATAAATTATCAAATATAAATTGTAATTAAATTTGGAGGAAAAATTTGAGGGAGAAAGGCTTGAACTTAATGAATTATCATTAAGCGGCTACATATTTTCTTGGAGATAGAAAAATCAAAACTCATGTAGTTCTTTTACCTTTAATAGCTCCATATTTACCTTATCGTCAATCGTCGCTACCCGTTTCGGTATCGGTACCCGTGGCGGCGGTATCTCCATCATTAAAGAATTTAGCTTCATTGTTGCAATTTATCTTTTGTTGTCGATATTGAGCCTTTGTCCAATCATCGACACAAGCGTGAGCCTCCATCGAATCCGAAACTAATCTTGAACGTCGTTCATCCAAAATATTGCATTCAACGCTAAATGTTTGTTCAATCGCAACTGCCAAACAAGAGGTTACTAAAACTTATTTTGCAATGAGAGCGAGAATTGAGAATTGAATTGAATGCCTCTTCTACCAATCTAGAATTGTGAAATCATGTGGCCTTCGAATTCATCAAACTCAAAAGAAATAGTTAGATAGCTCTCTATTTTAGAAATATTTTCTATTGCTCCATTTTGCTTTTTTTGCTTGTTCAACAGAAGTTTGTATTTTCCACTCATTTTACATAGGTTCCCGTTTTGTAAGTCACTAGGTTGATAAGGTCTAATATCACCTAGATTATATTTACTACAAAATTCAGTATATCATTATACTATTGCGTTTTTAATTATTGCTTGTATAACTCTAACATTTACCATTTCAAGTAAATGCAAACATTCATAATACGTGCTCAAATAATTACCTAAACTATTTAATTTGATACGTGAATAAAAAAATACAAGTAACTAAATAAATAATAGAAATTTCGCTATAATAAGATAGCCATTTTGTTCGCATTGCTATAATAGTGTCACATAATTTATCATCATTTTCATTTTCTTCTAAAACTCCAATAATATTAATACACTTTATTAAAAATAAATGCATAGCGGGATAACAAATACCGGATAAAATATAAGTTGCATCATTAAATTTTTTTAAAATATCTCTTTTTTTTTTTGCAAATATCCAGTCTTGTGAGTATTAATTAATTTGAGTAATATTATTCGAAATAAATGCACATAATAAATTTTTATATGCAAAAGATTTGTTAAGCAACTCGTAAGTAAAATTTCAATGATTTGGAACATCTCTTGAAAATATTTTTGATCTTTTTCCATTTTCTATACAAAATCTGCACCATTCTTTCATTATTTGGGGATGTTTCCATAAAAATTAAATTGCTATTTTTATTGGGTTGAGAAAAACATGAATAGTTTTTTAGACAATCTTGTACACATAAATTTAAAACATGACAAACACATTTAACGTGAAAAAATTATCCACCAAAAGTGGATTTACAAATCTTTTCTAAATGGGCAATTGAAACGATATTTGCCGCGGCATTATCAAAACCAACTGAAAAATTTTTATTAATCAAATAATATTCTTCTAAAATTTGTCTAATTATTCTATAAATATTATTTTCCGTACGCCTACCATAAAAAATTCTAAATGCAATAACTCTTTTTTGAATATTCCAATTATCATTTATTCAATGACATGTTATACCTATATAAGAATGAGTTTGCGAAAGATCACTCCAAATATCGTTACCTCTATGCATACGTTCATTAAAATTCATAAAAAAAATTGTAGATCTTTTTTTGTTCTCTTGTATAAAGATAAAAAACTACGCATTTAAGTGCATTTCTCGGAACATGTTTTACTTGTGGAGCACATGCGGTTTGTATAAATTTGTTAAAACCAAAATTTTCAGCGAAACTAAATGATAATTTTTCAACGGCAACTAATTTACCTAATTCTTTTTTATAAATTTTTTCATTATAACGAAATAAAGGAAGAGTGTTAGGATTGGCGTAACCGGAAATTTATTGTTACTTTGTGTCAATTCCCACTTGGGTTGGATATTTCGCCATAAGATGTCGTTTATAGCTAGCTACACCTTTCTATTTGTATATTACCTCATAATATTTACAAGTTACATCATACTTTTTTGCACCTAAATCAAATCTTTCTTTCTTCATGAAGTGGTCCCATACGTAGGATGTAACCTCCCGTTACGGCTCATTTGTTGTTAACATTTCTTCGATACTTGGTAAGAGGATGAAATTTTTTTTGCATTGGGACATGCTCCACATTAAGAATAATGTTGATATCATCATCGAATTCTCAATTTGTATAATCACGAGGATAATCGAATTTCCCTATCATATTCTTGCGTTTGTCACTAGTTATGCTTTCACTTGCTATATTTTTGAGCGAATTGAGCGAAAGCGGATTGAGCCGAGCGAATTGAGAGAATTTGAGAGAAATTGTGAAAAAAAAAAATGAGAGATGAAAGGGGTATTTATAATAGTTAGAATAAAATTTTTAAATTAAAAAAAAAGGGGCGAGGGGGAGTGACCATTGCCTTGCAACGGTCACATGACTCACATGGGATGGCGAAAGAGCCAATGAATGAACGGCTCTTTACCTGTTTTTTTATTTTTATTTTTTTTCCTACCGGCTAGTTTGCCAGTTCAACTAAATGAGGACCCGTAACCGACTCCTATGGCACAGGCTGATTCCGATTTGAAACTGGCGAGCCCAATCAACGGGCCGATTGCAGGTTTGACCCAGGCCGATTTAACTGGCCCATGGCCATGTCTACTTCTAGGAAACTAACAAATAGGTAATTTTTACAAGATACTGCAAGCTTGTGACCAGTCGAATCGTAGGAACCTTCCTTTGTTTTGACATGATGCTACAAGCAAACCTTAAACTCTCTTTCCAGGACGCAAGACTTGTGCAGTTCTTACCAGCAATGATGCTCATGTAAGCTCCTTTTTCAAAGTTTGACAGGAAGAGCTTCAAATGAGAAACTTATGAAAGTAAGAACTCCACCATGAAGAGACATGATCATTAAGTCAGCATCAGATAAGCACTAATGTTGTCGCAAAGATAAATTAAAAGCAATCATGCCACATCGCGTTTCAGGCAAGTTAAACACAGTATCACAGCAATATACTTCTCCTTTTGGAAGAGGTTGGCGACAAGCTGAGGTGGGTTTTCGACTTTCCTCTACATAAGCATGGTTTTAAGTATGTCGATGTGTGCATAGTTGATACACCGTAAGCTCTGCTATATTATCTTCAATGTGCTGTCTTCTCTCTGCCCGTGTAACTATTGGCCGCGACCTTTACTGCCGAACAGACTCATAGGGGGAGCTCTTGCGAACTGATAGTGGGAAAGTAGCTTTTCACGTTTGCATTACATAAGTCTCTCTTTATCCGGATCACCTGCATGGCTTCTTTCAGAATCAAAGTGAGATATCATTCTTGAAGAAGTTCAAAATCTTGACAATGCATGTTCATCGGCCTACCTCTTGCGTTTGGTCTTGGGTACTGTGGAAGACGATGGGTTACTGTGCCAATTTCTTTTCCTCTGGTTTATAAACCAATTATTAATCTGTTTCAATTGCAAGCCCGTCTCTTGTACTAGCCTTGCTTTGTCTTCCTCCTGAGATGATTTTTGAAGCAGGCGAAGTAATAAGAAAACCTCAGCGAATTTTTTGGAACGAATTGGTACAGAACAATGAGATTAGAGTCATAATATCCATACTGTTGGGTAGGGCCACTTGGAGTGTGATTGCCACCATGCTTTTAACAGAGAGGTGGTGTCACCCGGCAGCTTTCCGGCTCTCCTCTTGCGCAGAATCTCCTCTCGGATATCCACAATCTTTTCCTTATAGCCCTGAGAAGCGGAAAGCAAATCAGCTGTATAAGAAGTGTAATATACCAAAACAAGTAGTACTAGGCAATAACTGGATACCTGCTTGAGCTCATGCTTCAGCTCTTGCCTCACCCGTTCCATTAAGGATCTCTCGCTTTCAGTTGGAACTAGAGGCCCAAATCCCGTACTGTCGTGCCCATCAAAGTTTCCATCAAACAATCTAGCATCACTATCATCTTGATCCTCATCATCATCGGACATTGTAGCCCCTGTCCCTTCACCGGGAGATACTCCTGTTTTGGCAATGTGAGGGAAATCATAATTAGCCAATCTATGGTGTCATCTTAATAAGCCTTCTGTGATAGAGCATAGTTTCTGGATAAAATTAGAGTGCATCAGGAAATATCTAAAATGCTGCTTTCCCATAAAATAAAATAAGCAAAAAGCTGACGTCACCCCAAAACACCCTTAAATTGAATCCGCTAGAGAGCATGGAGAGAGTGCACAATACTTAGCAACGTCCAAGGTCCTTTACGAGGAATAATGACTCGATTAAAACATCAGAATAAACTACAATTTACTCTTCCTATCAGGGAAGTTTGAATATTCATTTGCACCATCACATCCACACAAAGAGATTCCACAAGACCTAGGCATATGTTCATTTGGTAATCCGAACTCAGGGGACGTAATCAACAGGGGAGACAATGAAACATAGGATTAGGAATAGGGAAGAACCTGTTAAGCTTTGAAGTGATTGCTCCAGTTCCCAACAAGCCATCACTGCTTCCATAGCATGAACACGAACATGTTGTTGTAATTGTTCTTTAAAGGAACAGAGCAATAGAACATAATGCGTCTACATCAGAAAGACAAAAAATCAGATGAGAAACTAGCTCAAATATAAATAACAGAGAAGATTGGAGTAAAAATAATTAATGATGAGAGCTTAAACTGTCTCAAGCAATTAATGGAATCTTAGTGCCTTCATTTATTCGGGGAAACAACACTTTTTTACTTAAATTTATTTAGCAAAATGTATCAGCCATACAATGTAAAACCACTTAGCAGTCACCACAGCAGAAATTTCTTCATGCCCGCTAATACACGTAAGTTTATTTTATCAAATTCTGCACTTTGGTGCTGATCAACAGATTACAGAAGATCTCAGTGCACGGATGAGCATACATGACATGTTTTCTGTCATCTCAAAAGATGAATTAAGTTCTGCAGACTTGACTGTAATTCTTCTAGTTTATTAACCTAAGTGATATGAGATTCAAGGAAGCCATCTAGCACATACTATTGCACCAAAGGTTTTCATGACAATCATCCCTGTTATTCATTTGCCGGGAACCTTTTTTTAATGAGGAGTATCAGCTACAGTTGACCCAGAAAGCAATTGTGGAAGCTCCAAATGCTCATTCGTGTTATTTTGGACAGTGAAACAGAAAAGATCATCTCTCTTCGAGTTAATCAATGCACACTCTGTCAGTTTTTCAGGCAATTTTAATTACAGTAAGATATTTATCCTTCTTTTGGAGAACAATTAAAGATTAGCTGACAGAAGGATCTTGAAGCTGGTTTCTGTGCTAGGAAAATCTAGGGAGATACCATGTACGAGACCATACAAATGGAGTCATGTGGCAACAGATTCTCCAAAGCACTCTCAAAAGTTGAATTATTAGTGTACTCAAACAGCACGATTCCTACAATGATGCGACAAGAGGACATTATAAATAGAATCCTGAGCCAAAAAGTCGTCCTATCCACTAAACTTCACAAATCTTTTCGTACCTCACATTCTTTCAAAGCTCAAACAAAGACAATGCCGACAATGCCTAGCAGATCATGAAAAAGAAGCAAAAAACAAAAGGAAGCAGGACTCAAGCTACAAGACAACTCTCTCTCTCTCTCTCTCTCTCAATTGGAACTCGAAGTTAGAACGTGACACCAAACCCTCAGGAACGGGAAATGCAGAATTGAGGAAGCATTTGCAACGCAAGAACAACCAGGTTTTGAAGAGAGCACGCTCAACAGAGTTACCGAGATTTCAACTGCCACATCTAACTCACATCTATCAAAAAGAAGGAAACTATCCACCACGTTCGGATCAATGGACTATCAGCTAATTATATGAAAGCAACATCGAATTCAAGTTCCGATCTTCCTCACAAACACGCAGAACCCACAAAAACATTTCTACAAGAAATTCCTCCCGTTCAAATGCAAGCCTAGATACTGCAAAAGAAACGAAACAAAGAGGAAAGTTACAAAATTTAACAGTCGTTACATGCCCCGAGAGGCCAAAATTCCCAGTTAAACTGAAGCTCCAGGTTCAAGGACTGAATTGCATTCACCGACCATGACAAACTTATCAGAAACTATCAAAGACCCACTTCCAGAATTCCATAAGAGAAGCCAAAAAATCAAGACTCAGTCCACCGAAAAATCTGTGACAAATCAACCCAAAGAACAAGAACCCCCAAAAAACATGAAACTATTACCATGAACTGATCGAGCTCCTTCCCGTCCACGACCCCATCATTCCCGAGCACGGAATACTTCGCCACCACTCTCTGAGACTGCGTCAACTGGGCGTCGATCCTCGGCAACTGATCGACAGGCGTGGCGATCTTGAGGCACGACACGTGAGCGTTCAGTAGCTGCTCGTACAGCGGGTGGCTCAAAATCTCAGCTTTATGCCTCGCGCTCTCATAATCACCGCCGCTATCGTCGTCCTCGACCATCTCTTCCTCTCCTCCTCCTCCGTCGTCGTTGTTGTAGGCGGCGGCGTCGTCGTTTTGGGTGTTGGACTCGGAGTCGAGGCGGAGGAAGTTCTGGGGGCGGAGGATTGAGGCGGAGAAGAACTTGTGCATACTGTCTCTGCTCTGGTGGTGGCTCTGGTCCGTGTAGTGGTGGAAGGGGACCTGTTCTTGCGGCATTTGATTGTGGTTGTACGCCATTTCTTTTGGCTTTGTGGATGACCAAAGTCTCCCGGTTGTCACCGCAACGACAGCATACACTCCATCGATGTGGTGATGTTTCGTTTCGCGGGAGAGGGCAGCGAGCTCTCGGAAAGTGACTCGATTTGAGAATGGGAAGTGTCTGTTTATAAGAAGGAACGAAGAAAAAGTTTCTCTCTTTTCTTTTGTTTTTTTATGGACGGTGGGATTGGAGAACAGCTGTCGGACTTTTGTGCAGCGATCCGATTGGCAATTGTGAGCTATGAGTCAAAAGATAAGTGTGAATTTTTAATTTTTAATTTTTTACAGAAAATTCAAATACAAAGCGTGGTGATTTTGCAACAAGATTGATAATGTTCGCATTCGATTTCTGCGTCTGAGCTAAACCGATAAGCTAATTTTACCTAGCGTGAAAGTTCAGGCCGAATTAAAACTAATGTAGGCAATATCTTTCATGGCGTACCGAACTCTGAGGCGGTAAATTAAAAGTACCCTATTAAAGAAAGGAATACAAAGTTTATCACTTGCTTAGAGTGTCCTAATTCAGTCATTTCACATATGTGTTATTTTTATTTTCACATGTTTGTTTTTAATTTATTTTCACTTTCGCTTTTCCTTTCTTTTTTTTTTTGTCTCTTTTTTCTAGCATTTATAATGCTGACACGAGGATCTTCTTTTTGGCATCTACCAGAACGCTTGCTTCCCCTTGATCTAATGCCCAATGGGTCACTGGCTTCTCCGGTTTATTTTATTCCTGGAAAAAAGAATTTTCTTTATTCAAGTTATGGATAAGTGAAAGGCGTGTCTTGAAATTTCATTCCCGTTTTGATCATGTCCACATGTTGCGGATTCAATATATATATATATATATATTGAATCTAAGTAAACCTTAAAATCGTTCGGTCCGAGGCATCAAGCGAACTTCAAGATCTCTCGAATGTAAAATAATTAGAGGGTATTTCTCGTCATCAGAAAAAAAAAAGAACAATAATAATATGATGGCAACAAGAGGTGCAGGCGCGTACGAACACCGACACATTAAAATAAGAAACGCATTCGTTGAACCGGTCATCTCTGCAACTGGAAAGGCCACATAGGCCTATGTACGCGATTACCATTTTGCTCATGTCCAGGTGTTGCAGATTTTTTGTACTTTCTATAAGGTGTACATATTAAAAGTCACATTAAAAAGTCCATTTTTTTTTTTTTGGGGTCTGAATTAAAAAGTTCGGTTATTTTTATGATTTTTTTCACTATTTTTTTTTTTTGACTTTTTCTTTTATTTGTCGATCATGTCATCCACCGTCGGTAACGTGGCCATGCAGCCAAGGAAGCAGACGCTGACGGCCCTGCTCTGCCATTGCGCCTCCCGACCCCTGTTCTCTCTCTCTTGGACCACGACACCAGACGACAGGTCTGCTCCGACCGGTACGAATGACGCGTGGCTCTTTCCAGTTTCATGGGACCACCGAGGGGTGGGCCCCACGGGACAGCAGCATTCGGCGGCTGACCGCTCGTCCCAGTTCACGCGCCTGCCCACTTATCTCGGTCCCCGCTCTGTGCGTGCATGCGTGCATGCATGCATGATGGACGCATGTATTGGGTTTCCATCTCAAACATCGATTTATGCGGCATGGCAAAGAGTTGCATGAGGTAATAAATTTGAAAAATGGCACAAATAATCTTTAAATTTTGATCAAATAGGTAATGTGATCACCGAATTCATGATCCCTTAATTTTAGCCTAATATTCAATATGATTCCTAAGTTTTTAATTTATTCAATGTAATCTTTGAACTTTGTAAAAAAATTCAATATTATCCATGATCTAATAAAAGGACTACATTAAATATTTTCATATAGTTCAACGACGAAATTGTCCACATTAAATAAATTAAAATTTCATGGACCACATCATTGCGCTTGAGATAAAGTTCGAAATCACATTACATATTGGTCAAAAATCAATGATCATTTCGGTCATTTTACCTAATAAATTAGAAAAATGATGTGAATAGTATCTAAAACTTTGGCTCAATGTACAATGTCATTTTTGTAATTTAATTTTTCAAATGCCATCCTTGAATTATTCATAAATGCTCAATCTAGCCGTAAACTTTCGATTTGTTCAGTCAAGTCCCTCGATTTTTTCATAATAAAGTGAAATCCATCCTTTGATACTATTCACAATTTTTCATGGTCACACCACTGTTCAGATTTTAGAATATTTTTTCGTTGCAATCTATTTTCTAAATCAACAAAAAAAATATATATGGCTGCCTTCTTTTTACTTTGTTATATTTTTTAGCTTGTAATCTATATAATAGTACATGTAAAACCTCATTAAGAGTTCTTAATTTACATATAATTGAGAAAACACAAAATATTTAAAATGAGGAGCTTCACATGATCTCATCCTATGTAGTAGGATAGTGATGATGTTGAGGATACGGACGTGAAAAACCAAAAATTTAAATAAAATATTTAGATTAATATAAGCACGAGAAATATATCGACAAATCAATATCCTTATCAAGTATTCTCATGGAAACAATTACTGTTTAGATAAAAGGAATATGAATTTGATATGACTCTTCAAAAAAGGTAAAATGTAAAGGAAATGAATTAAAATGAAAAGATATTCTAAAATCCTGACAATGGTGTAATTATGATGAAAATCATAGAATAAATTAAATATGTTAGAGACTAGATTGAACATTTAGGAATAGTTCGAGGATTACAATGAATGAATTAAAAATTCAAATATGGCATTGCATGTTGTACTAAAGTTTAAGAATTATTTGTTTTGTTTTCTCCAATAAATTCATTCCTTATACTTGAGGAAGATTTCATTTAGCACAATTGAATTGAATTGTCTCTCGTGATTATCAGTAGGATCCATTCCTCTTTATCTTGAAAAAGAACAGTCAATATCCATGAGAGTTTTGATTTGCCATCACTAATAGGGGTTTGCAAGTGATTAACTTAACGGTCTATATTGAACTTTTCAACTTGAACCCCGATCCCTCTTAAATTGCAAGGAAACAACACGAATTTCGAGTTTCACCGTACTTTCCTTACCAGCCTATCATATAGTAGCATCGGCTAGAGTCGCGGGCCGACGATGTTAACATCGGCTATGATCGCAAGGTAATGCTAGCCGATGACACGGTGGACGACAATCACCAAACATCTTCTCGCGAGAGCGGTCCATGGATGCGATCGCAATGGATCGATCAGTGGTCCCTCCACATTGGGTTTTCATCTTACTTTTCTTGCACGATGAACAAGAATCGAAACCATGTGGAGGGGGAGGGGGCTTGTTGCCCACGTCTCGAGACTTAGGCGATGCTTTTTTATGGTCCCCCTCTCCAAATCCCGAGTCCCGAGTCCTTTCCTCATATTCGTGCTGAAGTCGCCTTCACCAACCCCACCCGCCCTCCCCTGTCTCTCGTTTTTTCCTAGAGCCCATCGTCTCGTCCATGGGCCTCTTTTCTCTTGCTTCCTCCTCTCGTATTCTTCACACAACTTGTATGGCTCTATCTAGGAAGTGAGCTAGGCGTGTACAACTGGATCGGTTCTACATAGAAACCGGATTGGACCACCTGAAAAACAAATCCGGGAATTGGTTCTAGATTTTCGGAACTAGTTGGAGCTTGTCTGGTTCCCGATTCCGAGTGAATACCCCACTCGAGAACCAAACCGGACCGGATAGGCTATGGAACCAATTTCATGACTTCAAAAGCCAAACGTTAATGTGTTTTTTCCCCTAATATCTAACCCTAGCAGTTGCGACTCAGCAACATGGCAGCACTCCTTGTCCTTTTCTCCTAGGGATTGTTGCTTTTGGCGGACGGTGATTTTTATTGTTCATCTTTTACTTTGAATCGCTTCATTACTATTCATATTATTTAGGTGGAAAAAATTAAACCATAAAAGGAACAAAAGTAAAATAGGTTCTCAGGTAGACATTGAAAGCTAAGCTGAAAAAGTATTGGGATGTGGTTTATACTCCCTATTGACGAAAGGTACGGGGTTTTACTCCCCAGTGAGTAGGCTAGGGTCGCAGGGGCGGCACCCCGTAGCCACCAAATGATTTTTATAGTTTGAGCCCATATTTTCTCATTGGTAGTTTGGGTTTGAGCCCATAAATAATTCATCGCTATATATTATATCTTTTTCTTGTAATTGGGGAATGTAATAGAGAAGTGCGATGTGTTAATTACGGTAGGATCATCTACTAAATATAGCCATAGTTTAAGGATGAACTAAAAATCTCGGGTCTCGAATTTTCTTTCTCACTTTTACGTTTTACTTTGTTATAGTTGTGCACCGAATCCTAGCAAAAAGCAAGGTAGGTTTTAAAATAGGTTCAGGGCAAACATGGTAGGCTCTAGATTTCAAAAACTATGAACCTATTATAGCATGGTAAGTTCCGTGTTCTAAGTCTGGAACCTACTAACCCCGAAATCGATCACCCCTAAAGCGAGCTAATTATCTAGCTTCTTCTTTTCATGTCAAAGGCCTACCATCCACGGAACTTCGATTCCGAAATTTCTCCATAGAATGACGTCGAGGGGCTCATGCATCGCCCCCGAATACGGACATGGCAACAAGAATGGTCGCATCGACTTTCGGACGATGGACCAGGTGTCCCTGTTTCTCTTTGAGATTGTTCTCCATTCCGAGTATTCCAATCCGATTGTCCTCGAGTTCATCTCCAAAGTGGACCCTTTTGAGCTTTGAGACTCCAAGCTCAAACCCCACACGAAGATGAAGTTGTACTGAACCCACTAGTCTTTGACCCGACTGAACGTGTGCGACTAAAATGAACCTTGCTCAAAATTTTATGTTGGCTTTTGGTTGACAGACTCCTTTCTCTTATCACTGCTCACTAGTTACTGTTTTCGTCTGCTCAGAACGAGCCCGAGAGTCGCGACAAATTGGATGAGCGATGACAGAAATTTTCTTGAGTTAGACAATCCTACTGTTTCATTCCCGGAAGATGGATATTTTGCTTTTTAATGGTGCTAGATTTCTAAAAGATTTTGGCTACTGTTGAAACATTGTTAGCGAGAATCTGATTTTTCGTTGTTGTGTTGGTAATTTGTTGAGATTTCGTATGAAATTACGAACTTTTTTGACAGCTTAGAAATTATCAACTTTCTTTTGTAACTTTTATTTGCCTTTCTTATTAACGCCTTTAATTTAGAAATCTCACATCAATTATCAATGTTTGTCTTTCCTTGGAAAGTGTGGGAGATCGTAGGTTGATGTTATGTTGGAATTGGAAGGCAAAACTTTAGGAGGGTAATCAAAACCTTGATCCATTTTCCGCGTTGTCGTTCAATAAATTTGATTCAAAAGTACGAACTCTCTCATTGTATCAGTCCAAGATGGGACAAAATTCGAAAATAGAATCTATGGCGTTGTTATAGTTGGATGGCTGCGAATCATCCAACTTCTTAACGTCAAGAAATGAACAAAAAATAAAAATAAAAATAAAGAGTGCACGTCGTCCTATAAAATGTATCAAGCACAACGGAACGATGGACAATTCGTCTTCGATATAGAAATTCAGGGATTTTTGCTCAGCTTCTGTATGATGGCTTAGCGTCTTCAGAGCCAGGAAATAGTAGGGTTTTCTTTTTGTTGTGTCTTGTTGATGTGGAATCAATAACCTTCATCGGCACAATTATACCAGCGGAATAGTGCATGCCACACGCAGCCGGCCTGCAGCTTCGAAAACGACACGACAGACGTGGGAATTCAATTAGATCAATCTGCTTCATTTGGTGGACCAACTTTTGACATTCTACATTGAGATCAAGGGTTTCTATCTTTGCAACGGGAAGAAAAAGCTTTGCAGGTTTTCAAGCAAAAGGAGATCTCTTATGACTCACGCAAGGCCTCGAAATATCCGTTCTTGATTCGGTACATGCACGAGAGTAATGTCGTAAATACAAGAGATTGATTTCTGCAGCTTCACGAGAGGTTGGAATATAAGTGAATCATGTTTAAGCATTGCGAAGAGCACGAAAAATTTTCTTTCAATTGAATGACATGAAGGGAAACGTCGTAATCTATCAATCTTGAAAGGGGCTGAAGAGTGGAATCTTCAGTCCTCTTATCATTGTACCTTGTTGCTGCTGAGGTTTAATCTCCTGTAAGGGGCAGATGATGATTTCAAATTGAATCTCCTGCCAAACATTTACAGACCCACACGCCTTCTTATCTTTGGGCTTTCCTTTTAGTTATTTTTTTCCCCTTGTGAAAGTGAAATTGCCCTTTTGTTTTCGTACTAATGTTGACCCCTACAATGCAGCAATTTTTTTTTTTTTAATCTTGAGGAAAGCTTCTACTTTGGCTGCAGTAATTTGGTGCTTGGAGATAGTGGTCCCTCGTTGCTTTTTTCTTCATGCGGATTTCTTCATCTAAGGACAGTTTTTGTTTTATTGGTCTAATCAAGGACTAGTTCGGAATTCAGAAAAATGCATTAGATTAGGGCAATTTCTTTTATAGAAATATAAAAAAAAATCAGGAGGAATTCAAATTCAATCAATTAGGCACCCCATTTTCCCTACAAAATCATAGGATGCTTGGTGTAGTTGACCTAACAAAATTCCCTTTTCCTCAACGTGTGATGTGACTTTTGGGCATGGGGGCAGGTGATCCATCGGCTGACATGAACATGGATCTTACACAGATTTGCCAAGCTGTCTCAACCAGAAGAGATGTCCATTTTCTTCCATGCTCGAGATGTGTGTGGTTTAATTTGTCTTTGATGGTGAGATCTTCAGAATTTATTGCGACAATAGCTGCTCGATGTACTCAAGATACCGAAAATCTTACCAAACTCTTCAATGTTGTTGTTTCCGTCATTTTTATGGTTGTTGCTCTGACGAATCTCCAACAAATAGCAAGATGATGCCTAACTTTATCGAGGAAGGTTATTTAATGAAGGTTTTGTTGCACAAAAGACTCTTTGTTTCACAATTTCAATTTGAAAACATAAAATTTTTTTTGGGTCCTCATCTCTTCTCAAATTCACACGTTGACCATCAATTAGATGAGATATTTAGAAAAAGGCTTGAATCTCAATACCTCGGTGTAAATATTGTGCAACCAAACAGTTAATTAAAACAAAAAAACATTCTCAAACCCCCACACTCGTGATTCGATATACTTACAGTCTCCCACATTTCAAATCGTTCTCATCTCTAGGAAAATTATCAACATTGGAGGAACTGAATGGAGGGCAAAGGAAGGAGGACCGTCCCATAACAAACTAGAAAGGCGATAGGATTTGTTTCATAAAATTGTGCCAGTATGCCAATTTAAAAATGGCGGCCAAGAATGAGTAATCAGAGGTGAAATGGAGAGAGGAATCTACAAATGATTCAGTGACGGTGGAAAAACTGGAAAACCTCTGACAAAGAGAGGGAGCCACGCATAAGGTGGTGAGCCCCAACCTTCCAATCGAGCCGTGAGCAAGGGCATCGACGAGCATACTCGAGGACGCCGGAGTGAGGGACGGTCATGGTGGACGGCCGCCGGAGCGGCGGTGGTGTGTCGCTGGTGAGAAACGCCAAGGACGGTAAGTTTCCTCAGTGGGGTTTTCTTTGGAAAGTGGGAATTGTTAAGTTAATCTTCAAAATTTCATGCCCAATCAGGGTTTATCCTAACACGTACGCCGGGCATCTTACTCGGTGTTTTATCTGGATGTATCCGGTTAGGACAACATCACCAAACAGTGAATAGGATAATTTGTTATTATGTCCGGACTCAATTCCAGGATTATCAAATACAGCCTAATGATATAAGAGGCGTTTCGGATAAGTTTTGTCTAAAAATTTGTAATTATGTAAATAATATTGACTGAAGGGATTTTTTTATTAAAAACAAATAGTATTTGATACTTAAGGCCTCGAAATTACTAAAATAAAAATATTAGAAAAAGAGGATGCCTTCGCGTGGCCTTGGGGAACGAGTGACCCCAGATGATGTCGCGCGACCAAGGAGATGGGCAATCGAGGCCGCGTAACGCTGAGCAGATCTAAGCTCGCATGAGCCCTTTACGTGAATGCCACCGTGTTTGTTCTGCTGGTGAAGATGAGGGCAAAACTAAAATTTAAATAGTTTAATTATGGCAAGGTTGGAAGATAAAAATTCATTATCCCTTAGTTGCATTCCAAAATGCTGAAAGCCAAAAAAGGGGGACTTATCTTGAGCTTTATGTATATGCAAATGAAAACTTTGCACCAAAAGCGAAAAAATTACCAAAAAAAAGTTCTAAATCAATTTCAATTGTGTCAATGCGATCTTAAATTTTTTTTTTTGTGCTAATTCAGTTTTAAATATTTTGCATTTGTGTCCGATGTTAATGTGGATGCCGACACTAGTGGATAATTTTTAATAATATTTTGATATTTATGAATTATCTTTTATTTTTTTTCCTTTTTTCGTTTTTCTCTTTTCTTTTTGTTTCCTTTTTCTCCTTCCTCCACCCCGTAACCAAATGCAGGCATTGGCAAAACTGAAAGTCATTTCTTAGATTAATTATTTTCCTTCTAAAACTAGCCTCACAAAATTTTTACTTTTTTGAGTTTTGCCCTCATTAGAACTGTTCATCTTCTCCATGTAGATCGCCGGGTGAAGTTTCATTCGAGTTGCGCGAGACCAACTGACAGCCACCGACGTTTGCCGATAGTCATGCGACCTCGGCTTTGGGAGGTTGGGGTTGTGCGACCACTTGTAAAGGTCGCGTGGCCCTTGCCAGGGACCGCTTGAGGTCGACTAACCTTAGACGATGGCCACTAGCCCCACATTTGAGCCATTCGCTCGAGTTGGCGAATGGTTTGAGGTTTTATTTTTTATTTTAATTTAAAAATAACAAAATTCTTTTACAAGAAGAATTCTTCCATACACTATTTAACCCAAAATGGCTTTACAATGGATTTAAATACAATTTGAATTTATAAAACTCATTTAACTTAAAGTTCCCTAATAACTTTTTCCAAAAGCGAACCACAGCTTTAATAGAGAAATGTAGTTCAGGCCAGGCCCAAAATGGGCTCAGCCCGGCCCTTGGTTGGCTAAGCCCACCAATGATAAGTCAATGTAGAACTCAAGGAGGGCATGTACTTGATGTGCTAAATCCAAACTATTCCTAAGAGTTAGGTTTGAGATGACTCCAATTAAAATAGTAGATTTCATGTATAGTTTTGGCTTGCCCATGAGTTAAAGTTCCAGCAAAATGGTCCTACTTAAATTTGCCTAACTTCACAAATACTTACTTTACTTTTAAGGCACATCAACCTCAATTGTTTTTATTAGAAGGAGGCCTCAACCTAATTTATCAAACCATAACTTTCCGATGTAAAAAAAAAAAAAAACGACTGAAGCACCAAAAAAAAAAGTTACAAATTATTACACACTTAGTAGTCACTGGTACGAAATCAACTCTTTCTTAGTTAGTTGCAGCAAATATACTATATACTTTATTTTTTTTATGAATTGTTTTATGTTTAAATCTATATTTAAGACATATGAAAGCTTTCTGTTCTTTCCTTTACAACATTAACCTGAAAATATGAATTCTTTTGCATAAATATGAGCAGACGGGCTTCTCTAAGTAAATTTATGGACTAGTAAAATTATAAGATGCAAAATACACATTCGAGCTTCTAACCGCTGAACGCGTACGACTTGATCTTGGGCTTTTTTTGTAGAAGGGGGGAGGGGGGGGAGATAAAAAACGAGAGGAAAAAAAAGGGGAAAAAAAACACAAGGCGGGGTTGTTTGGGAAAGTCCCCCCTTTTGGATAGTGGGCCAGCCAATCCGCGTGTAAAAAGGCCTTTGGTATTCCTTCATTTGCTTAAGCCACAAGAAAAGACTGTCTGGTCTGTGTGTCGCGTCGCTTCGAAGCTTTTACCCACGCAGCTAGCTGCAAATTTTGAAGTGGGAAAGTGCACGATGACGTGGGGAACGACTTTCCTTTTTTAACTTTCTCGAAAGTTTTTCTCACCTCCGTTTTCTCAGGGAAAAAAACAACGGGTCTGTCTTTTTCCAGGTAGTTGCTGTGCCAGGTTCGTGTCTCGTTCTTATCTCAGAAGAAAAAGTTGCGAACTTTTTCTTTGTCACTAGCTATGGAGGGTACTTCATGCACGCCGCGCATGATCTGAAGTCGCATGTTGGATGAGAATGATTCTCCTTTCACTTAATGTCTGCTTTTGCCTGGAGAATTATGTCAATCAGGAGCGAAATTTCCGATTTTGCTGCTTCTTTTGAGCTTCTTGATGCTGGATAGTCAAAATGACATTTTATAGGTGATGCCGAATCGTTACGGTGGAACAAAATTGGGGGAGGGGATATGTTTTAGCAGTCTCAAATGAAGAAAGATTAACATGCTTTTTGTTGCTGCTGGTCACTAGATGTCGTGCAATTCTTTTCGTGGACTATAAATTGATGAAAAGTGGAACTTAAGTGGGAGCACAAACTTTGGCTGATGATTTCTTATGAAAGTTAAAGTCTTTCCACAGTTATTATTTCATGCTGCAATTGTTTTTCTTGCTTATTAAAATTTTGGAGAGTTGACATTTGTGTTCTATAGTATGCTGGGAAGCAAGAGTTTTCCACAGTTATTATAGTATGTTCACAGAGAGGGGCTTGGCTCTGATTGCTGAAAACTTAAATTGTTCTTTGGAAGTTGGCTTTGGCAGCGTACATTCCTAGGAAAATTCTCTCTGACTAATTTGTTTAGAATGGAATCCTAGAAGTAGTGTCGTTTTGTTCTTTTTGTGGGCTTTTTCCATGAAAAATAGCAAGAAAAAAGAATGGATTTCCTTGGATGTTTTCATGGTTATAAATGTTGGAGTGTCATTTTCTTTTGGATCTACTTTCGGATAAGATTTGTTCTATAGTCCATTGTGGCTTTGGAGGCGAGAGTTGCGTGCAAATCATATAGCAGTGAATCATGTTCTTTTGGATTTCTTTTATATGCCCAATGTATGTTGAGGTAAAGAGTCCAGGATATTAATCAACTCTGCAGAGTGAATTTCCTTGGTCAATCCTTAGCTTCTTAAAGATGGTAAAGAGTCTAAGCTGGTGGGACGTATGAGGATATGGATTTGGAATATGTACTTTACAAATTTACGTTGGCAAAACTCGCGAAATCTTTCGTGTGCATGATGGAATTTCTTTTAGTTATACTTTTAATTTCCTGATGGAGGGGTTACCTTCTCTTGGCAGAATGAGTTTCCAGCGAACCTGTCTTCCTGGTGGAGAGTAGAGAGTCCTAGGAATTATGGGAGCCTTGGCTAGCTAGCTTTAGGCTTTGAGAATGTTGTTTTCTTGGGACTAGTTTCCTCAGCATTGATTGCTCCAAATAGAAGTTTTTCTTTACTAATTTATCAAAATCTGATCGTTAACAACTATTTTTCCTTTTGTCGTGATGGTAGCGGAATTTTATGTTCTCGTCAATTAGGAATAACAAAAGGAGAAAAGAGCAATTTCCTAGTAACTGGGGTTGTCAATGTCGAACTGTCTTGTTATTGTATACTATGTTGCCCTCTGTAATATCCATATACTTATGCTTTTATTGTAGAATTATAGACCGTTCCTTTACCTCCTTTTATTTAACCTGTGCCCCTTTGTGCCAAGGAAAACACTTACTCTGGTTAGCTCTCAAAAAATGTATTCCGTTTGATGGGGCTATAGAAGAGCATCACCTTAAGTAGTGTAAATATTCCAGGATCTTCAAGAGAGGCTTTATCTATGGAGTACGTAGAGAGGCCCAAAAACCTAATTACCTTATCTAACACTCACCTGCTAACTACTTCCTAATACAACTATATATTCTTCAACATGTAGTTTCTTAGATGTTCAAGTGTGATAGCATCTTAATTATGATTCTTGATGTCCATGAATGTGTAGGAACACAGGAATGAGTGCATCCATAATGAAACGGGAGTTGGCTATGCAAATATTGTCCATCGCTTATGTTAACGTACTTGACTAGTTGTCTAACATTTGATGCCAACATAACTTCGAGGATAAAACTGTGCAATTTGTTTTTCACTTGGACTATGAGTGAAAATTGATATAGTGGAAGAACAACATAAAAAGCTCATTATGCATTTAGTGATCAAGAGTACTGTATCTTATGGATAATATTTGGACCTTTGACTGCAAATCTAACTAGACCCAGATGATTTAAATTCCTAAATTAGACTGTCGTTGGTTTTTATGTACTTCAAGAGTTGTCCGCCTGAAGGTTATTTAGGTAATGAACTTACACTATTAAAGAGAGAGGCGAAAGCTACATCACTAATGAAGTGAAGATGGGTATTTACTGAATCTGTTGCCCATTTGGCACCCACTAGGCCACTAGCTAAAATTCTCTTGCATTGAATTTTCTTAGGTTCCAAATTCTGCAAACCAGAGGATCTAGACAGCATTAGTGGTGCTATGAGTAGGCCTCAGGTTCCCATCATTCGGTAATGACAGGATGATCCACTAGCACTGACCTGCTGCCGGTGACTTTCTCTGGGCTCTACAGGTTATTTCCTTTTCCTTCCTCACCTTTTCATCAAAATGAGAAAGAAGATGTTACATTTGAATTGTATTTTTTAAATGCTCGAGCACTGATTGCTTTCTTCGATCTGGACTTCCTAATAGATCTGGTTCTTGAATCTCATCAGATCAAATTTAGCAGATAGAATGACTGTAAAAGCTATTTAAGAGTTGGTAATTGTTAATTGGTTACGGACAGCGTCTTGTTATCTGAATATATGGATAACCAGCCTTACGTGAAATTTACTTCATGGCATCACTTGAGCTCATTACTATTGCATTGCTTACTCAACGTTTCATCCTGTGCTACTGTTTTTTCTGTAAAAGGTAGTCATATTTACTCTAAAAGATAACCAGATCTGTAATCTAGATTATTTCCCCAGAAGGGCAATGAGTGCTACTTGATAGCTGTTGCAAAATGAACAATTTGAATGCCGTGTACGTAGAAGCCTTTTCACCCTAATTGACATTTTCATTTAGTTGAGAGTTCACTTGATTCATGCCATTGCTTGTCTTCTGGGTTCGATTATCTTTTTCAACAAAGTGACAAAGTGCTGTCTTTTCCATTATTGTAAATGAGGTCTCCCAATCTGCCCGAATTGGATTTTTTGAGGAACATATTGAGGGAATAGAAATTTCCATTTTATGAAACTGTTGGGTTTATTACTTTAGAATGTTAGCAAGTTGGGTGTAATTGTACTAGGCTTAATTCTAAGCCTATAAATACTCCCTTTTTCATCTCAGAAATAAATGAAGGACTCTTTTATCGATAAAATGGTATCATAGCTAAAATTAAAACCTAAACCCTAAAAAAAAATCAACCCTAGCCACCACCGTACACTACCAGCTGCCAGCCATTGTCGATATTGCCAGCGACCTCGTCCGATGATCCCCAGGGCTGGCGACGCCCAGGGCCGGCGACCCCAGATCCGGCGTCCCCCAGGCCTGGCGACCGCAGCCCCAACGTCGCCCGAGGCCGGAAACCCCAGATCCAGGGTTGCCCAGGTCCCGATGACCTCAGTCCAGGTTGCCCAGGCCCCGGCGACCTCTATCCAAGGTTGCCCGTCTTCGGCGCACCTCCAACAACCTCAATCTAGGGTTGCCCAGCTCCGGTGAGTTCAACCTGGTGTTGCCAGAACTCATCTAGGTCAGAAATTAGTGTTGTTGGACATTAATTCACTCTCCTCAGATCTCTTATGTATTCTAATGTGTTGATACTTAGAAATCAGTGTTGTTGAGGGAGTTTTTGAGGCTTAGAATTGTGTGGAAGTGATATTTGGTTGCTCGAAGTGATATTTGGGTGTTATGTGAGTTTGTGCGGCTAATGGTAATAGACTTCGTGGTATTAATTGTTTCTGTGAATGGGTGTTGCTGATTGTGGCTGTTGGAATGTGGGGCTGAATAATGGTGTTCTGATTTGTCGTTGGTAGGTGGTGTATTGCTGATTTGTTGATGTGGGGGCTAAATAGTGGTGGTGTTTTGAATTTGGAAGTGATATGTGTGAATACTGAAGTTGTGGATACTCGAAGAAGTGATATAGTAAGTGGTGTGTGTTATTTGATATGGGTCATTTTCCTAGTGATTAGTGATTTGTGGCGATGTCTCCTTGGTTCATCAAGTTCTCCATCTAGTGTTTTAGGGTTGATTCCCCCTAGTGCTTCTTCGAGTTTAAGATCTTTTAGTCCTTATTATAGTGTGACAGGTTTACACAATACCTTGGTCAAGTTGGATAGTACCAATTATTCTACTTGGTCGATGGCCCTTTTCGACTTTTATTTATGCTAATTGTCGGTCTAAATGGCTTGAAGAAGAACCACTTGAAGATTCAGCCGATCTGGAAGAATGGAAGTTCGTTGATGCTACTCTACATATATTGTTATGGGGAGATATGACCGAATCTATTCGACATTTTTTCATGGACTGTGCAACAGCCCGTGAGGTATGGACTAAGTGTGCTTTACTATATTCTAGACCGAATAACACGAGTCCATTTTGTGATATGTGGGAGGCTTTATTTGAAGCCAAAATTGGTCATCTTGGGTTAAGGCGAGTACTATGATCGTTTTGTATCTTTGTATCAACAACTCAAGTCTTATTTTTCACCCTCACCACGGGTACTCAAATGTAGCAACGAGAAGCGAGATATGATAACCGTGCTATTTCTCCTCGGTCTTGGTCCAAATCACAAGTGCCCTTCGTCAATAGATTACCGCTCAAAACCCTCTCCCTTCCATTGAAAAAGTATATTCTCGAGCTGCTTGTTATACTCCCGGTCCCAAGACTTCAACAATGTGAGACACTAATGCTATTGTGGCTTGTGGAGGTCAAAGAACTCGTGGTCGTATTAGTGGTCGTGGACATTGAAATTCGATAGCTCTTATGGTGGTCATGGTCGTGATTTTCGGGCCAATGTGTTGTTCGTGGTAGTGGTAATAATGCTTCTAGAGGAGTCGGAGATGGTGGTCGAGACAACCTGTTTTTGTATTCATTGCCCGCTTTACGGGCATACTATCGATTATTGTTATGACCTCCATCCCGAGCTGCGGGGTCTACATGCATATATTGATACTAAGCCTTAGACTCATTCACCTAGATCCTCTTCCGGACAAGACACAATATACTTGACTCGTGCGAATATGATGAGTTGGTTAAAGCACGACAGCATCATGAGTGGTGTTATTTGTAGTCCCACTGCTACTTTAGCATAGTACAATGATCCTACCTGTCTACTATCCAAGACTGACTACTCATCGTCTTTGGGTTATTGATTCGGGTGCCATTCATCATATGATTGGTGATTCTCATTTTCTCACGTCCACCTCGTTTGTTCCTTCTACGTCGGTCACTTTAGCATATGGTTTTCGGTCCAAAGTAGGCGATACAAAGTTGTGTATCATTGAGTTCCTTTGTCTCCTTACCTTATTTTTATCATATTCCACGCTTTCCTTACAATCTATTATCTCGTCGGTTCTATTACTCGTGATCTTAAGCGCGATATTATCTTCTCTTCATCTTTGTGTGTTCTTCAGGATCGGAAGACCGGACGTAGAATAGGTGGTGGGCGTGAGTTTGGTGGATTGTACATCCCGGACCCCGAGATAATTGTTGCTACTACAACAGTTCGTAATAAAGCTATGGATGATCCTTATCGATTACATTGTCTCCTTGGTTACACATTAGCGAAGTACTTGACGTTTTCCTTTTGTGTTCGGTTCAGGTCTTCGATTTAATTGTGAAACTTGTTAGTTGGGGAAACTCCATCGTGTGTCTTTTTGCCCTCGTGTTTGAGTCATAGTTCCCAACCATTCGAGTTAGTTCACTTCAATGTGTGGGGTCCTAGTCGAGAGCTTTCATTTTGTCTTCGTTATTTTGTTACCTTTAAGAATGATTGTACTCGTACAATTTGGTTATATCTAATAAAAGATCGTAATGAAGTTTTTCATTCTTTCCACCAGTTTTATAATGAAGTTCGTACTCGCATGATTATTCCGTTAAGTGTTAGCGTACAATCAATGCTCGTGAATACTTCTCTTCTTCTACTTTCATTCCATTTCTTGAATCTCACGGTATTTTGCATCGTGGTTCTTGTACTCACACTCCGCAACAAAATAGAGTTGCTGAACGTAAGAATCGTCATTTGTTAGATGTTGCGCTGCTGTCTACTTATTCACACTCATATGCCTAAGTCCTTCGGGAGCTCTGCTCTTCTTACAGCATGTCATCTTATTAATCGTCTTCCGTCCTCCGTGATGAAAGGAGCTATTTCTTAAGCTCTTCTTCGTCCCGATCGCCCTTTACCGTTTCGTCGTTGTATTTTTGGATGTGTCTCGTTTCATTCATTCTTCGTTTCCCGCATTGGACAAATTGTCACCTCGTGCTAAAAAGTGTATATTCGTGGGTTGCTCTCGTACTCAAAAAAGGTATGTTTATTATAGTCCTACTCGTTGTCGGGAGTATATTTCGCTAATGTGACTTTCTTTGAGGATCAAACATTTTTTGGTGATGATCATCTTGGGGCGCCATTAACCATGGATTTTCCCGCCACCTTCCGCACACCTTCCGCACCTACGTCTCAATTGGAGCTACCGCTTGTCACTTCGAATGATGCTCCACCGGATCCAGGATCACTAACACCACCTCCTCTTTAGGTCTATATACGTGGTCCTCGTCCTATTTAGAGCTGTCCATCTTCACCAAGAAGCGTTCTACCACCACCACCACCTCCCGTCCAAGCTTCCGATCCTCTTCCACCATCTCCCCGTCGGGTCGCCTATTGCTCATCGTACAAGGTCTCGGTATCCTCTTTCTCATTTTGTGTCTTATGATAACTTACGCCCTTAGATGTCGGGCTTTGTGTCATCTTTTGCATCTGTGTCATGCTTGAGTAGTGTATAAGAAGCTTTGGCCCATCTAGGTTGGGCTTGTGCTATGGAGGAGGAGATAGCTGCATTACATCATAATAAGACTTAGGAGCTGGTTCCGTTACCAGCCTAATAAACAATTGGTGGGTTGTCGGTGTCTTTGTTGTCAAACATCATCTAGATGGTTCAGTTGAGCGCTTAGAAGCGCATCTTGTGGCAAAGGACTATACTCAAACTTATGGTATTGACTATGATAAGACTTTTTCTCCGGTAGCCAAAATTCCTTCTCGTTCATATTGTTATTTCCTTGATCGCTCGGTCTTAGTGAACTCTTCACCAGCTTGATGTCAAAAATGCATTTCTTCGTGATTTTCACGAGGAAGTATATATGGAGCAACCACTTGGGTTTGTTGCTCGGGGGAGAAGATGTGCAGTTGCAAAAAGCTCTTTATGGACTTAAGCAATCTCCTCGTGCATGATTTGGTCGTTTTAGTGATGCGGTTATCACTTTTGGTATGCATCAAGATAGTGTGGATCACTCAATATTTAGTATGTCATCTTTAAAAGGGTTTATTATTCTTGTTGTCTATGTTGATGATATCATTATCATAGGAAGTGATGTTGAAGGTATATAACGACTCAAGCGGTTTTACGAAGGAGTTCAACACTCAAGACTTAGGTCGTGTTTGATATTTTCTTGGTATCGAAGTTGCCTATGCTAATGGCGATATTGCTCTCTCCCAAAAAAGTATACTCTTGACATTTTTAATGAGGTTGGTTTATATGATGCTAAGCCTGGTGATACACCTATGGACCCTGGAGTGAGGCTTGATATCGAACGTGGAGAACTTCTTCATGATCCATAGAAGTATAGTCAGTTAGTAGCCAAGTTAAATTATCTTACCATTACTCGTCCGGGATATTTCATTTGCTGTTAGTATGATGAGTCAATTTATGAGTTCTCCCCCGTACCACTTATTGGCAAGCCGCTCCACAAATTGTTCGGTATTTAAAGGGAGCTCCAGGTCAAGGACTTGTGTTCCGTAATCGTGGTCATCTTCATATAGCTGGTTATTCTAATCTTGAATCTTTGGAAGTGACAGGATATTCTCGATGCAGATTGGGCTGGTTGCCCTATGGGTCGCCGGTCTACTTCAAGATACTTGTCTTCCTCGGTGGTAATCTTGTGTCGTGGAAAAGTAACAAGCGATCTGCTATTTCTTGGTCTAGTGCGAGACCGAGTATTGTGCAATGGCTAATGTTACAGGTGAACTTCAATGGGTTCGTATATTGTTAGGTGAGATTGGATTGCCTATGATCGGATCATCTACTCTTTGTTGTGATAATCTGTTTGCTTTTTATATTACTAGCAATCCAAGTGTTTCATGAGCGAACGAAGCATATAGAGGCGGACTGTCATTTCGTTGGGGAAAAGGTGAACTGTGAAGACATACGGTTGGTGTACACATATTCCGAAGAGCAACCGCGAGACATTTTTACAAAATCGCTTCGACGTGGATGAGTTTCATATATTTGTCATAGGTTAAGCCTTTTTTGATATGTACGCTCCAACTTGAGAGGGAGTGTTGAGTTTATTACTTTAGAATATTAGCAAGTTGGGGTTATTTGTGTATTTGTATTAGGTTTAATTCTAAGCCTATAAGCACTCATTTTTCATCTCGAAATAAATGAAGTGCTCTTTTATCGATAATAGAAACCTTGCACTCATAATTCTTCTAATTGGTTGGTCGTGATCGGTGCTGGTTCTAAGCTTATGCACACCAATCCTGTCACTGCTAGACATAGAGAATAGGATGGGCATGCACTCGACGTGCAAAACTGCATAAACATCTATAAAGAGTAATTAACGAGGAAATGGTCTGACAAATGAGATTAGTTGTTGAGACTCGATTATAACAGTGCGTGCTCTTAAATTGTCCTAGCTTGTGATAAGAGCAATCAATTCAATACCATGTCAGGTTTACTTGAAACACACATTGATGGATATAAGCCTCCAAAGCATTCCATAAACAGTAAGAAATTTGAGAGTATGGGGTAGTTGAAATATATTGTAGTTTCCTTGGTAGCCCTTACATTGAAGAAGAAGAAGAAGATGAAGGAGAAGAAGAAGAAGCTTATGCATGAATTTTGCATGATTCACAGTGTCATGCTACATTAGTAGAATTCTTGCTTTAACTAATTTGTTAAAGTTGAAATCCAATAAGTAACATCACTATATATGTCGTGGAGATTTTATGTTGAGAGAAAAAAATTGAATAAAATGCTTGGTTAGGTCAATGTGCCCTCAATCTATCTATTTATTATAAAGCCAAAAGGCCCAAAAATTGCAGTATTGCCCTTGTTGCTGCTATTCATAAAATAATAAAGCAAATAGACAAATATACCCCATCGGCCAAATACTCTTATCACTCCCCCTCAAGTTGGACCATTGATATCATACATGCCCAAATTAACTAAAATAGGATGAAATGATTTACCCCCTAGTCCTTTAGTGAATACATCAGCAAGTTGATCATCGGATTGAACAAAGGGCACACAAATTAATCCACTCTCCAACTTCTCCTTGATAAAGTGCCCATCAATCTCCACATATTTTGTACGGCCATGCTGCATGGGATTGTGAGCAATACTAATGGCGGCCTTATTATCATTGTTATCGATAAAAGAGCACTTAGTTTATTTCGAGATGAAATAGGAGTACTTATAGGCTTAAAGTTAAGTCTAGTACAATTACACATATGATCCCAACTTGCTAATTTTCTAAAGTAATAAAACCAACACTCTCCCGCAAGTTGGAGCGTACATATAAAAAAAGCATAACTTATGACAAATATATGAAATTCGTTCATATTGAAGAGGCTTTGTGAAAATGTTTGCTAGTTGCTTTTCAAAACGTGTGTGCACTAACGGTATGTCTCCATAGTTCACCTTTTCTCGAACAAAATGACAGTCTACCTATATATGCTTTGTTCGCTCATGAAACACTCTGGATTGCTAGCAATATGAATAGCATACTGATTATCATAACAGAGAGTAGATTATCACGTCATAAGCGGTTCAATCTCGGCTAACAACGTACGAACCCATTGAAGTTTACCTGTAACATTAGCCATTGCACGATACTCGAACTCGCACTAGACCAAGAAAAAATAGACTGCTTTTTTACTTTTTCACGACACAAGATTACTATCAAAGAAGACATAGTATCCCGAAGTAGACCGGCTATCCATAGGGCAATCAGCCTAATCCGCATCGAATATCCTCGTCACCTCCAAAGGCTCGGGTTAGAATAACCAGCTATATACGAAGATGACCACGATTACGGCACACGAGTCCTTGACACGAAGCTCCCTTCAAATCCCGAACAATTTGTAGAGCTGTGTGCCAATTAATAGTACGAGGAGAGCTCATAAATTGACTCACTACACTAACAACAAATGAAATATCCGGGACGAGCAATGGTAAGATAATTAAACTTGCCTGCTAATCGACGATTCTTCTCTAGATCATGAAGTTCTCCGTGTTCATTACCAAGCCTCACTTCGGGGTCTATAGGTGTGTCACTAGGCTTAGCATCATGTAAGCCAACCTCCTTAAGAGTATACTTTCGCTAGGTGAGAGCAATATTGCCATTAGCATAGGCAACTTCAAGGCCAAGAAAATATCGAAGACGACCAAATTCTTTAGTGTTGAACTCCTTATGTAGAAACCGCTTGAGTTGTTGTATACCTTCAACATCACTTACAAGTGACAATGATATCATCAACATAGACAACAAGAATAACACATCCTTTTGAAGATGACATACTAAATACTGAGTGATCCACACCGCACCAATGCATGCCAAAAGTGATAACAAAGCATTACCGAAACGACCAAACCAAGCATGAGAAGATTGCTTAAGTGCATAAAGAGCTTTTCGCTACTCGTACACCTTTTGCCCTTGAGCAACAAACTCGGGTGATTGCTTCATATATACTTTATCGTGAAGATCACTATGAAGAAATGCATTTTTTACATCAAGGCGATGAAGAGTCCACGGAACCGAGCAGCCAAGGAAACAACAATATGAACGAAGACATTTTGGCTACCGGAGAAAAAGTCTCATCATAGTCAATACCGTAAGTTTAAGTATAGCCCATTGCCACAAGACGAGCTTTTAGACGTTCAATTGAACAATTTAGATGATGTTTGATAACAAAGACCCAACGACAACCCACCAATTGTTTATTAGGCTAGTAAATGAACTAGCTCCCAAGTCTTAATATGTTGTAATGCGGCCACCTCCTCCTCCATAGCACAAGCCTAACTTGGATGGGCCAAAGCCTCTTGTACACTACTCGAAGCACGCACACGGATGTAGGGGATGACACAAGGACGGACATTTGAGGGCTTAAGTTATGGTAAGATATAAAATGAGAAAGAGGATGCCGAGACCTTATACTACGGTGAGCAATAGGAGAACCGATAGGAGATGGTGGAAGAGGATCGGAAGCCTAAACAGGGAGGTGACGGTAGTGGAACGCTTGCTGGTGGAGATGAACAGCCCAAAATAAGGCGAGGACCATGTGTGTAGACCCAAACTAGACATAAAAGGAAAACGTCGAGTACGCTTTGTCGATGGTTGACCAAGGTGATAATGTAATCGATAAGGATGATTATAGCTTTATTCGAACTGTTATAGTATCAGCACATCGAAATACATGAGAGATCGAGGCGAGTGAATTAATGTTCGACAACATTGATTTTTGACCTATATGAGTTACGGCAACAACAGATTGAACTCGCAGGAGCTATGCGACCCTCGATTGAGGTCGCCGGTGGTGGGCGACCCGTATTGAGGTTGCCGGAGGCGGGGCGACCCTAGATTGAGGTCGTCGGGGCCTCGGGCGATCTTGGATCTGTCAAAAGATCAAGGATGTACTTCCATTGGGATAGAAAGACACCTTTTGAAGACCAGGAAAATTCAATCCCAAAAAAGTACCGAAACTTTCCAAGATCCTTCATCTCGAACTCCCGTTCGAGAATTTTCTTCAATCGGCTAATTTCATCATTATCATTTCCTATGACAATAATGTCATCTATATAGACAATGAGGACAACAATTTGAGTACCTGATTTCTTTACCAATGAAGTACGATCAACATTGCTTTGTTTATACCCGACAGAGACCATAGCTCTCTAAAACCTACCAAATCGGCTCGAGGTGATTGCTTTGAATCATAAAATGCATGTTTCAGCTTGCACACTTTACTTTGAGTTTTGTCACAAGAAAAACCTGGAGGAATCTCTATATATACCTCCTCTTCTTACTCTCCATAAAGAAAGACTTTCTTCACATATAATTGCTAAAGATCCATCCCTAGTTTAAAGCACACAAAAGTAGCACGCGAACGGTACTCAACTTGGCAACAAGAGCGAGGTTTTGTTGATAATTATTGAAGTTGTTGTCCCATATCGCTTAAGAACGGGTCTTATATGCTCTTTATATTCATGTGGTCTCCCTCCACCTAATAGTTTAAGCTTTTGGGTTGGACTTTCTAACATGGTATTAGAGCCAGTGTTATCCCTTTCGCGAATGTGCATGCATCCACCCCCCATTAGTCAAATTCCATGTGCTCCGCACGTAATCCACTTGCGAGGTAAGAGGGAGTGTTGAAGTTATTTTCCCACATCGCTTAAGAACGGGTCTTATATGCTCTTTATATTCATGTGGTCTCCCTCCACCTAATAGCTTAAGCTTTTTTGTAACGGCGCGCTTCCGCCGCGCCACTTGCAAGATATTGTCCGCTTTGGACACACAATCCTCACGGCTTTAAAACGCGTCTTGCAAGTTAAGAGGGCCCATAGCTATATAAGCTAGCCCAAGACTCCCCTCCTAAGCAATGTGGGACAAGGGATGTCACACTTTTGGGTTGAACTTTCTAACAATAATCAATCTCAAAAGTCCGAGTAAATTCCTTTGCCACTAACCGTGCTTTATATCATCCGCCCACAATACCATCCAACTTCGTTTGACTACAAACAATCCACTTATATCCTACTAGTTGTTTTTCAAGAGGAAGAAAGAGGAAGAAAAACAAGATTCCACGGGCCATTTTTCTCCAAAGTATACATCTCCTCTACTATTACCCCCTTCCATTTCTCATCTACAAAAATTTCCTGCCAATTTTTTTGAATAGAGATAGAAGATAGAGAAGACAAAAAAGTACGATAAGAGCTAGACAAAGTGTCATATGAGACAACATGGGATATAGGTAGTTGCGTACAAGTTCTATTATCATTTCGAAGTGCAATAGAAAGATTAGATGGAGAAACCTCACTAAAAGGAGTAGTAGAATCCGGATTTGGAGATGATGATTGAACATGCAATGTATTAGTGCTCTTAACCTGCTTGTTGGTAGTGGGATCCCTATGACAATATGTCTCCAATGTATTACTACTATCAATAGTTTGCCCAACAAGTGTTGGAGTATTTTCCTCCCCGAAGTGGTGTGGGAGTAGTCTCCCCCTAATGTGGTTGCATTGTTATCTCCCCATGCGGTACTACACCATCCTTTTCTTGTGTTGCCTTTGCTCTCCTCTTGGGAAGGAGGATAACTTGTTCCTTTTGAGAAGGAGGAGAACCATCAGAGATTATCGGAGAAGATGGGTAAGTAATATTTGCAGGAACATCTAGAGTGGGGAACACCTCTACACTTTTGGGCACTCCCCCGAAGATATGGTGCCGAATAATGGGAATTAGACTTGTGAAAACCACATTTATAGATACAATGATGCGCCTAGAAGGAGGATGATAATACTTATAATCCTTTTTGAGTAACTGAGTACCCAATACAAATACAGCGGAGACCACAAAGTTCCAGCTTACTCTTAGAGGTGGTGTTACGAGGATAACAAACATAACCAAAAATTTTGGCGGTAAGAATAAAAGTTGATGATCCTAGTAAAATATCAATATGTGTGCGAAAATCGAGAATTCTATTCGGCATCCGATTTATTAAATAGGCAGCGGTTAAGATAGCATCACTCCAATACTGAGCTAGGATATGACGGGCAAACATAAGAAACCTAGCGACCTCTAACAAATGTCCGTTCTTTCTTTCAAGAACGCCATTTTATGAATCACATGAAAAGGTAAATGGCTTTTATTATTTGAAGATGGATATGTTGAATGAGTTTGTTTAGCCAAAACACAGGCTCCAAAAAAAATTCATCTTTATTGTAAGCTGAAACGAGACTAGGATTTTTTTTTTTAAAGTTCCTAAAGGGGATGACCTAATCCGCAATGCCACTAATGGAGATTTGTCAATGCCGAATTAACTTGATAAGGTGTAGAAGACAAAGTAGAAGTAGAAACTCTACCACACTCGAGCGAGATAAAGACCATCCAATCTACCATATCCAATCTCATTCTCCATTACCGGATCGTGGAAAATACAATAAGAAGGAAAAAATATTACTTTACGGTTTAAATTTCGAGTTAGACAACCGATAGAAGGGAGGTTAGTATAGAATGATGGAATATGTAAAACAGTAGACAATTGAAGAGTGGAGGAACAATTGATAGACCCTTTTCCAACAATGGAAGAAAGGGTTCCATCTCGCTATGCAAACTTTGTCTCCGTCGTAAGTAAGGGGGGTATATTTCTATGAGAGACTAGAAGATTCTGTCATGTGATTTGTAGCCCTATATCAAAGATCCATGGGCTAGAAGCAATAGATGTGCAAACCCCCAAAGAAGATACCCGAGGTGGCTAGGGTTAAAGCAAAAGGAGAAGACGAATTGGCAACCATGGAGGGGGCAAGTAGCAATAGAACCTTTTAGTAGATGTTGAAATGCCCGAAGTTCTTCCCTGGGATAAACCGATATCGTAATAGGTGCGGTAGGAACAATTTCGAAGTATGGTTTGCCTTGTTTTTCCTTTTCCTTGTGCCCTTTTTGCCTCAAAATCTGCAGGTTTTTCATGTAACTTCTAGCAGGTAGCCTTAGTATGATACGGTCTATGACAATGTTCACACATCATAACCTCCTTAGAGGTATCATTAGATCAAACAAGATTTGGCGAGTAGTGCTAGCCTGGTTTGTGGAGTAGATTGATCAAAAGTAGAGGGATAAAGCATTGCTATCCTACAGCTTTCTTCAGAGTGGACTAGGTTATAGGACTGTTTTAGAGCAGGGAATGGAGATCGGTGAAGGACTTGAACACGTATCTAATCATATTCAACGTTTAATCCTGCCAAGAAATCATAAATTTTGATTTTGTCCACATGCCTCTTGTAGGCAGCAACGTCTGCATCATTAGATCATTGGTAGGATGATAATCGGCATAATGTTCTAGGATTCTAGCTTTTGCCACAAACTCCGAAGTTCGGTATGATGTTGTGATGGGTGTCATGTACTCCTTTCCGAAGTTCATGCACCTATGCATCATTCTCGATTTGACCATAAGTATCCCTTGTAGTCGACCAAATTTGTGCCGCAATATCAAGAAGCAAATATACTTTTGGAATATGTGACTGCATCGAGTTAAGCAAAAAGGACATTATCAAAGAGTCATTTGAGATCCACTTTTCCCGAGTAGTACCGGATGTAGTCGGCCTCGTAGAAGTGCCGTTGATATGTCCCCGTAAGCCCCCGGCTGCGATGGTCAAGAACGCCGATCGAGACCATATCAAATAATTTGTGCCATCAAGCTTCACAGGGGATTGCAGCAAAATTAATATAATCTATACGACATCTCCTGGAGGTCCAGAGTTCACAGTTGAATCCTCAAATATTGTGTCCTAGAAATTGACTCAAAAAACATAAACGGAGCAATCGAACCACCAAAACTTGTCAAAAGGCCAGAAATTGGATCAAAGCCCTTTGGTAGTATGCTGAAGTTGTCTTCCAAAAAATAGCAGAATCAGATCAAGGGAAGGCAAAAATCTTTTTTTTGCAGGGTTTTGAAGACAAAAAAAAAATCGATAATTCTGAGTTTTTCCCAAAGAATTTGAAAAAATATATATGGTGATCCACAAACTGTAGCATGATCCAAAAAATCGCAAAAGGGGTTGAACCACCAATTACAAACTGCAAAGAAGCTTTAATTTATCTCATAAATGTGAGGTTTAGCGAAGACACTAGAAATAGAGCAAAGAAGAAGGTGAGAAGGAGAGAAGAGATTGAGGTGAGGGTTTCAATATAAAACCCAACCCAAAAGTTTAAACGATAAGTGAAAGAAGACCACATGAAGATAAAGAAGCATTTAGAACATGTTGGCAACCGACGTGACACATACGTAAATACCCCCGAATTGACTATGCACATTCACATGGAATTTTGACAACCATGCACATTCGCGAAAGGGATAACCTTGCTCCGATACCGTGTTGAGAGGAAAAAAACTGAATTGAATGCTTGGTTAGGTCAATGTGACCCCAAGCTATCTATTTATAATAAAGCTAAAAGGTTAAAAATTACATTATTGCCCTTATTGCTGCTCTTCCTAGAACAATAAAGAAAATAGACAAATATGCCCCCATCGGTCAAATACTCTCCACACTTTTCTATGTAATGTGACATTTCTTGGGTTATCGGATGTTAGATTGTTTGTTCTAATGCAAACGAAACTATCACTGAGGGGCACCAAGGCGGTGCAGACCCATATATGAAAAGGGCGTTTCTTCTCCAATGAAAACTCTCTTATTCAGCTCTTTTTGAAACAACCAAAACAAGAGGGAATGAAGAAATCATTTTTTTCTTAGCACATGGCAAAAGAAGACCTTGCTATGCCCATATTTATAGTTTAATATATACTCTCATAACCCAAGATAGCCCAGTGCACGCATAAGTGTCCTGCCAGATCATTCTTGTCTAAGGAGAGTGAAGGAGATGTCTTGCCATCTCTGCCTCTCTCTTGCAAAAGAATAATCTATTGACCATCGCAATCCCTCTTTTCTGCAAATTTTCTAATGGGAGAATACATTCCCAAGATGCTTCCCAAGTGTATCTAAGCATAGGGTACTACGTGTTTGATATCTTTGAGCAGCGGTAATTTCACTGCTATACACTTTTTATGTGCACGCGTACTGTCCCATAATAGTAATCACTCTCTAGTTTAACAACATGACAAATTCAAGTGGCAGTGCATTCCCTGAACTACTTAACAAAATAAAGTCGGATGAAAATCTATTGATCTGAATTGGCTTCTATATGTCGTGAAATTCAGACATGGTCCTTTTCATTATGCATCCGAATGCAGTTCCACAAGAGTAAGAACTTGTCTCCAACGCTAGTCTGTTTCTTTCTTCTCTTTTCTTGCCCAGTTTCTTGTCAGGTTCTGTTTTGCAGTGGTCATTCATAAATGAATGTGTGATTTGTTTCTTTAAATTCTCAAATATTGTGCATGGTTTTGGAGACATTTGGGGAAAGGACACCACATTGTCATAACTTTCGTCTTGTGTTCACAAAAGTGCCAAAACTTTTTTTTTCAATCACTTGAGTGCCATGACTTTTGTATGACGCTTTCTAGAGTGCCATAATTTTTTTTTTCTGACCATTTGAGAGCAATATATCATTTCAATTGATCATGAAAAGGCAATAAATTTTTTCAAAAATATTTATCAGAAGTGCTATGCCACGTTAGATTCTCGGGATATGGTTTTATAAAGTTATGGCAATTAAATGATCAATTGAAAGTAATGATATTCAAGTGAACGTTCTTTATAAGTCATGATACTTAATTGGTCGGAAAAAAGTTAAAGCACTCCAATTGGCAAAAGTTATTACACTTCTAGTTTCCTTATCTCGATGCATTTTGATAGAAGTGAAAATTGATGTTTTGTTGGGATCAGAAGCCTAATTGTGCTATGCCTTTTGTGTTGGGTGGTATTGGGTCTGTCTCATTCTAACTAGCTCAAATGATGATACTTTCTCTCACACTTACAAACTAACTACCAACGCCTTCCACAACCGATATACGATAACTCCAACATTTTGGTGGGGGTAACTTCGGAGATTGGAAAACTCTGTGAGCTGACTTTGGAGGGAGAGACTTGCCCCCAATGAACTGAAACACTTTTGAACGTAAAATGTTTTTCCGACTTGGCTTGCATTGCATTGGCCAGTCAAATACATAATCTAAGAATGATTTTTACAAGCAAGATTTGGCCGAAGGGGTATCTTTTTCTTTGACCAATTTGTCAGCTAAGTGAATGCTTACAAAGGTTTGTTATGGTGTTAAGGTAAAACTGACGGTCTTTTCTATGAAACATCTAGGACTATGCTGACTATTCGTTTGTATTTGTAGCATTTTACTTCCATTGAAAGCACCTTCGGATACTACTCCTCTTGTTCTAAGAAACGCACCTTGCAAATATCAGAAAAAAAAACACCACCAGAGTATTCTCTTGTCTAACCACATCTCAAGCGATGGTTTTTATTAGTTAAAATAAATCTTACACTCTTGAATTTTCCTAGTCATATTTACAAATATCCAAGTAAAAACAGAGCAACGAAGTCTCAGACCAGCTAATATGTCTAAAATGGATTACTTTAGCTCTCTTTTCCAAGAAAGAAAATGAGGAGAAGAACGAGTTTACTTTAAAACTTGGCCGAATTGCAAGAAGAAGCTTGCCAAGAAGTTTGTCCCACTCATCCTCTGGAGCATTTGTTCCATGAGGAGTGAGTAAGGACTAGAAATAAAGAATGGCTTCCCTGTTTCTAACCTGTTATCATTCTTCCTATATAATGCCTCCAGTGTCTGCGTATCTTCTACTTGACAATGCTAATCCATTGCCATGAGCTTTCCTTGCTACCCACAGAAGAACTACTGCAAACACAAGATTGTGACGTGAACTTGGCTGCTTTTGCGGACATGAGTCCGTAACTCCTTCCTGGGGAATGATAAGTTGTTATGACGGGAGCAAGTGGCGGAACGATTTCCTTTCAACTTGTGTGTCGCATATCCGCAATTGCGATGGTAGGGCCTTCTCTCGATGTCCACATCATTTATCGACAAGCATCCATCAAAGATGCCGCGAAGCATCAATTCAGCTGCTATGGTGGCCATTCTCTTCTCTTGCAGTGATTCTTCTGGAATTTCTCTTTTAGTTCTTTCGGTGTGTTAGAATATTTGCTCTGTGTCATTTGCAATCTTTTGGAAGCATTTATATAGAATTTGGGACTGGTGTATGGTAGTGGGTTGTAGGAGTTCTCTAGAGGGTGACCTTGTTATTGGTTGATTTCAAGACCTTGGTATTGGTTGTTCACCAATTGTCGGGAAGAGAGAGAGAGAGAGGGAGATCTAGGGGTGAGAAGTGGCTCGGCTTGCCTCGTCTGGCATACAGTACTAGAAGTCAAATTCAAGAAGATATTAGCTGCCCACATTGATTTCTCCAGTAAGATGTCTATTTCTAATTCGTTGGCTTAGTTAGTACTTACAAATTTTTGTTATTGTGAAACTGTTAATATTTGTTTATACATGCCTAGTAATCTATGTTGACTTTGTCATTTCTAGAAATATCTGGTCCACCAATTTCAGTTGCGCCTTGCAAGATTTGTTTCTTGTTCTAGTTGTTGCATGCAAGATATAGTCCGAATCGCCTATGTAGGTGAGGAACTTAGGATAAATGGAACTTTTTGTCATTTTATTAAGTTTCATAGATTTTGATTAATTTTCCAAGAACTAAGGAGCACAACATTGTGGCAGGTTCTTTGAGCATCGCCACGCTGAAACGTGATCTCTTTCAATGTGACGTCCCAAGCCGTCACATCTACCAAGTTTAGCCTTTTTTGTACTTAATACGCTTAGATGTTGATGTTAAACATGTGGAAGCTTGAACTCGCCTTTAACAAACACAAGGCACCCGAATTTACTAGACAAGAATACAAGGGCATGGGTGGAACTCGAGACCTAGAAGGTCCTCTAGATGATTACTTGTAAGATAGACACTCACGAGTTCATCCTCTTTACGTCTATAATCACAAGTTTAAAAGCTGTCTCGGAAGTATTCCTCTTCTCGTTTATCTACTAGCCGCCAAATCCAAAAAGTCACTATCCTGCTCCTTTGTCCTTCGGGCTTGAATAATCTGGAAAAAGGGAAAATGCCACAAGAGTAAGCTAACAAGCTCAGCAAGAAATGCATCCGAACCTTGTCGTCCCTAACCTTGGTTCCGTAGTCCCTAGTTAGTTCGCTAGCACATATATATACGCATGTCAAAAGGGATGTAATGCAAGAGTAATGCTTGTGGATCCCAACACAACCGGCGTCCCGTCAACTAGAAGTCGATTCGGACATATGATGGCACAACTCCAAATACCGTGATCACAGGGCCCCGGTATCCCCCCGCACACAACTCAGGGGTGTCTCAACTTCCACGGTGTTTTCCTCACACATAGCTCAGGGTATCACATAGCCATTTTGGGAATCAAAGGATTAACATATTTGTGCCATGAGGTGTCGGATGCCATGAATGCAAAAGCGGACATAAATACTAGCCTTTTCCCATATACTAAACCGAAGGTTCCCCATCGGCAAGTCATACAACCATTGAATCAGCAAGCATTCTGGTCAGGGTGCTACACATCATTTAAGTTACCGAAGGTTAGTTAAAGTATTTAAGCAACTAGTAAGGTTGGTCGACTATCCATATTTCATCATCTTCACTCTTCAAGTCAACTATCTAGTTTAGAACACCTAAAGACCAATGAACAGGACCTCTCCAACTTGTTTAAGTCAGAACCGAAGCTGTTATCATTCAGTCCCTATAACTACCATATAATCTCGATCATTTTATCCCTTAAATTAGCTCATCCGTACGTCAAGGAAACATTTTGCATAAGAACCAATCCTCAAAGCCCCTCAATGTACCGAGGCCTATCCTGAAGCTAATTTTGTTCGGCTTCTTGTCCAGTTCCAATTCCTATTGCCGTAGTACATTATAAGTAGAAATTTGCCCATACTAAACTACGCATGAGTTAATTCACCTCCCTCTCTCAATGTGGTTCACAACCGCTATTACTAAACATCAAAACTCTTTAATTTGCAGCAAGAGAGTTTACTCAATTCCGAAGTCAAGACCATCGTCCTCTCAAATCCCTATGTCGCTTGAGATCACTTCTTACCCAGCTTTATTTACCTTGCGTTCTTTCCAATTCCGCATCTTATAGCCCCTACAGATGATATTCACAATAATCAGCTTGTTCTACATAGCTAGAGGGTCCGGTTCTCTTCCATGCCCAGCATATTACTCGACATACATACTCAAATTTCTACCCAATTAAGCAACCTATCGACCATCCCTTAATTTAAGATATATACGGCATGAGTTTGGAAGGATTCCTTGCCTGAATTTGTCGAACGGCGTGGACAATTGGTGACTCTGCCCTTCAGTTTGCTGCCCTCCCCGAACAATACCAGAAAATGGGTTTTCTTGTTTTGTGTCTTCCTTAGGCTGGCGTGAAAACCCCAATTGAATTGAGAGGGTGGCTGATCGTGGCATCCCCTTGTCATCGGATGGCTTAGAGAAGGAAATAACACTGTTGAAAGGGTAGTCTAGTCTTTTCCATAAATAGTGAGCCCTAATGCTCACTATATATACAGAGATGATGTAATCTAATTTGAGTTAATGACGATTATGTTTTTCATCATGGTATCAGAGCTTATGATCGTCACCAAAATACTATTCCGTTTTCAGTAAAAAAAGAAAAGAAAAGAAAAGAAAAGCGGCTGACGTTGCCCAACCCTAGATCCAGAGCGGCCGGCGTTGCCCGACGCCACCCGGCGTGGCCCGACGCAGCACAAATCTGACGTCACCAGACCCTGCCCAGAGTCACCTGACGTCCAGATCCGGCAAAGCATCGCCGACTAGCGTCGCCCGACGCTTGGCGCCGCTGCCCGTCTCGTGCGAGTCCTTGCATCGTGGCTCGATAAAACACATGGCAAGAACTGAAACAGAGAGAGATTAGGCACAGGTTGGCGGTAACTTCTCTTATTGTTAATGCTCTTGGATGTTGATACTCAATATGCTCATCTGGCTCGCTTCTCACTGGATGACAAATACTCAAGGTAAAGAGTTCTTTTGAAGAAGCGATTTGGATAGTTGCCGACCCAATTTTTTTTTTTAGAGGGAGCTTCATCAATTTGCAAAAGACCTTGTCTTATTGTTAAAGCCATTGAAGAATGTTCACCAGTCAAGAGACGTGAATCCTGTGGCAGAGCTGGAGCTTTTCTTAAGCTTTGATAAAATAAAAAAAACAAACTACTCAGAAATATTAAATGTGGGGCATCACATAGGCATTCTTTTCTTGTGAGTTCCCTGCCTATTGTTGAGGTTTACTCGTGATGGTTGATTATTGGGTTTGTTAATACCATATGCTGATTTGTGATTCTATTATGATGAGTTAGTGTTTGGTGATGATTGGTGGTAATTATTACCTTTTGGTGCACAACGTGCAAATTTCTATTAAGTTCACCTTTATATTACTAGTGAGTTATGGCTGGCACTTCGGAAATACGGATACCGGTCTCACTAATCTGAAGTTAACCTCTGTTAAGCTCGATGGGACCAATTACCCTTCTTGGTCTATGGAAATCGAAACATATCTTTTAGCCACCAAACAACCGAGTTATTTGACTTCATCTCCACCTACGGATAAAACAAAGATTGATGATTGGCGTTACTGGTGATGTTGCTATTCGGACATTGTTGTGGAATATGATGGATTCCAAGATTAGTCCTCGGTTCATGCGGTGTACATCAGCTAAAGCTATTTGGGACAAATGTGCTCTTATGTTTTCGGGTCGTGATAATATGACCCGTGTTTATGATGTTTGGGAGGACGGAGTTTTTTTACCTACGTATTGGAGACATGTCTCGCATCCGATTACTATTCTAGGTTCACTAACCTTTGTGAGAAACTGGATACTTAATTGCTTGCCACCGATGACATCAAAGAGTTGGCCAAGTGCCAACAGGATATGAGAGTTGTGTTATTTCTTCGGGGGCTTGGTCCTACCCATTCTTCTCTCGGACAGCAAATTATCTCCCAAGGTACTCTTCCATCGAGTAGATGAGGTATTTTCTCGGGTCCTTCGATGCGTGCACGACTCATTATCATCCGCACCTATAGCGAGTGCTATGTTCTTCTCTTTTGGTGGTCGAGGTCGAAGGCGTGGTCCTCGAGGTCGTGGCGGTCTCTGTCTTTTCACCGGGTCGTGGCCGAGATGGTGGTAGGAGTGCTTGGAAGTTTTCGTTATTGCAACCATTGTCGCGAGCTGGCCATACCGAGCCTTATTACTATACCCTACATCCCGAGCTTCATCCACGGGCTACTTGTGCCGAAGCAATAGAATCTCAAGTACCGAAAGTTCCTGTTCGATCGCAGAGTTGCCTAGTACCATTATGCTGACTCGCACCGAGTACGAGTCCTTAGTGCGTCCCAACCAGGTGGTCGATTCCTCTGCTCGTACAACTACTTTGGCACGTGACTTCTTCGGGTAGTCCATCTTGTTTACTCTCGTCTGCGCCCACTTCCCGGGTCGTAAACTCAGGTGCCACAAATCATATGACCGGTAATTCTAAATTGCTGTCTGGTATTACTTATATGTCACCTAGTTCCGTTACACTTGCCGATGGTTTACGATCGCGTATCACCGGTCAAGGGAATGCAACCTTGGGTCCCTCTCTTACTCTTTCATCTGTTTATCATTTGCCGCTTTCCCATATAACTTGCTCTCTCGTTAGTTCTTTTACTAGATATTTGAATTGTTCTCAGAACGTTTACTTCCACTCATTGCGTCTTTCAGGATCCGGAGCGGAGACGGATGATTGGTGGAGGACATGAGTCCAATGGACTGTACTACCCGAACAAGGACCTTATTGTTGCGGCTGCTCAAAAGGAAACTGATTCCGGTTTATTTCATATGCATTGTTGTATGGGTCATCCACCACTCGACATTCTTCCCCATTTTTCACCTGTTTCAAAATTTGATTCCTATCTAGTGTGATGCTTACCAATTTGGCAAACACCATCGGGTGTCGTTTCCTTCTCGTGTCCGGCGTCGTGTGTCAAGTCCTTTTGAGTTGGCCCATTCCGATGTTTGGGAACCGTGTCGTGTCGTTGATATGTCGGGTTATAAATATTTTGTCACATTCCTGGATGATTATTCCTGAGTGACGTGGTTATATTTAATAAAAGATCAAACTGAAGTTTTTTCTTATTTCCGTATGTTTTACTTTGAAATTCTCAATCAATATCATGTTCTATTAAATGTTTGTGTTCGATAATGCCAAAGAATATATGGTTGTTTCCTTTGGCTTTCGGTCATTTCTTACATCTTATGGGATTTTGCATCGACTTCTTGTCCCTATACACCCCAACGAGAATGGGGTGGCTGAACGAAAAAATCGCCATCTCCTCGGATGTAGCCCGTTGCCTCCTTTTTCATATGAACCTCCCCAAAATGTCTTGGGGGCATGCTTGTCCTTACAGCATGCTATCTCATAAATCGCCTTCCATCCTCGGTGCTTCATGGGGGCATACCTTTCTCCACTATCAATCCTAAAAGTTCACTTTTTACTTACCTGTTCGTGTGTTAGGGTGTGTCTGTTTTGTGCATCATCTTACTCCCGGTCATGATAAGCTCGATCCACGGGCCGACAAGTGTGTGTTTCTTAGATATTCTTGAACTCGAAAGGATATAAGTGTTATAGTCCGGTTAGTCGATGGTTCTATGTCTCAAAATGATATAACTTTCTTTGAGGATCAGTCATATTACTCCTCTACAACGGGTTCTTCTAAAGATGTTCTATCTTCGACTATGACTCCACTATCGCCTATTCTCTTGGCAAGTATGCCCGAGTCGTCAGCGTCATCGCCTAGTTTTCGGTTCGGCGACAAGACCTATCGATGGGGTCGGTCTATTCAACGTGAGGTAGTACGGTCGCGGCCGACATTGGAAATGCATGGTTCTCCACCAGCCAATGTCCTATCTTCCGATCCACTAGTTACCTTTGAGCCTACTTCTCTGCTGATATTCCCATTGCATTGCACAAAGGTACACGTTCTTGTGTTGGTCAACCCAATCCTCGATTTACTCCCTATAGTGGGTTGTCTTGTCATACACATACTCGTTATCCGCTTTCTCGATTTTTATCCTATGATTTTCTTTCTCCTACATACTCCTCGTTTGTTGCTTCTTTATCTCGTTGTGTGCGTGCTAAGTACCGTTGTAGAGGCTCTTGCTCATCCAAGGTTGGCGACAGGCTCAGGAGGATGAAATGCAGGCGCTACGAGGATAATGGGACATGGCAACTTACATCATTACTGTTTGGGAAACAGACCGTGGGGTGCCGTTGGATTTTCACGAGTGAAGTTTCAACCAGACGGCACCGTTGAACGTCCGAAGGCACGTCTAGTTGCCAAAGGTTACACCCGACATATGGAGTTGATTATGATGATGCATTCTCTCCCCGTAGCAAAGATGCCTTTCGTTCGTGTTTTCATCTCTCTTGCCATCCATTATGGTTGGACTCTTCACCAACTTGATCTCAAGAATACATTTCTTCATGGAGACTTAGCAGAGGAGGTCTATATGGAGCAACCCCGGGTTCGTTGCTCGGGGGAGTCTACTAGTGTTTGTCGCCTATGCAAAGCATTATATGGGTTGAAACGGTCTCCTCGTGCCTGGTTTGGTCGTTTCGTGATGCGATTACTCGGTTTGGTTTGCGACGTTGCAATCGTAGATCATTTTGTCTTTAGCTCTAGTTCCCATGCCGGGGTGTGTTTTCCGATTGTGTATGTGGATGATATTATCATTACTGGTAGTGATTCCATGGGCATAAAAAAATTGAAATAGTTTTTATAGGCAGTAGTTTAGCACAAAAGACATGGGTTGTTTGCGGTATTTCTTGGGCATTGAGGTGGCCTATTCACGTGATGGTATTTCATTATCACAATGGAAATATTTACTCGACATTCTCGAGTGAGGTTGGTTTTCTTGGAGTGAAGCCTGTTAATACTCCGATGGATCCTATTGTGAAGCTTGTCGCAGAACATGGTGAATTACTTCATGATCCAAGTAAGTATCGGAGACCGGTGAGTAAGCTCAATTATTTAACTGTCACCCGACCCGGATATCTCTTTTCTTTGTTAGAGTTGTTAGTCAATTTATGAATAGTCCTCGTACTACACATTGGGAGGCAGTGTTATGTATAGTTAAGTACTTGAAGGGAGCACCTGGAAAATGGATATTTTTCAAGAATCATGGACATCTTGATGTTATCGGCTACTCACGATCGGATTGGGTTGGTTGTCCTTTTGATAGGCGATCAACTTCACGTTACTGTGTATTCTTGGGAGGCAATCTTGTGAGTTGGAAAAGTAAAAAATAGTAGGTGGTGTCTCGATCGAGTGCTAAGGCGGAATATCGGGCCATGGCTCATGTGACTAGTGAGTTGATTTGGTTGATGATGTTATTATCTCGAACTCGGTATATCATCTTCACTCCCTCGGTTCTATGTTGTGATAACCGGTCTACTATGCACATTGCTTCAAATCCAGTTTTTCATGAGCGCACGAAGCATATTGAAATAGATTGCCATTTTGTGCGAGAAAAGATTCAAAACAAGAGCATAACTCTTCAATACACATGGATCAAGACCAACTTGTTGATCTTTTCACTAAGTCATTGCGGGCGATAGGGTAATTACTTTGTGTAACAAGTTGGGGCTCTTTGATGTTTATGCCCCAACTTGAGGGGAGTGTTGAAAGGGTAGTCTAGTCTTTTTTCATAAATAGTGAGCCCTAATGCTCACTATATACACAGAGATGATGTAATCTGATTTGAGTTAATGACGATTATGTTTTTCATCAAACACTTGGGGGAAACTTTGGAATGCAGTTGACACTTGTGAATCATGCACTTCATGAGTTAGTTACTCATGATGACTAATTTCCCTTGCTTCAGCCATGTGTCCTCAAAGATGACAAGTGGTGACTTGCATGCTATGATCTTATCCAGCTGCCCTTCTAGCCTTAAACATGTCACTCAACCCCTTTTGTGACACGCCACCTGCCCATGACCAGCCATTAGTGTTCTTAGTCTTGCCATTTGCATGAAAACAACATGCCATTTGTCCTCAATCCGCCCCTAACTCTTTTACTTTTGGCTTACGAAATTTAACCCACTTTTTGGACAATCAACCTTCAGATTCACGTTCCTCATGATCTTACGGTCAGGTAGGAAAAAATGGAGCTCAATTCGGCCTCCGGACGAGCTCAAACAAGCCATTTTACTTTTGACGCTGCTGAAAACCGAGAGTGTAAGCTCTCGGGTCGTGGTGCATTTCTCATGTAGACTTACATGAGATTGAAGGCTAAAGAGGTTCTGGTGGCTGATCACACGCAATGAAATATTGTGATGACATTTCGTCGTCTCGTAATTCCCTTGCGGAGAGTAACTGGCCGCTCGTACTCGAAGAACTTATCGACTCCATCTCAATCCTCATATGTAAACACTATCCCAAAATTTGGTAGGATCTTAAATCGCTTCCTTAAATCCGCCGAAACCCCTCCCCGCAAAGCTGAATATATCAGACTCAAATTGTTCCATGATAGTGCATTGGCTCCCGTTACGCATGATCACATAGTCGTCCATGTACTCAAGACTCCCAATTCCACATGACTTGGCAACTATGATCCAACTCATTTCTACCAACGTGCGAATTTCCTCGTCATGAGTCAGCTTTCCAAATCTATTTCGGTCTTCCTTGACCGCTTTAGAACTACTGAAAATGGGATGTGACATTCAACCCTAACTTCAGAAAGATTTTCTTCACTGCTTTGGAAGTGTGATTACACCCTAGGCTCTACTAACCTGAGAATTCACTGAATTACTTATTTTCGTTTCTGTCTGTATAATCTCTGTCTTTCCATACGGTTGACGTCTTGGTACATTTCTTCCTGTTTTATATCACGATATGTGCGCCGTCTTCTCTATTGTGTATAGTTGGAAGATTTGGGATTGGAAACATAAGTTCATGGTCTTTCATGTGTCCAAGTTTCTGCATAAAGTACTTAATCTGTATAACAGTTGAGTAAATTTGTAATACATCTTCAGTTGACTGGGTGAGAATTTGTGTCCAAGATATCGTCTTGGATTTGAAAAACATCTGGCCTTATGTAATGTACTGATAAGACGTACCTCGTAGTCAATGTTCAGAAACTGAGTAAACTCGTAGTCACAACTCATGAGTATTCAAGAGAAAACAGAGCAAGGCAGTTTACTGATTGGCTAATATATATGTCAAGTGGATATATTCAACTCTCTAACCCATGAAATTATATAAGAAGAAGAACGCGTTTGCAATAGAACTCGGCAGAATTTACAGGAGATATCTAGCAAGAAGCTTGTATTGTTTATCCTCCAGAGATTTTCTTCCTTTAGGAGCATGTAAAGACAAGAAATAAGAAAGAATAAAAAGAATAGCTTCCCTCTTTCTAACCTTTTATCTTCTTTCCCTGCTAATCTCTCCAATAAATACTTATCATCTAATTTGAAAATGATAGTTTCATGTCATTTGCTATCCTTGCTGTTAACAGAAGAACCACTAATATCGCAAGACTTAAGAAGAGAAAGTGGTAGCTACTGCGGACAAAGAGCAGTTGGTTGATAACTCCTTCAAGGGAAATGATATATTGTTATGAGGGGAAAAAGCAGTCTAATGACTTCCTTTCAACCTGGGCAGCGCACAACCAAAGTTGGAGTGGTATGGCCTACGCTCAATCTCCACATCATTTGCTAACAATCTTCCATTAAAGGTGTCGAAGAATCAAAAGAAGATCTCGGAAAATCAGGAGACAATCTTGGGATATGATTTCTTTTGTTTCCATTTATTTTATTTTCTTTATTTCTGAATCCTCAAGATTAGGAAGTAGGAAATCTTTTCCTTTTCTGTCTTTATTTCCTTTCTTTAGCATAGTTGTCCAAAACTCTATTTATGTGTAATGTTCTCTGTAACATGTAGATTATTAAGAAATAGAAGAAACTACTTTTCTTCTTTGAAAGCAACAAAAGGCAAACTGAAGCATCATTTCAGCAGCTATGGTGGCGATTCACTTCTCTATCTGCGGATTTCTGAATCTTGTTGTTGAATTTTGTTTATGTTGGTTTGTTTTGGCATGTATCTGGTAATTTGTGAATCTTTCAAAGCCCTCTGCATCATCTGTATAGAATGTGGAATGTGTGTACGCTAGGGGGTCATCGGAGTCCCTAGATGGTGATATTGGTCTTGGTTGATTTCAAGAGAAAGTTGAAGCTGTTCCAAACAGCTTTTTGGGCTGTTAATTAACTAAAATCGTTTTTCCTAGAGAGAGGGAGAGAGAGAGAGGGAGTTGGCTCGGGGCCGCTTGGCTGGATTAGGGAACTAAGAAGTGAACTTCAAGGACATAATAGAGCCTAGCATGTATTTCTCCAATATATGTCTCTTTCCAGGTTAGTTCGTTTGAGAGCATCTTTACACTTTTGTTTTGTCTGAAACCGGTGATTGTCTGTTCATATATGTATGATTTTAGATTGAATTCTTGTCTTTTCAAAAAATTGCTCTGCAAGCGCTTCGGCAAAGTGCTTTTCAACTAGTGAATCTGTCGAAAGCCCTCCGAATCATCCATATAGAATGTGGAATGGGTGTACGCTAGGAGGTCATAGGAGTACCCTAGATTATGATATAGATCTTGGTTATTTGAAACTACAGTTCCTTGTTCTAGGACATATGGAAATTTAGCTGATGGATGCTAAACCTCTTCCGATACCAAATATTTACTTCAACAACTTGAAGTATACGCGTTGCTGTCCATTACAAGAGCCTAGTGAAAGGGCTAATTCTTTTCACAAAAAAAAAAAAAAAGAATTAGAAGGCAATAAAGTGCATCAAAGCATGGGATCCTAAGATTTTGATATCTGTGAGCAGCAATAGTTTCACTTCTATACACTTTCTATGTGCACCATACTGTCCCGTAATAATGATCGCACTGTAGTTTCATGGTAAATTCAAGTGGCACGGCATGCACACCGCACGGGAACTACTTAACAAAATGAATTCTTATGAAGTTCTATTGTTCTGATTTGGCTTCTCTGTATCATGAAATTTGGAGACGCTGTCTTTTTCTTTCTTCTTCTGTTTTCTTTCTTAGTTGCTTGTCTGGTTGTGTTAGGTGATGGTTATTTATAAATGAACGCCTGATTTGTTTTCTTTGTATTATCAAACCAGCAGAAACACTTTGGGAGAGGAATCCAAGAATTATTTGCTACAAGCAAGATTTGACCCAAGGGATGTCTTTATCTTGACCAATTTGTTAGGAAAGTGAATGCTTCCAAATGTTCGTTATGGTGAAACTGACGGTCTTTTCTATGAAACATCTTGGACTATGCTGGACTATGCTGACTATTCATCTGTATTTGTAGCATTTTACTTCCATTGAAAGCAGCTGCGGATACTACTCCTCTTGTTCTATGAACCGACACCTTGTAAATATCAGAAAAACAACACCACCAAAGTATTCTCTTGTCTAACCACATCTCAAGTGATGGTTTTTGTTAGTTAAACAGGAAAATCTGGTAATATTTCTGAGACAAAGGGGGAAGTTATTTCTCATTGTTGCGAAACTGAATAAATCTGACACTATTGAAATTTCCTAGTCATATTTACAAGTATCCAAGTAAAAACAGAGCAACGAAGTATGGGACCATTTGATATCTCTAATATGGATAACTTTAGCTCTCTTTTCCATGAAAGAAAGTAAGAATGCATTTACATTAGAAGTCGGTTCGAATTACAGGAAGAAGCTCGCCAAGAAGTTTGTGCTACTCATCCTCTGGAGCTTTTGTTCCATGAGGAGTGAGTAAGGACTAGAAATAAGAATGGCTTCCCTGTCTCTTACCTGTTACCATTCTTCCTATACAATGTCGCCAGTGTCTACCTATCTTCTCCTTGACAATGCTAAGCCATTGTCATGAGCTTTCCTTGCTACCCACAGAAGAACTACTGCAAACACACGATTGAGAAATGAACTTGGCCGCTTTTATGGACATGGAGCAAGTAGTCGGTAACTCCTTCCTGGGGAATGATAAGTTGTTATGATGGGAGCAAGTGGCGGAACGACTTCCTTTGAACTTGTGCATCGCACATCCGCAATTGCGATGGTAGGGCCTCCTCTCAATCTCCCCATCGTTTACGGAGAAGCATCCGTCAAGGACTCTGCGTAGAATCAATTCAGATGCTATGGTGGCCATTCTCTTCTTTTGCAGTGATTCTTCTGGAATTTCTCTTTTGGTTCTTTCGGTGTGTTCAAGAATATTTGCTGTGAGTCATTTGCAATCTTTTGGAAGCGTTTATACAGAATTTGGGACTAGTGTATTGTAGTGGGTTGTAGGAGTTCTCTAGAGGGTGACCTTGTTATTGGTTGATTTCAAGACCTTGGTATTGGTTGTCTACTAATTGTCGGGCCGAGGGAGAGAGAGAGATATAGGGGTGAGAAGTGGCTCGGCTCGGCTCGGCTGGCTTACAGTTCTAGAAGTCAAATTCAAGAAGCTATTAGCAACCAGCATTGATTTCTCCGGTAAAATGTCCCTTTCCAATTCGTTGGCTTAGTGAATACTTACAAATTTCTGTTATTGTGAAGCTGTTGATATGTCTTGTAATCTATGCTAACTTTGTTATTTCTGGAAATATTTGATCCACTAATTTCAGTTGCCCCTTGCAAGAGTTGCTTCTTGTTCTAGTTGTTGCATGCAAGAGACTTTGATTAATTTTCCAAAAACTGAGGAGGATAACATTGTGGCAGGTTCTTTGAGTATCGCCACTTTGAAACTTGATCTCTTCCAACCATAACTTCAGAAAGATTTTGTTCACTACACTTGAAGTTTGCTTTTGCCCATGCCTGTAAATTTTTTTATTTTTTTGGTGGGATCCATGCCTGTTTATTATCAGTTTTTCCATACGGTTGACATCTTGGTACATTTCTGCCTGTTTTATATCATGATTAACCAATTTCTGATTGGAACCATAAGTTCATGGTCTTTTCTGTGTGTAAATTTTTGCATTAATTAGTTATTATATATAACGGTTGAGTAAATTGTAATTCATCGTCGGTTGAAAGATTAATTGAACCATTCTTTTGTTATTGTACACTTATAGTCATCTAATCCATGTTGCAGTCCAAAGGCAGATACTAAAAGCACCTCATTTGTAAATTCGTAATTCATCTTGGGTCGACTGGGTGAGAATTTGTGTCCAAGATATTGTTGTTGTCCAGTTAGGTTTCATGGAGAATGCAAGTGCGAAAAAGAATCTCAAATCACATTGATTAAAGTAGGTGATCAAAATCTGAGGTGGCCATGACTAATTGTCCTAAACTTTTGAGTGAAATTCAGTCCAATAAGGTACTTTGAGAGATTATGTTTGGCTTCCTTGTTTGTGCGGCTACTATGTGGTATTAAACTTTTTTTTTTTATTCCAGACAAGTTTTGTATACCCTTGCTGGCCAATGTTGAGAAACTGAGTAAACTCGTAGTCACAAGACTCACAACTCATGAGTATTGAAGAGAAAACAGAACAAGGAAGTTTACTAATTGACTAAAATTTATGTGAAGTGGATAGATTCAATTCTATTTGATGAAATGATAAGAAGAATGCGTTTGCATAGAACTCAGCAGAATTTACAGGAGATGTCTAGCAAGAAGCTTGTCCTGTTTATCCTCCGGAGTTTTCCTTCCCCGAGGAGCATGTAAAGACAAGGAATAAGAAAGAAAAGAATGAGTAGCTTCCCTGTTTCTAACGTTTTTTCTTCTTTCCTAGCAAATCTCTCCAGTAAATACCTATAATCTACATTGAAAATGCTACTTTGATGTCATTCGCTGTCCTTGCTGTTAACAGATGAACCACTATTATCGCAAGACTGAGAAGAGAACTCGGAAGCTGCTGCGGACAAAGAGGAGTTGGTTGATAACTCCTTCCAGGGGAATGATATGTTGTTATGATGGGAGCAAGCAGTCGAATGACCTCCTTTCAACTTGTGTAGCACACAACCACAGTTGCGGTGGTATGGCCTAAGCTCAATCTCCTCATCATTTACTAGCAAGCTTCCATCGAAGACAAACCAAAGCATCATTTCAGCGGCTATGGTGGCCATTCACTTCTCTCTCCGCGGATTTCTACGTCTTGTTGTTGAATTCTGTTTGTGTTGGTTTGTTTTGGAATATATCTAGTAATTTGCGAAACTTTTGAAAGCCCTCTGCATCATTTATACATAATGTGGAATGGGTGTACGTTAGGGGGTCACAGGAGTTCCCCAGATAGCGATATTGGTCTTGGTTGATTTCAAGAGAATGTTGAAGCTGTTCCAAAGAGCTTTTTGGGCGGTTAGTTAACTAAAATCGTTCTTCCCGAGTGAGAGAGAGAGGGAGGGAGGGAGGGAGGGGTGGCTTGGCTGGATTAGGGAACTAAGAAGTGAACTTCAAGTACATAATAGAGCCTAGCATGTAAATATATGTCTCTTTCCTGGCTAGTTCGTTAGAGCACATCTTTACACTTTCGTTTTGTGTGAAACCGGCAATTGTCTGTATATATATGTAGTATTTTAGATTGAATTCTTGTCTTTTCTGAAATTTGTTCCACAAGCACTTTGGCAAGTGCTTTTCAACTTGTGCAGGGCACAGCTGCAATTGCCGTGGTATGGCCGGTTCTTGATTTCCATGTCATTCAGTGATAAGCTTCCTTCAAGCACACAACGCAGCATCATCTAAGCAACTAAGGTGGCCATTACCTCCTTGATCTCCCTTTCTTCATATCTTAGTACGTGTTCGTGTTTGTCTAAAGTTGTAGTATCTTTGAAGTTTTGAAAGCATTGTATACTCTGGGAGCATTTGTATAGAGCTGGAAAGAGCGCAGGTTCAAGAGGATGGATATTTGCGAGAGAGGGCTGTAATTTTAGAATTGCCTAGATTCTTGTTATGCAGTGTTCTGGTCAAGTCAGTTACTCCATTTCCTAGGGATGCCGTGTTTTGAGTTAAGGTCAGAGAGAGAGAGAGAGAGAGAGATTTCTTGGCTCAGCTTGGCTTTCGGCTTTGAAATTTCTAATAAGGTCAAAGCCAGCATAAATTTTTCCGAAGTGGGTATTCTACTTCGTTAAGTATTGGATCTTAAAATATGTATGCTTATGCTTTAAGGACAATATTTGGTATGAACAAGAGGATTAGCCTTTGATATTTTCATTTGAACAGGAACGAAAATTTCGGGAATTTGGTTATTTTGAAACTACACTTCCTTGTTCTAGGACACATGGAACTCTAGGCGATGGATGCTAAACCTCTTCCGATACCAAATATTTGCTCCAACAACTCGAAGTTTACACGTTGCTGTCCATTACAAGAGCATAGTGAAAGGGATAATTCTTTTCTAATTCTTTTTACTATAAAGAAAAAAACAGTTATCTTTGAGCAGTTAGTTGGCAATAAAGTGTAAAGCATGGGATCCTAAGTGTTCAATATCTTTGAGCAGCAACAGTTTCGCTTCTTTACACTTTTTATGTGGACCGTACCGTCCTGTAATAATAATAATCGCATTGTAGTTTGACATCATGGCAAATTCAAGTGGCAGTGTATGCGCTGGAATGACTCAACAAAATGAGTTCTGATGAAGTTCTATTGTTCTGAATTGGCTTCTCTATGTCATCCAATTTAGAGACGGTGTCTTTTTCTTTCTCTCTCTGTTTTATTTCTTACTTTCTTCTCTGGTGGTGTTTTGTGCTGGTTATGTATAAACAAATGTGTGATTTGTTTCTTTAAATTGTCAAATAAACAGAAACACTTTGGGAATGAAATCCGAGAATTACCTGCTACCAGCAAGATTTGACCCAAGGGATTTCTTTTTCTTGATCAATTTGTTAGGAAAGTGAATGCCTACAAATGTTCATTATGGTAAAACTGATGGTCTTTTGTATTACAACGAGGACTCTATGGTGACATTTTGTCTGTATTTCGTACATTTAAATTCCTTTATAAATCACCTTTGGATATTATATTTCTTGTTCAAGAACAATACCTTGTAAATTTCAGCAAGAACGCCAACAAAGTATTCTCTTGTCTAACACACGTCTCACTAAATGAATTTCCTCAGCAACTTCTCATGTTCTTCATCAGAGAGGATGGGATCTGGTTAGAATCTTCAATTACTTAGTCATTCATTTTGAAATGTACACTTCTTTAACCACAAAAAAGGACAATTTTCCCCATTTCTCATAAAATATACTTGGAATTTGTGCTACTAACGATTGGGAATTGCTTCCTAGGGAACTGATTGACTGATTGATATCTCATGCTGAGAAGATTTAGTTGATCTGAAGCTTGGTAAAATAGTTAGACATGTGCCCCTCATATCACCCAACATAACATGTTTTTGGAACATTCTGTTTAGCGAATCAATGCATGGTTTCTGGTTGATCTTCCATTAGGCTTGTTTTTAACTCAGGTTGTTTAAACAGCGCTGTACCCAAGATGCAAGAAAATAGTTGTTGTCTAGTTTCACTATTGTTAAGCACCCTTGCTCAACGTCGTTGAGACATAAAATGCTAGTTATGAGAATGATACTCGACTGTGTGGGAAGGGCCACTAACTTGGTCCTTTCAATTGATAAATTCAAATTCTGTTATCTCATGTGAAGGAAAACAAGGGAGAAGAATGTGTATACATGAGAAAGTCATAAATTTACTGGAGGGAGATGGAGAAAAAGCAGGGGTATTGAGCCTCTGAGGTATTGTTGCCAAGTGGAGCACTTTAGGGGTCTAAACAAGAATGTGGAGATCCTCTGTTTCCAACCTTTCTGTTCTATTCCAGCTGTCCAATACCTCCAATGCATGCCTATTATCTAGTCAGCGAAGCTAATTCACTGTCGTGTGCTGTCCTTGCTACCGATGGAAGAACCATTTAAAAGGGAACATTGAGAGGAGAACTTGGAAGCTGCAATGGAAAAAGAGCAATTACTGGATAACTCTCTCTTGGGGAATGACACGTTGTTATGATTGGAGCAAGCGGTTGGCCAGTTGCCTTTCAACTTGTGAAGTGCACACCCGCAATTGCGATGGTACGGTCTCCGCTCGATCTCCACATCATTCGTTGACAAGCTTCCTTCTAGGACACTCCGAAGCATCGTCTCAGCTGCTGTGGTGGCCATTCTCTTCTCTTTCTTCCTTCTGCAGTCGTACAATTCTCAGCTTCCCCAGAATATTGTGTCTTAAGCTTTTGGTTGTGAATAATTTGAGTGGCTTAAGGAACAATTAAATAGGACTAAGAATAGATGGATGGTTACAAATTGTAGGAGTTCTCTAGAAAAGAGACCTCAGTTTTTGGTAAAACTCATGAATTGTCGTTAATTTTGCTTCGAGTGTTCTTGTCTGGTTAGTTAACTAATAACGGATTAGTCGAGGCTTTTCCTTATTCCTAACTAATGAGAGAGAGACAGAGAGAGAGAGGTGTTAATATGGCTGTAAATGTTAGCTTGGCTTGGCTTGCACATGGCTTTTGGAGTTCATTTCAATATGTAGATTCTCATATTGGCTTAGATTTCTCAGAAGAGCAGCCTGTCGTTTTACTATTTCGTCAGCCAAGTGAATCCACAGAATGTCTTCATGGTACTTATTAAAAGTAGCCAAGTTTTGTATGTATATTGGTTTACATCTTTGTCATATTCCAGCAGCCATTCAATTATTTTGGTCAGTAATTTTGTTGAAATAGCTTTATTTTTATGGAAACCTTGTTTAATCAGCACCTATACTAATCCACCTAAATTCATATCAGCATATATATTTTGGTACTAATTATCCATAGTGACTGAAAGCCGATACTCCATGATTTCTATTCCTTGACAAGCACTTTAATTACTAAATAAGACGCTTTCCTTTTCCCTTGGTATAAGAAATACGTGCAAGTGGCCGGAAATGCATAACTTGTTCAATGGTCTTTCCTCTGTGTTGTTTTATTTTGGCCATTTGCAAGCTGTTATTCTCTCTGGAACTTGTATCCTCTGGATCGCCATTCGATCAAGTTTTGATGTTTGGCGGCAATTGTGAATTTAATTCCATGTGTATTTGCTTGAACCTCATTTATGGTTCTAAGCAGGTAAATTAACTTTATCCATGTTCCCCTGAAATCTGTCGATGGCCATTGTTTGCATATGTCTCTTGAAATCTGTCTATGGCCGTTGTTTGTATATGTCTCTTACAAATTGTCGTATTTGTTCTCTTATAGTCCAAAACATCAATAGAGCATTTTCTAATTTATGGAACTGGCATCTGATGATTTTTCCTTGGTAATATTCGTGTCCTATATGAGAGATGTTGGGCCAAGGTTAAATGAAACACTTCCATTTTTTTCATATTCATCACCGGACTAAAGTTTTTGCTGTTGTTAGAATCCTGGTACACAATGATGTATCCTATGTTTTTCCAGCTTTTTTCACTCACTATGAAATAGGATGGTCAAGAAATCTCTGCCCTGGAGATAGTAGTGGGAATCTCTATTAGTATCATACATCTGAGATTCTTGCTATGAATTCAGTTACATGTTAAACTGTAGACTATGGCTTCTTCATGCAGAAAGCAATTGAAAGAGACAATTATGCCAAAATAACATGAAGAGTTTAAATAATTAAAGATCTTTTTTACTGGAGAACATGATTGAAATGGAGAGGAGGGAGGGAGATTCCTAGGTAAACTGGGTTGAAGAGTCAGCTTAGCGGACTATGACTCATGAAGTTTATTGCTTATATGTTCAAAGATTCTCCTAGATTTCTCCAAAGTTTTCTAAGGAATCCGTTAGGGAAGTTATTCCCTAGAAATGTCATTATATGCAAACCTGGCTCTGTTTTGTCTAAAAGAATATAATTCCTTTCTTTTGGTTTGACTGTTTCCTGTTCTATGCTAGTCATTTTGCAAGAACAATTTAGTTTACGCTCAGCATCTTTGCTCTTTCATCTAATAATGCTGTACACACTTTAGGACTTCTATTTCTTTGTCGCCAAAAAGAGGGTTTTCTGTTTCTTCAACAAGCCAGTTAAGTTAAATTACAACTGATTATTTTCTAATTCCTTTAAAAAGCAACAGGTGTAAAGTTTCGAGTCGGAAACTTTACCTTAGCAATTTGAAGTCATATTACATGGCATGTAATGGTCACGGGCCGTAAAGATTTCTAGCCGAGGAAAACACCGTGCGGTGCCCAATGAGCCGGAACACTAGGCCGGAACAACGTTGAGTGACAAAATAGTAGACTTATTACTTAAAAACTAAGAAATATTTAATATAAGGATGGGAATTGAGAGAGAAAAAAGAATACTAGTCATTTGATGCAGCTTCCCCTTGTTAACCCAAAATCCCTTTGCCAAAAGTGGAATGCCAAAACAAGTGCAGCTCTGGCTCATGCTTCCTAGGAACTCAATATTTAGCTTAAATATTCAGTAGCTAAGCTTAGAAAATTAGGTCAGGATTAGGGACCCCTAAGGACTAGTTTTAGGAATGTCAATGTACATATTCAATCAAGCGACTAAAGAGTGTAGCAGAATAACCAAAGAAATTTAATGCATGGTTTCTGGTTGGTCAGTCATTAGGCCATTTCCATCTCAGGTAGTTTGGACAGGGTTGCGCCCAAGATTCAAGAATATAGTTGTTGTGATGCTCGGGAAATTCGAATTTTATAATTTTCCCAAATTCGATAAAAAAAAGAGAATTGAATTTTAGTCGATACAAATTTTGGATCGCAAGGACTAAAGTGACGAATTTTGGACGATTTCCGAAATGTCATTCGATTTCGATTGGGTCTCGAAATCGTGATCACCGCTACTTAGGATTTTTAATCCTCGCGTGTAGACCTATTCCGGACTGAGCCTAACCCGTAAAAATCTAAATTTTACTCCAAATTGATTGAACCAAAAATCCGATCGATCCCGATTTATCAAAAGACCGTTTCGCCCTTGGATATTATGCATGTGGGACGAAAATAATTAATTTAGATGAGACCCGTGGGTCCCACCTCATTTAATTATCCCCAACTACCAGTCAAAGCTGGTCAACTCAGCCCTCTCTCTCTCCTCCCTCTTCTCTCTCTCTCTCCCGCTGCTCCCTCCCTCTCTCACGACCTCACTCTCTTTTCTCGCTCTGTCTTCACAAAGACGACTCCTCAATTCTCCAACCCTTTTTGTGCGACCATAGCCCCGAGCCATCACCTCCGACCACCAGCCTCCTCCGTCCGCTACTGCTTGCCGCCACCTCAGCCGCCGCGCCGCCGCAAAGCCCCGAACAGCCCCTCCCGCGCGCCCTCTGTTTCGGGTCCAGTGGGCGTTGGGAGCTGCCCGGCCTCCCCGCACCACCTACAACCACCACCGACCTCCTCTCCGTTCGCCCCTCCGACCCCCAAACGCCGTCCCACCACCGCGCGCCGCCCGGAAGCCGCGAACAGCCCCAGAACAGACACCTCGGCGCAGCTTCCCCTGTTTCAGCGTCGAGCTACTGTTCCGTCGCCCTCCGCCGCGATTAAGCCCACGCCCACCGCCCGCCGACCACCTCAAATCGTCGGCCTCCACCCTTAGTCGTCCCACGAAGTCGCTGGAAGCCGCCCGCCGCCCGTAGAGCCCGAGATAGCCCCGGACCCGCCTCCCCCGTTTCGCCCCCGAGTTGCCTGTTTTGCGCCGGGTTCTGCATAGCCGCGGTTCTGCCGCCTCCGGCCGTCCGCCGCCGCCACCCACCGCCCCCAGTCACCCCGAAGACTCCCCGACTTTGGCCAAACTTTTTCGCCGCCTTGGACCGCCCAAAACCCCACAAAACAGCCGCCCCCCCCCGCTCCCGTGCCTTCCCTGTTTTCGCCCACTGCGCCCTGTTTTGGGCCGGCGTCTTGGGCCGTGGCCGAGATTACGGGCCGAGTGGGCCGGCCAAGTGGGCCGAGAGCCCGGGCCGTGTGCTAGGGCGTGTCCGAGAAAGTGTGCCCGTGTGCCGAGTGTGCCGAGCTCGTGGCCGAGAATTTTGGCCCGTGGCCGAGGAATTGGGCCGTGAGTCGCCGATCGTCGCCGCCGGGCCGGGCCGAGTTCGTGTCACCGCCGCTCGAGTTGAGACCGCCCGAGCTAGTTAAAATTGTGAGTTAGTCCCTAACTCTTGGTTAGGGCGCTAATTGCGTTCGGAATTAGTTTAAATAGCTAATTAGGGTGTTTAGGTAGATTAATTACGATCGGGCTAGATAGAAATGTGGTTCGGGCTAAATGACCGTAATTAGTTAAGATTAGTCAATTAGCTAGGTTGTGCGTGGCTAATTGTGAGTAGAACTGATTGATGTGATCGATTGTGTTGATTGATCGCGAGCGAGCGATAGGTTAGAGACGAGGGCGCAATTGGCTATCAATTGGAATTAATGATCGACCGTTGCAATTAACTAATTGATTTATAAATTGTTGGTGTTCGATGCCAGATTGACTTTTGATTCTTTGTGGGGGTCCGATTAGAGGATAATCGCCCAAAATTGATTGATTTGTCGGTCGATATAATTGCGCATTCATGTGACCACGTATGAGATCAAATTGCATGATTTTGCACGAAAACGGCCTTGGACCAAGTATTTGAACATGCGAGTGTGAGCATTCGACCTAATTCCAAGAAATGAACCGGCTGGTTGTCGAAGTGCTTGAGTGGTCACATAATGGGATAATTCCGACGATCATTGTCTTACGGACGATCGGTCCTAGCATTCATTGTCTTCGATTCTTTGGATGCGCGTCGATCATTGTCTTACAGGTGTACGTTTGCCGATCGTAGCTTGTAAATGGCCGAAGCCTTTTAAGGATTCTCGTTAGCTCCGTGCCGTGTCGACAATCATTGTCTTTTGTTGGTCGAGCGGAGTCACATGGACTATCGGAAGCCGTCGCCGGAAGTAAGGGACGATGCCTAGTCCCCGCCAAAAGAGCACCAAATGACTAGTGTCTGCTGGACCTACGGGTCGATTCCGATAATAAATGGACTACGTGTGGTGTCTTGTGCATGTAAGTCTTTGTGATGCTTTGTCATTGGGTGATTGGTGTAATTGGTCCGATTGTTGAGTCAAGTTTGCATCGCATTATGTGTGGCCTGGAGGGTAAGCTTGCATGTGATTAAAATATCTGCTCTATGCTTGATGTGATTGATTGTTAAGATGTACGAGCGAATCAACGTCCTAACCGAGCTTAGGCGTTGGCTCACCGAGATTTATTTCTCACCCCGTCGTGGGCTAATATTTTCGGGCCCCAAACCCCGATTATGCTTCTGTACGTTTTGGCGTGGATATACGTCCATCGAGGAGTTCCCGATAGGTTCGGACGAGTATATATTAGGAAAGGGACCATAGTATATGGTAGATGAAGGGGGAGTTTACTTGGAAGCCCCATCGATATGAGGCGTGGTATTATCGTTATGGGGACATAACCACAGGGACCATTGAAGCCCTCCGAGATACCGAGGGACGAAATTCTCGTATGGTGCCATCTTGCTCCGGTGGAGGGTGACATGGAGCATTCAGTAGCGAGAATCTAGGAATATCCCGGAGAAGTCCCTAGTCGTCGAAAAAGAGGTGGAAGTTATTGAGATATCTACTTCAGAGGAAGAGGATGCGGAAGACTCGTTGGAGACAAACCCTATTAGCCCATCGAGTACGATCCCGATGAGGATGAGGAGAGGTCGGATGATAGTGAGTGACTAGTAGGCGTAGAAGAAGTATGGCTCATTTTTGGATGTCCTCTTAGGATAGAGGCATGGTAGAGGAGCCTAGAGGGTTATCTTTTTGTTTAGTCCCTCGGTTCCCTTCGACCCTTGCTCCGGGTTGATTGTAAATAACCGTTGATGTTTTTGTATTATAAGGTTGTCCTTTGTCCCAGGTCATCTTCGTTAATTGTATGGAGTTGCTTTCACTTCGCTTGTGCTTTTCATTTGCGTTAAATTTTGAATCCTTCTAGTAAGGCCGTTGGATCCCGGGAATCTTTTATGAGAACGGTCATAATGGGATGTTATCGAGCCCGAAGGGTTCGGGGCGTGATGATTGTCATCTAGTTTCCTAAGTGTTAAGCACCATTACTCCCCCATTGTTGAGAAATAAACTGCTTGTTACGAGAATGAAATTCAACTGTGTGGGAAGAAGGGCTACCAACTTGATTTTTTAAGCTGGTAAATTCAACTTCCATTGTCCGAAAGAGAACAAGAGAGAAGAATGTGTATACACATAAAAGTCTTCAATTTACGGAAGTAAGATCGAGAAGAAGCCGGTGCTATCTCTCCTCTGTGGTTTTGTTGCCTTGAGGAGCACATTAAGGGTCAAAACAATAATGTACGGATCCTCTGTTTTTAACCTTCCCGCTCTATTCCAGCCGAATAACGCCTCCGAATTATACCTACGGTCACGCTCCGAACCCTTCGGGCCCGATAACATCCCACCACGACCGTTCTCATAAAAGATTCCCAAGATCCAACGGCCTTATTAGAAGGATTCAAAATTTAATGCAAATGAAATGCACAAGCGGAAGCGAAAGCAACTCCATACAATTAACAAAGATGACCTGGGACAAAAGACAATCTTATAATACAAAAACATCGACGGTTATTTACAAATAACCCGGAGCAAGGGTCGAAGGGAACCGAGGGACTATACAAAAAGATAACCCTCTAGGCTCCTCTACCATGCCTCTATCCTAAGAGGACATCCAAAAATGAGCCCTACTTATTCTACGCCTACTAGTCAGTCACTACCATCCGACCTCTCCTCATCCTCACCGGGATCGTACTCACGATGGGCTAATAGGATTTGTCTCCAACGAGTCCTCCGCATCCTCTTCCTCTCCGAAGTAGATATCTCAATGACTTCCACCTCTTCTTCGACGACTGGGAACTTCTCCGGGATATTCCTAGATTCTCGCTACGAGATGCTCCAGTCACCCTCCACCGGAAGCGGATGGCACCATACAGGAATTTCATCCCTCGGTATCTCCGAGGGCTTCAAGTGGCCCCGTGGTTATGTCCCCATAACGATAATACCACGCATCGTATCGATGGGGCTTCCAAAGTATGCTCCCCCTTCATCTACCCATACCATGGTCCCTTTCCTTATATAAACTCGTGCCTGGACCTACCGGAACTCCTCGATGGACGTATCCATGTCCATCGGAACGCCAAAACGCACGGAAAGCATAATCGGGGTTTGGGGCCTGAAAATATTAGCCCACGACGGGGTGAGAAATAAATCTCGGTGAGCCAATGCCTAAGCTCCGTTAGGACGTTGATTCGCTCGTACACCCTAACAATCAATCACATGCAAGCTTACCCTCCAGGCCACACATAATGCAATGCAAACTTGACTCAACAATCAAACCAATTACACCAATCACCCAATGACAAAGCATCACAAAGACTTGCATGCACAGGATACCACACGTAGTCCATTTATTATCGGAATCGACCCGTAGGTCCAAGCACACTAGTCGGTTGGTGCTCTTCGGTAGGACCAGGCATCGTCCCTTACTTCCGGCAACGGCTTCGATAGTCCATGTGATTCCGCTCGACCAACCGTAAGACAATGATTGTTGACTCGGCACGAAACTAACATGTATCCTTAAAAGGCTTCGGCCATTCACAAGCTACGACCGACAAACGTATAGCCGAAAAACAATAATCGACGCGCATCTAGCAATCAGAAGACAATGAATGCTAGGACCGACCAATCGAAGACAATGATTGTCGGAATTATCCCATTATGTGACCACTCAAGCACTTCGACAACCAAAGGGTTCATTTCTTGGAATTAGGTCGAATGCTCACACTCGCATGTTCAAATACTTGGCCCAAGGCCGTTTTCGTGCAAAATCATGCAATTTGATCTCATACGTGGTCACATGAATGCGCAATTATATCGACCGACAAACCGATCAATTTGGGGCGATTATCCTCTAATCGGACCCCACGGCAATCAACAAATCAATCTGGCGTTCACACCAACAATACATAAATCAATTAGTTAATTGCAGCTAGTCGATCATTAATTCTAATTTCGGTTTCCATTGATAGTCAATCGCGCACTCGTCTCGACCTATCGCTTGCTCGCGATCAATCAATGCAATCAATCAAATCAACAAATTCTACTCACAATTAGCCACGGACAACCTAGCTAATTGACTAATCTTACCTAATTATGGCCATTTATCCTAAACCAAGTCCCGAGCTAATCCGACCGTAATTAAATTACCTAAATACCATAATTAACTAATTAATCTAATCCGAACGCAATTAGCGTCCTAACCAAGAGTTAGGGGCTAACTCACTATTAAAATTTAGCTCGGGCTCACTCGACTCGGGCTGCGACAATGACAAACTCGGCCTGGCTTGGCGGCGACGATCGGCGATCCGCGATCCAATTTAAGCCCCGTCGCGACCTAAAAAAATAATAAACGGTGATCATTTTCGGGCTAATGGATTATCGGGTTAATTAATTAACTAACTTAACTCGGACTCTCCCAAGTCCATACCAAATCGCAACTTAAGGTTCGAATGATTAACATGCAATGTGATTTGAATTTGGAGTCGCCACTAATCATTTTCGGTAGGTCGATTAGAAACCTAAATAAAATAGCGGGAGAAAACTATCTTATTTCAGGAGAAGATTAAGAGTCCGGGGACTTGGTTACATTAATTACAACTAATGCCCTTTCGGTACCTTAAAATTCATGAAAAAAATAATGGATTTGACAAATTTGATGAATTCTACTTGAAGATCAAAGAATCAATTTTTTTTGGGTTTTTCTTCCCTTGACATTTGTTTGAAATAAAGAAATTACATGAAATTAGGATGAAATAGGTTCAAGATTACTCCCCAATTTGAATTCGTGCACCAAACTTGTGCTCCGGGCTTGTCTTGACCATTGGACCGATTTGATGACTCGTTAGGCCGAGAAATGTTTTGGTCCTATCTCTCCTTCACGCTTCTTTCTCATCTCGCTAGAATTTCATGAGACCGCAATACTGGCGTTGATATTTTTTCCTTTTTGCTCTCCTTCTATTCTTGTACCATTAATGTCTCATCGTTGATATGCACTGTTATTTAACATAAAAACGTAGAGAAAAAAAATCAATATAGAAAATCCGAGCTAATTTGTATTCGAAATTAAAGAAAGTTAGGGAATCACTTAACTTTCTTTTCATAGGCGAGCTTGAACGATGGTGATGAACTTGTGGCTTGTGTTGATGGGTGCGAAAATTGGCAATGGTAGCACCGGCTTCAAAACACTCAAGCCCTCTCAAAACTCTCTCCAAATTTTTCTCAAGAATTCTCTTTTCCTCTCTAAAGAATTCCTCTAAAAAACTCTCTCAATTTTCTTTCACCCCCAAAACTCTCTCAATGCTCTCCTACTTCCCCCTCAAAGACTCTCTTTCTTTTCAAGAACTCTTCTTCTTTTATAGGCAAAGTTCTTCATCCTTCATTCTTCATCTTCATTTCTTCACCTTCCGTTTTCATCTTCTTTTCTTCATCTTCATCTTCTCTTCTTCATCTTCATTTCCCCACCTTCCATTTTCATCTTCTCTCTTCATCTTCATCTTCTCTTCTTCACCTTCATTTCTCCATCTTCCATTTTCATCTTCTCTTCTTCATATTCATCTTCTCTTCTTCATCTTCCTTTCATTATCTTCTCTTCACCATCTTCCTTTCCCCATCTTCTTTTGGTATTTGCAATCCAATCCCCGAAGTTTCAAGTATTTGCAATACAGGTCCCCGAAGTTCGAGTATTTGCAATCTCCTCCCTGAGAAAATATTTCTTTCAAGCCCAAATCTTCTTGGTGCATTTTTCCACCCCATGCCTAGTCCAGACCTGTTAAATTAAGCTCAAGTTATATGCCAATGCTAAATGAATATGCGAGATGATTTTTGTTTAGAACTAAAATTAGTTCTAATTTTTATGCAAAAAATATATTAGTCAAAATTTAGGCGTCAACAAGCCCCGGACTCCAACTCGGTCCGGGATGGCCCGAAAGACTTGGCGACACTCCGGGACGCGGCACGGGGCTCGGGACAACGACCGTGGCCGGGGCCGTTGGCCGGGAAGAATGAGAAGGAACAATGACCGGAGAGGAAAACAGAGCAAAACAAAGTGGCTTTGGGAGCTGTTCTTGGGGGTTTTGGGCGTCTAAGGGCTGGGGGAAAGGTTCGGCCACGGTCGGGGGTCTCCGGCCTTGCGATTTGGGTGGTGGTAGCGGCGAGCATGCTAAACTTCTATGGGAAGAACGTGGCAAAACAGGGAGGCTGCCTGGTCAAAACAGGGAGGCGGTTCCGGGCTGTCACCGAGCTCCACATGCGGCGATCGACTTCGGGTGACCTTGGGGGACGTCAATGGGTCGTTGACGGTTGCTGGGGGTGGTCGACGACCGGCGAAGGCTGGAACCCGCGACCCGGAGGCGACGGAAACACAGGGCGAATAGTGCCGCGGGTTCTCGGCTGTCCGGCGGCCCTGTGGGCGTGCGACGGTCGAGACGATGGGCGAGGGTCGGTAGGGGGATGGAGTGGTGGGGCGGTGGCTGGGAGCGGCGGCAAGGGCTGCAGCTTTCCAACCCATCTCGAAACAGAACCGGCGGGGGGACTTTGGGCGGCTGTCCGTGGCTCTGTGGCGGCGCGTGGTCGTTGGACCAAGGCGTAGTGGCCAGGCGGAGATGGCTGGTGGTTGGAGGTGATGGCTCGGGGCTGTGGTCACACAAAAATGGCCAAGGAAAAGGAGGAAACGTGCGGGTGTAAGCGGAGCAGATAGGGAGAGAGATAGTCGTGAGGGAGAGGGGCAGCGGGAGGGAGAGAAAGAAGAGAGAGGAGAGAGAGAAAGTTGATCGAGTTGGACTGAGGGGATAAGGTGGGGCCCACAAGTCTCATCTAATTAATTTTCTTGTCATTTTGTTTATAATATCCAAGGACAAAACGGTAATTTCACAAATCGGGACTGATCGGATTTTTAGCTCAATCGATTGGGAATGAAATTGGATTTTCACGGGCTAGGTTCGGTCCGGAAAAATGATTAGGCGCGAGGATTAAAAATCCTAAGTCGCGGTGACCACGATTTCGAGACCCAATCGAAATCGAACGACATTTCGGGAATCGTCCAAAATTCGTCACTTTCGTCCTTGCGATCCGAAATTTCATGCCATTAGAAATTCAATAAAAATATATTTTATTGAATTTGGTCCCGATAGGGCCTAATTTTCAGGGCGTCACACCTACCATCTACTGAACAAAGCTAATTCAATGTCTTGTGCTGTCCTTGCTGCTGATGGAAGAGCCGTTCAAAAGGGAAGAATGAGAAGAGAACTTGGAAGCTGCCATGGACAAAGAGCAATTACTGGATAGCTCTCTCTTGGGGGAATGACATGTTGTTGTGATGAGAGCAAGCGGTTGGCCGGTCACCTTTCGATTTGTGAAGCGCACACCCGCAATTGCGATGGTACGGCCTACGCTTGATCTCCACATCATTCACTGACAAGCTTCCATCTAGGATAGATCGAAGCATCATGTCAGCTTCTATGGTGGCCATTCTCTTCTCTTTCTTCCTTCCAAGTCCTACTGTACTCGCCTCTTATGTGTAGGTAATTTGATATCAAGGGTATTTTGTGTCTAGAGTTTTATTTTGTGCATCAGTTGAGTACTTTAAGGAACATTTAAATAGGAGTATGAAGAGAAAGATGATAACAAATTGTAGGAATTCTCTAGAAAAGAGACCTAGGTTTTTGGTAGAATTCAAGAAATGTTGTTTGTAACGCATCTCTATGTTATTCCGCTTTAGGGTTTTCTTTGCAACCCGCACGATTTTGTTTCTCTGGGCACTCAGCCCAGAAAAAGGCCTCCTTATAAATTGGTCCAAGACTCTCTCTCTAGGCAATGTGGGACAAGGAGCCATGCACATCCCCTCCATGGGATGTTTTCTTTAAATTATCAAACAAACAGAAACACTTTGGGATTGAAATCCAAGAATTATTTGCTGCAAGCAAGATTTGACCCAAGGGATGTCTTTTTCCTGACCAATTTGTTAAGAAAGTGACTACTTCCAAATGTTTGTTATGGTGAAACTGATGGTCTTTTCTATGAACGTCTAAGACTATGCCGACAATTTGTCTGTATTTGTAGCATTTTACTTCCATTGCAAAGCGCCTTCGGGTACTACTCTTGTTCTAAGAACCAACACCTTGTAAATATCAGAAAAAAACACCACCGGAGTATTCTCTTGTCTAACCACATCTCAAGTGATGGTTTTTATTAGTTAAACAGGGAAATCTGGAAATATTTCTGAGACAAAGGGGAAGTTATTTCAGTGGACGGCTTGTGAAATGTCGCAATATATTTTGAGGCGCGCTTGCTTCTCATTGTTGAGAAACTGAATAAATCTGACACTATTGAAACTTCCTAGTCATATTTACAAGTATCCAATTAAAAACAGAGCAACGAAGTATGGGACCATTTGATATCTCTAGTATGGATAACTTTAGCTCTCTTTTCCATGGAGAAAATAAGGAGAAGAACACGTTTACATTAGAACTCCGTTCGAATTACAGGAAGAACCTCGCCAAGAAGTTTGTGCCACTCATCCTTTGGAGCTTTTGTTCCATGAGGAGTAAGGACTAGAAATAAGACAAACTGAATGGCTTCCCTGTTTCTAACCTTTTATCGTTCTTCCTATACAATGCTTCCAGTGTCTACGTATCTTCTACTTGACAACGTTAATCTATTGTAATGAGCTTTCCTTGCTATCGACAGAAGAACTACTGCAAACACAAGATTGAGGAGTGAACTTGGCTGCTTTTGCGGACATGGAGCAAGTAGCCGGTAACTCCTTCCTGGGGAATGATAAGTTTTTATGATGGGAACAAGTGGGGGAATAACTTCCTTTCAACTTGTGCATCGCACATCCACAATTGCGATGGTAGGGCCTCCTCTCGATCTCCACATCGTTTATCGACAAGCATCCATCAAAGACGCCGCCAAGCACCAATTCAGCCGCTATGGTGGCCATTCTCTTCTCTTGCAGTGATTCTTCTGGGAATTTCTCTTTTGGTTCTTTTGGTGTGCTTGAGGATATTTGCTGTGAGTCATTTGCAATCTTTTGGAAGCGTTTATATAGAATTTGGAACTGGTGTATGGTAGTGGGTTGTGGGAGTTCTCTAGAGGATGACCTTGTTATTGGTTGATTGTGAGACCTTGGTATTGGTTGTTTACTAATTGTAGGGAGAGAGAGAGAGAGAGAGAGAGAGAGAGAGAGAGAGATCTATGGGTGAGAAGTGGCTCGGCTCGCCTCGGCTGGCTTACAATACCAGAAGTCAGCATTGATTTCTCCAGTAAGATGTCTCTTTCTAATTCGTTGGCTTAGTGAATACTTACAAATTTCTGTTATTGTGAAACTGTTAATATTTGTTTATACATGTCTAGTAATCTATGTTGACTTTGTCATTTCTAGAAATGTCTGGTCCACCAATTTCAATTGCGCCTTGCAAGTGTTGTTTCTTGTTCTAATTGTTGCCTGCAAGATATAGTCTGAATCACCTACATAGGTGATGAACTTTGGATCAATGGAACTTTTTGTCATTTTATTTAGTTTCATAGACTTTGATTAATTTTCCAAGAACTAAGGAGCACAACATTGTGGCAGGTTCTTTGAGCATCGCTACGCTGAAACTTGATCTCTTTTAACCCTAGCTTCAGAAAGATTTTCTTCACTGCTTTTGAAGTGTGATTACACCCTAGGCTCCACTAACCCGAGAATTCACTGAGTCACTTATTTTTGTCTATGCCTGTATAATCTGTCTTTCCATAGGGTTGATGTCTTGGTGCATTTCTGCCTGTTTTATGTCATGATATGTGCACCGTCTTCCCTATCATGCACAATTGGAAGATTTGGGCTTGGAGCCATAAGTTCATGGTCTTTTATGTGTCCAAGTTTCTGCATAAAGTACTTTATTCTGTATAGCAGTAGAGTGAATTTGTAATTCATCTTGGGTTGAACGGGTGATAATTTGAGTCCAAGATATCGTCTTGGGTTTGTAAAATGGCTGGCCTTATGTAATATACTGGTAATTGACGTACCATGAAATTATATAAGAAGAAGAATGCGTTTGCAATAGAACTCGGCAGAATTTACAGGAGATATCTAGCAAGGAGCTTGTACTGTTTATCCTCCAGAGATTTTTTTCCTTGAGGAGGAGCATGTAAAGATAAGAAATAAGAAAGAACAAAAAGAATGGCTTCCTTGTTTCTAACCTTTTGTCTTCTTCCCCAGCCAATCTCTCCAATAAATACTTATCATCGAATTTGAAAATGCTAGTTTGATGTCATTTGCTGTCCTTTTTAACAGAAGAACCACTAATTTCGCAAGACTTAGATGAGAAAGTGGTAGCTACTGCGGACAAAGAGCAGTTGGTTGATAACTCCTTCCAGGGGAATGATATATTGTTATGAGGACAAAAGCACTCCAATGACTTCCTTTCAAACTGTGCAGCGCAGAACCAAAGTAGCGGTGGTATGGGGTATGCTCAATCTCGGCATCATTAACTAACACGCTTCCATTAAAGGCAAACCGAAGCATCATTTCAGCAGCTATGGTGGCCATTCACTTCTCTCTCTGCGGATTTCTAAATCTTGTTGTGTAATTTTGTTTGTGTTATTTGTTTTGGAATGTATCTAGTAATTTGTGAATCTTTCGAAGGCCCTCTGAATCATCTATATAGAATGTGGAATCGGTGTATGCAAGGTGGTCATAGGAGTTCCCTAGATTGTGATATCGGTATTGGTTGATTTCAAGAGAAAGTTGAAGCTGTTCCAAACAGCTTTTTGTGCTGTTAGTGAACTAAAATCGTTCTTCCTATTAGTGTATAATTATATGTATATTGGGGTATTTCTGTAATTGTGTTTATTTATACCCTTATTGTAATTAGTCACTCATATAAATACATATTATACAACCCTAGTTTGGGTCGAGCCACCATAAACACTCTATCGTTATTTCTCTCTAACTCTAAACTTCAACATGGTATCGGAGCGGGAAAACACATCAGGTTCTTCAACATCTTTGTCCCAAATCAACACTTCTTTTGCTCCAATCTCTGCCTCAACAATGTTAAATACATATGCACATTTTTCTTCTTCTCTACTTGTCTTTTTGGCCATCATCTTCTCTTTCCGTTAATTCCAATTTCCCATCACCTCTCAATAATATGCCGCCCACTTTCACCACTTCTTCTCCTTTCTCTCTCGCTCCGATCTCTACTGCTTGCTCAAATTACCTCCATGCAATCAGCCTCGCCATTTCTTGTTCTTCCCAACATCACAATCTCGTCTCCATCAAACTTGATGCAAACAATTATCTTTTATGGAAATCTCGGTTCGAACCGATTTTGATTTGTAACGATTTGCTGAGATATGTGGATGGATCTTTTCCGTGTCCGCAGAGACTTATCAATGATCAAAATGGTACTTGTGGTGTCCAATCCCTCTTATTCCATTTGGGTCAAGACGGATCAATGCGTTCGCAGTTTGATTAACTCAACTCTCATGGTTGAGATTTTCCGTGAAGTTCATGATCTTCGAACATCTCGGGAGATTTGGTTCGCTCTAGGGCGACGCTTTACTGATCGATGCGCGGCCAAGGAAATTGGATTAAAGCTTGATTTTCGGAACACCATTAAGAAAACCGATTAGTCAATATCCAATTATCTTCAGCATCCCAAGTCAATTGCGGATTCTCTCACCGCAATCAATTGCTCCGTCTCTGATAAGGACTTGGTGATTCAAGCCCTCAATGGGCTCCCATCGAGTATGATCCTTTTGTCACAATGATCACCAATGCCCCTACTATTCTTTCATTCAGCGATCTGCGGTCACGCCTCCTCATATAAGAAGAACGATTTCTCCAAAAATCGAATGCCTCATCTTCATCTGATATTCATCATGCTTTGATAGGTCATGCCCCTTCATCAAATCCACCGTTTTGAGGGAATCGTGGTGGACGTAATTTTAGGGGTCGAAGATGCGGTCGAGGACAAGGTGGACGGTTCTCGCGTGATCAACCGGTTTGGAAAACCTCCAATGATCGATTTGATTTACAGTCATTCTTTGTCCCTTATGCTGATCGGTCATCCTCTTCCTCTAGTCGGCCTCATGGCGGTTCGAAGCCCTATGTTCCCCCATTCACCCGGGAGGTATTCTTGGATCTAGGCCTAATCTTTCTTGTCGGATCCGTAATGGAGTCGGGCATCTTTGCGCTACAATGTCGACAAAGATTTAACCATGCCTTCACTGCAACCGATCTATCGACTCTTTCTCGGCTCTCTCGGTTGGTGAGACTTCGATCCAATGTGGTATCTTGACAGGTGGATCGTCGGCACACATGACTAGTGACATTGGTAAAATTCTAAATCCTAGACCCTTTTATGATTCGACAAAAGTTTCAGTTGGTGATGGTCGTTTATTGCCTATTATGCAAGTCGGTAAAGCCTTTTACATACTGATTCTTGATCTTTGCTTGTTATCACCTGTCTATCATGTCCCTAATCTTGCTCGTGATCTTATCTCGATCACTCAACTTTGCCGTAAAAATTCTTGTACTATTGATTTTAATGGTTCATCCTTTTCTTTGAAGGATCAACGAACCGGGAAAGTTCTCCTCCAAGCTGATTCTTCTCATGGTCTTTATCCGATTTCCAATTCCTTGGTGTCGTCTCACTTGCATCCTATAGTGGCTTCTTCTGCTTCACTCCCTCGCTGGCATGCTCGTCTTGGTCATCCAAATAAACAAGTTTTGAGTCATATTTGCAATTCTAGTTCTAGGTCGGTATCATATGAATCTGCCTTGTGGGCAAATCTCATCGATTGCCTTTTGAGTCCGTTAGTCATCGTGCTTTTTTTCCTTTAGTTGTAATTCATTTTGATGTATGGACGAGTCCCATTTTATCCAACTCTAGTTTTAAATATTTTGTGTTATTCGTTGATGATTACTCTCGGTTCACTTGGATTTTTCCAATGAAAAATAAATCGAAGTGCCTACTCACTTTCATCGCTTCCGTTGTTTTATCGAAAATCAGTGCAATGCAAAGATTAAATTCCTACAAACCGATGGGGGAGGTGAATATATCAATAATTCATTCCAAACATATTTACGTGAAAATGGTATTATTCAACGCTTTTCTTGTCCAGACACCTCATCTCAAAATGGTTTGTCGAACGCAAAATCGAGACATTTAGTCGAAATATCTCGAACCTTATTAATCCATGCTCATATGCCTCCTTCATATTGGGTCGATGTTCTTCTCACCGCAGCTTTACACTATTAATCGACTTCCCACTCCTATCTTATCGATATTTCCCTTTTTCAATGTTTATTTGGGTTCCAATTTGATTATTCATTCCTTCGAATTTTTGGTTGCGCTTGTTATCCTTTTCTTCCGTCCCGTGTCTCCCATAAACTTGCACCTCATTCTATGCCATCTGTATTTCTTGGCTATGCGTCGAATCACAAAGGCTATCGTTGCCTTGATCGGTCAAGTGGTCGTGTTTTTATCGGTCGCCATGTTCGATTTGATGAGGAGAATTTTCCCTTTTCGCAAAGTTCTTCAACTCTTAGTTCCGTAAATAATTCTTCCAATTCAATTCCTTCGCTTATTGTTTCCTCTAATCAATCTATTCTTCCTTTTACCTCGTTTGAGCATCAAGCTCCTCCTCCGACACTCTCAACTTCTCTAGCCCAACCTCTTAATATACCTCTCTCTTCCTCTCGACCTACCCAATCTGGTTCCAATTGTTTTTCATCTCCACCGACCCTCCTTTCTAACCCACTCACTACATCCCAACCTAACTCGCTTCTAATCGATTCCTCTTACATCGATTCACAAATCCTCTCTACATCTCTATCCTAGCTCCTCTACTTCTTTATCTTCTCTTTCCACTCATCCTATGCAAACTCGTTCTAAATCCGGAATATCTAAACCCATAAAAGTTTTTAATCTCTCTAATTCTTTTCATGAAGAGACACCGACTTGCTATTCTAAGGCCATTCTTAACTCACGTTGGAAAGCGGCCATGGCGTATGAATTTAATGCCTTGGTCACTAATCATACGTGGGATCTTGTACCACCCGACCCTTCTAAGAGCTTAGTCGGTTGTAAATGGATTTTTAAGATTAAGAAAAAATCCGATGGAACTATCGAACGCTTCAAAGGTCGTCTAGTTGCACAAGGATTTAAGCAACAAGCAAGATTGGATTATGACGAGACTTTTAGCCCTGTCATTAAACCAGCTACAATTCGAGTTGTTCTCTCTATTGCTATTGCATCAAGATGGGCCGTACGTCAACTTGATGTCAAGAATGCATTCTTGCATGGCATTCTTTGCGAGGAAGTTTACATGCGCCAACCTCCCGGTTTCTCTAATGCTGAATATCCGAATCACGTATGCCGTTTTCGAAAAGCCATTTATGGTTTAAAGCAAGCTCCACGTGCATGGTTTCTTCGCTTCAGCAGTTTTTTATTATCATTGGGTTTCATGGCGAGTAAGGCTGATCCCTCGTTATTTGTCTATACTTCTTCTCGGGTCGTCTATATCTTCTCGTTGTATGTTGATGATACCCTTGTTACTGGTGATACTCCTCATTTATTACGGTATTTGATTACTCGACTCTCACAAGAATTTGCTATGAAGGATCTTGGACCACTTCACTATTTTCTTGGCATTGAGGCTCATCACCGATCTAACGGTACGCTTCTATCTCAAGTTAAGTATGTTGATAGCCTTTTGCGCAAGTTTGACCTTGTTAAGGTAAAGCCCGTATCTACTCCCTTGGCATCGAAGACTCTGTTGTCTATTGATGATGGTGAGCTTCTCGCTTCTCCAACGCTATATCGACAGATGGCTAGTGCTTTACGGATGTATCTATGACTAGACTCGATATTAGTTTTGCTGTGAACTTGGTTAGCCAATTCATGCATCAACCCAGATTACCTCATCTACAAGCCGTCAAGCTTATACACCGGTATTTAGCCGGTACATCCACCCATGGATTACTCATTGAGCGGTGTTCTCCCACTTCTTTAACAGCTTATGCGGATGTAGACTGGGCTGGGTGTTCCGATACTCGATGTTCCACATCAGGTTTTTGTGTATTTCTAGGCACTAATCTTCTTTCATGGAGTGCCAAGAAGCAACCCACTCGTGGCTCGTTCTAGCACAGGAGGCTGAGTATCGTGCTGTCGCTCATTGTGTTGCGGAGACCATTTGGATTCGGTATTTACTTCGTGAGCTTGAAGTACCACTTTCTACTCCTCTCACTTGTCTATTGTGACAATATCTCGCCACATACTCAATCCCGTATTTCATGCTCGCACCAAACACATTGAGTTGGATTTTCACTTTGTTCGAGAATGGGTTGCTTCGGTGATCTACGTGTTCGCTACGTGCCTACTGCGAATTAGCTGGTAGACATATTTACAAAGGGGTTGCCTAGTCTACGTCATGCGCTATTGAGATCCAATCTCTCGGTTGTTACACCTACTTCGGATTGATGGGGAGTATTAGCGTATAATTATATGTATATTGGGGTATTTCTGAAATTGTGTTTATTTATACCCTTATTGTAATTAGTCACTCATATAAATACATATTATACAACCCTAGTTTGGGTTGAGCCACCATAAACACTCTATCGTTATTTCTCTCGACTCTAAACTTCAACACTTCCTGGAGAGAGAGAGAGAGCAGTTGGCTCGGGGTGTGAACTTCAAGGACGTAATAGAGCCTAGCATGTATTTCTCCAATATATGTCTCTTTCCAGGCTAGTTCGTTAGAGCGCATCTTTACACTTTTGTTTTGTCTGAAACCGGTGATTGTCTGTTTATAACTATATGATTTTACATTTAATTATTGTCTTTTCTGAAAATTGTTCCGGAAGCACTTCGGCAAGTGCTTTTCAACTTGCGAATATTTTGAAGGCCATCTGAATCACCTATATAGAATGTGGAATGGGTGTACGCTAGGGGGTCATAGGAGTTCCCTAGATTGTGATATTGATCTTGGTTATTTTAAAACTATAGTTCCTTTTTCCAGGACAAATGGAACTCTAGGCGATGGATGCTAAACCTCGTCCAATACCAAATATTTACTTCAACAACTTGAAGAATACGCGTTGCTGTCCATTACAAGAGCATAGTGAAAGGGCTAATTCTTTTTACAAAAAAGGAAAAAAAAAAAGGGATTAGTAGGCAATGAAGTATATCAAAGCATGGGATCCTAAGTGTTTGACATCTTTGAGCAGCAATAGTTTCACTTCTATACACTTTCTATGTGCACCGTACTGTCCCACAATAAAAAATCGCACCGTAGTTTGGCACCATGGAAAATTCAAGTGGCACTGCATGCACGCCGCCCTGTAACTACTTAACAAAATGAATTCTGATGAAGTACTATTGTTCTGATTTGGCTTCTCTATATCATGAGATTTAGACACGGTGTCTTTTTCTTTCTTCTTCTGTTTTCTTTCTTAGTTTCTTGTCTGGTTGTGTTACGTGATGGTTATTTTTGATTTGTTTTCTTTATCTTACCAAACAGACAGAAACACTTTGGGTGTGAAATCCAAGAATTATTTGCTACAAGCAAGATTTGACCCAAGGGATGTCTTTTTCTTGACCAATTCGTTGGGAAAGTGAATGCTTCCAAATGTTCGTTATGGTGAAACTGATGGTCTTTTCTATGAAACATCTTGGACTATGCTGGACTATGCTGACTATTCGTCTGTATTTGTAGCATTTTACTTCCATTGAAAGCAGCTTCGGATACTACTCCTCTTGTTCTAAGAACCAACACATTGTAAATATCAGAAAAAAAACACCACCAAAGTATTCTCTTGTCTAACCACATCTCAAGTGATGGTTTTTGTTAGTTAAACAGGGAAATCTGGAAATATTTCTGAGACAAAGGGGGAAGTTATTTCTTATTGTTGCGAAACTGAATAAATCTGACTCTTGAAATTTCCTAGTCATATTTACAAGTATTCAAGTGAAAACAGTTGCAACGAAGTATGGGACCATTTGATATCTCCTATATGGATAACTTTAGCTCTCTTTTCCATGAAAGAAAATAAGGAGAAGAACGCATTTGCATTAGAACTCGGTACGAATTACAGGAAGAAGCTCGCCAAGAAGTTTATGCCACTCATCCTCTGGAGCTTTTGTTCCATGAGGTGTGAGTGAGGACCAGAAATAAGACAAACTGAATGGCTTCCCTGTGTCTTACCTTTTATCATTCTTCCTAAACGATTCTTCCAGTGTCTGCCTATCTTCTACTTGACAATGCTAATCTATTGTCATGAGCTTTCCTTGCTACCGACAGAAGAACTACTGCAAACACAAGATTGAGAAGTGAACTTGGCTGCTTTTGCGGACATGGAGCAAGTAGCCGGTAACTCCTTCCTAGGGAATGATAAGTTGTTACGATGAGAGCAAGTGGTGGAACGACTTCCTTTCAACTTGTGCATCGCACATCCGCAATTACGATGGTAGGGCCTCCTCTCGATCTCCACATCATTTATCGACAAGCATCCGTCAAAGACACCGCGAAGCATCAATTCAGCCGCGATGATGGCCATTCTCTTCTCTTGGAGTGATTCTTCTGGGAATTTCTCTTTTGGTTCTTTTGGTGTGCTCGAGAATATTTGCTGTGAGTCATTTGCAATCTTTTGGAAGCGCTTATATAGAATTTGGGACTGGTGTATGGTAGTGGGTTGTGGGAGTTCTCTAGAGGGCGACCTTGTTATTGGTTGATATCAAGACCTTGGTATTGGTTGTTTACTAATTGTTGGGCAGAGAGAGAGAGAGAGAGAATATCTAGGGGTGAGAAGTGGCTCGGCTCGGCTTGCCTGACTTACGGTACTAGAAGTCAAATTCAAGAAGCTGTTAGCAGCCAGCACTGATTTCTCCTGTAAAATGTCCCTTTCTAATTCGTTGGCTTAGTGAATACTTACAAATTTCTGTTATTGTGAAACTGTTAATATGTCTTGTAATCTATGTTAACTTTGTCATTTCTGGAACTAATTTCAGTTGCGCCTTGCAAGAGTCGCTTCTTGTTCTAGTTGTCGCATGCAAGATATGCTCCGAATTGCCTGTATAGGTGAGGAACTTAGGATAAATGGAACTTTTATTCATTTTATTTAGCTTATTAGAGACTTTGATTAATTTTCCAAAAACTGAGGAGGAGGACATTGGAGCAGGTTCTTTGAGTATCACCACTTTGAAACTTGATCTCTTTCAACCCTAACTTCAGATAGATTTTGTTCACTTTTCTTGAAGTGTGCTTTTGTCTGTATATTATCTGTTTTTCAATACGGTTTACGCCTTGGTACATTTCTGCCTGTTTTACATCATGATATGTGCACCGTCTTCTCTATCATGTATAATTAACATATTCCGGATTGGAACCATAAGTTCATGGTCGTTTCTGCATCCACGTTTCCGCATGAAGTTGTTATTCTATTTAACAGTTGAGTAAATTGTAATTAATCATCGGTTGAAAGATTAATTGAACCATTCTTTTGTTATTGTACACTTATCTAATTCATGTTGCAGTCCAAAGGCAGATACTAAATACACCTCATTTGTAATTCGTAATTCATCATGGGTCGACTGGGCGAGAATTTGTGTCGAAGATATTGTTGTTGTCCAGTTAGGTTTCATGGAGAATGCAAGTGCAAAAAAGAATCTCAAATTAGATTGATTAGAGTAAAGTAGAGCAATCAAAATCTGGGTGGCCATAACTAATCCGCCTAAGCTTTTGCGTGAAATTCAGTCCAATTAGATATTTTGAGAGATTATGTTTGGCCTCCTTTTTTGTGCGGCTACTCTGTGGTATGAAGCTTTTGTTGTGATTCCTGACAAGTTTTGAATACCCTTGCTGGCCAATGTTGAGAAACTGAGTAAACTCGTAGTCACAACTCATGAGTATTGAAGAGAAAACAGAGCAAGGAAGTTTACTAATTGGCTAATATTTATGTCAAGTGGACAGATTCAACTCTATCCCATGAAATAATATAAGAAGAAGAATGCGTTTGCAATAGAACTCGTCAGAATTTACAGGAGATATCTAGCAAGAAGCTTGAGCTGTTTATCCTGGGGAGATGTTCTTCCTTGATGAGCATGTAGAGACAAGAAATAAGAAAGAACAAACAGAATAGCTTCCTTGTTTCTAACCTTTTTTCTTCTTTCCTAACAAATCTCTCCAATAAATACCTATCATCTACTTTGAAAATGCTAGTTTGATGTCATTTCCTGTCCTTGCTGTTAACAGATGGACCACTATTATCGCCAGACTGAGAAGAGAACTCGGGCAAAGAGGAGTTGGTTGATAACTCTTTCCAGGGAAATAATATGTTGTTATGATGGGTGCAAGCAGTCGAATGACTTCCTTTCAACTTGTGCAGCGCACAACCACAGTTGCGCTGGTATGGCCTAAGCTCAGTCTCCTCATCATTTACTAACAAGCGTCCATCAAAGACAAACCGAAGCATCATTTCAGCAGCTGTGGTGGCCATTCACTTCTCTCTCTGCGGATTTCTAAGTCTTGTTGTTGAATTCTGTTTGTGTTGGTTTGTTTTGGAATATATCTAGTAATTTGTGAATCTTTTGAAAGCCCTCTGCATCATTTATACAGAATGTGGAATGGGTGTACGGTAGGGGGTCATAGGAGTTCCCTAGATAGCGATATTGGTCTTGGTTCATTTCAAGAGAATGTTGAAGCTGTTCCAAATAGCTTTTTGGGCGGTTAGTTAACTAAAATCATTCTTCCCAAGAGAGAGAGGGAGAGAACAGTTGGCTCGGGGTGGCTTGGCTGGATTAGGGAACTAAGAAGTGAACTTCAAGGACATAATGGAGCCTAGCATGTATTTCTCCAATATATGTCTCTTTCCAGGCTAGTTCGTTAGAGCGCATCTTTACACTTTTGTTTTGTCTGAAACCGGTGATTGTCCATATGTTTATGTAGTGTTTTAGATTGAATTCTTGTCTTTTCTGAAAATTGTTCCACAAGCACTTGGGCAAGCGCTTTTCAACTTGTGCAGTGCACAGCTGCAATTGCCGTGGTATGGCCGGTTCTTGATTTCCATGTCATTCAGTGATAAGCTTCCTTCAAGCACACAACGCAGCATCGTCTAAGCAAGTAAGGTGGCCATGACCTCCTCGATCTCCCTTTCTCGGCTCGGCTTGGCTTTGGGCTTTGAAATTTCTAGTATGATCAAAGCCAGCATAGATTTTTCCAAAGTGGGTATTCTAATTCGTTAAGTATTGGATCTTAAAAGATGTTTGTTTATGCTTGAAGGACAATATTCGGTGTGAACAAGAGGATCTAGCCTTTGATATTTTCATTATTTGACCAGGAAGGAAAATTTTGGGAATTTGGTTATTTTGAAAGTACAGTTCCTTGTTCTAGGACACATGGATGCTAAACCTCTTCCGATACCAAATATTTGCTTCAACAACTCGAAGTATACACGTTGCTGTCCATTACCTGGTACAAGCAAGATCTGGCCCCAGGGATGTCTATTTCTTGACCAATTTGTTTGGAAAGTGAATGCTTACAAATGTTCATTATGGAAAAACTGATGGTCTTTTGTATTACATCGAGGACTCTATGCTGACAGTTTGTCTGTATTTCGTACATTTAACTTCCTTTGTAAACCACGTTTGGATTTTATCTTTCTTGTTCTAAGAAATACGTTGTATATATCAGCAAGAATGCCAACAGAGAGTATTCTCTTGTCTAACGATGTCTCACTAAATGAATTTCCTCAATCTTCAATTATTTAGTCATTCATCTTGAAATATACACTTCTTTAACCACCAAAAAGGATAATTTTCGCCATTTCTCATAAAATATACTTGGAGTTTGTGCTACCAACCTGTGGGAATTGCTATCTAGGGAAATGATTGACTGACTGATATCTCAAGTCAAGAGAAAATTTAGTAAGCGTGGTAAAATATTTAGACACGGATTCTGGTTGATCTTCTATTAGGCTTGCTTTTAACTCAGGTTGTTTAAACAGTTTTGTGCCCAAGATGCAAGAAAATAGTTGTTGTCTAGTTTCACTAGTGTTAAGCACCCTTCCTCACCGTCGTTCAGACATAAAATGCTAGTTATGAGAATGAGGCTCAACTGTGTGGGAAGGAAGGGCTACCAACTTGATTCTTTCAATTGATAAATTCAACTTCTGTCGTCCAATGTGAAAGAAAACAAGGAAGAAGAATGTGTATACATGCAAAAGTCTCAAATTTAAAGCAGCTAGATGGCGAAGAAGTGGGTGCTATCAACCCTCTGAGGTTTTGTTGCCACGACGAGCACTTTAAGTGTCACGCCCCGACTCTCGAACTCGCGACATCCCTACCAAACTCGCCACGGGTCATGAAGGATAGCGTCCCAGGCACACTATCGACCTACTTGCTTATGGCACATGCGGAAACGTGAACTCTCCCAAATAACAAATACCATGGGATAGCACAAGTAAGAAATATCAACTCAATTATCAAACAAAAGACAATTCCATTTCCTTAACCAAAGCAAAAGAGTCTTAACTCACAAAGCTACCAACTAACATATACAACCCCATACTTCGGGCGGCTCACTAGAACCTCAAAAATATACACGGTCGGGTAAGGTTAAGCTATCATCTACTCCCAAAAATCTGCTCTAACACTCAAGCCCTAACATCCAGGGGCTTCATCACTTGGGACCTGAAATGGTTAAACAACGGGGTGAGAAATAAATCTCGGTGAGTCAACGCCTAAGCTCGGCTAGGGCGTTGATTCGCTCGAACGTCCTAACAACCATTCACAACCTCACGGAGCGGGTATCTCAATCACATGTAAGCCCACTCTTCTACACACCACACACATAAAGCAATGTAGATGACTTAGCGATCAAACTAACCAATCAATCCATTGGTAAACCATCACTTCACTTGCATGCACGGACACCACACGTAGTCCATTTAATTTTTAGCAACGACCGTAGGTCCAAAGACACTAGTCGGTTGGTGCTCTCTGGGCGGGACCAGGTATCATCCCTTTTCTTTTGGTCATGGCAATCGATAGTCCCCCTGGTACCCCGGCCGGACATATCCGATATCGTCCCCTGGTACCCCCGGGCCGACGATAAATATCCCCTGGTACCCGGGACGGATATAATAGGTATCTCGGATATCGTTCCCTGGTACCCCTGGGACGGATATAATAGGTATTTTGGGTATCGTCCCCGGACCCCGGGCCGACGATAACCATCACATGGCTATACAAATATGCCAATCGATGCCAATCGATGCAATCAATTTACGATCTTTCTTTATAGGTGCACACTCGTGCAGATATATACAAACACTTGGCCCAAGGCCGTTTCTATGCTAATACATGTAATTGGAACCAAATATAGTCATACGAATGTATGAAATTGTCCATTAAGCTCTGCACGCATAACAGGCCATTTACCCCCAAACCGGACATCCAATCCACCAATGGTCAATCAAAATATTCAATCCGATAATCGATTTAGACGATCGATTCTAGCAAGCCAATCAATTCAATAACGAATATTTGATTGAATTATGTGCAATTAAGCTCAATTCAAGAGACAATTTAATGTTAGCCGATTCGATTAGTCAATCGATCGTTCGCTCGTCTCTAGTCTACTATTCGCTCTCGATTTAACAAAGTAACAATCATCCAATCAATCAATCAAATCCAACTAGCTATAGCATCCTAGCTAATCGGACTAACTTAACCAATTAGGGCCATTTAACCTAAACCAAGTTTTTAGCCTAAACCGGCCTTAATCGAGCTACCTAAACACTTAATAATCTAATTAAGCTAGTCCAAACGTAATTAACGACCTAACCAAGGATTAGGGGTCGACTCACCAAAACGACGGCCGATGTCGAGTCGGGCACGAACTTCGAGATCGGGGTCGAAAATCACTATTCACATGCCGGAATTACTGTTCACGGTCGGCCCGATGCACTGTTCACGCCGGTTACTATTTACGGCCGGCGAGGCACTATTCGCGATCACTGTTCACGCGACACTATTCACCCGAACACTGTTCACCTCGGGTACTATTCACAGATACTGTTCACCGAACACTATTCACCCGTACTGTTCACTTCGCCGGTACTGTTCATGCCGCGACTCGGCTCGCGGGTGGCATGGATTCATGGCGACGAGGGTGTCTCGACGGCTTGGTCTCGGCGGCTCACGATGGCGATTCGTGGACTCGGGTCGGCGCGGCGGCTCACGGGACTCACGGCCACGCACGGGCCCACGGCCTCTCGGCGGTTTATGGCGACGATGAGGACTCACGGTGGCTGGGCTGGTCGGGGGCCCGACCGGTGGCTCACCGGCAGAGTGATGAGGACGAAGGGTGGCGGTGGTGGGCGTGCAGCGGCGACACCAGGGCTGGCGTCGCACAAACCAAAGGAGGGAGGAAGTCGCAGGCGTCCGTGTCCCGCGAGGCCGGCAACGACGACGACGAAGACCGGAGATGGACGGCTGGAGGGCGAAGCGGCGCGGCGACGGCAAGTGCGGCGGAGATGAGGCACGGGGGTGGAGTGGCAGCAGCACAAAAGGATAGCGTCGGGGGTGGGGGGGCGTCGCTCAGCAGCAACAAAAGAAAAGAAGGAAGAGAAGAAGAAAGAAGAAGGAAGAAAGGAGAGAGGGGGAGCTCACGTTGGGGGGGGACCGGCTGAGGGAGAGAGATAGAGGAGAGAGAGTGAGTGGGTTTGGTGGTGATGGGACACCACTTGTCCCATCACCATTAAACCTTTTGACTTTTTGCGTAATAATACTGCAAGCGTTTGAATATCGGGTAAAATAAAACCGGTTGGATATTTGGCTCAACCGACGAGAGGGTGATTTTAGTCTTTTCACAGATCGGCCTCGGTCGGAATTAGGCTCGAGCGAGGATTTAAATCCTAAAGCGTGACGACGAAGATTTTCGAACCTTAATCTAAATCGATCGATAAATCGAGAACCGTCCAAAATTCATCACTTACGTCCTTATGATCCGAAATTTTATACCGACCGAAATTCAATATCAACTCTTTTATTGAATTTCGGCATTTTTACAGCACCCAATTTTCGGGACGTCACATTAAGGGTCTAAACAAGAATGCACAGATCCTATGTTTCCAAACTTCCTGTTCTATTCCAGCTGTACAATGCCTCCAATTTATGCCTATGATCTAGTGAGCAAAGCTAATTCACTGTCGTGTGCTGTCCTTGCTACTAAATGGAATAACCATTCAAAAGGCAAGATTGAGAAGAGAACTTGGAAGCTTCCATGGAAAAAGAGCAATTACTATATAACTCTCTCTTTGGGAATGACACGTTGTTATGATTGGAGCAAGTGGTTGGCCGGTGGCATTTCAACTTGTGAAGTGCGCACCTGCAATTGCGATGGTACGGCCTCCTCTCGATCTCCACATCATTCATTGACAAGCTTCCTTCCAGGACATGGCGCAGCATCGTCTCAGCTGCTATGGTGGCCATTCTCCTCTTTCTTCCTTCTGCAGTTCTACTGTTCTCAGCTGCTCCAGAATTTTGCGGGTGTTTAGTCTTATGTTGTGAATAAGTTCAGTGGCTTTAGGAATGCTTAAATAGGAGTAGGAAGAGATGGATGATAACAAATTGTAGGAGCTCTCTAGAAAAGAGACCTCGGGGGACTCATGAAATATTGTTAATTTTGCTTCAAGTGTTCTTGTCTGGTTAGTTAACTAACAACGGATTAGTCGAGGCTTTTCTTGATTCCTAACTAACGAGAGAGAGAGAGAGAGAGGGAGGGAGAGAGAGAGAGAGAGAGATGTTAATATGGCTTTAAATGTTAGCTTGGCTTGGCTTGCACATGGCTTTTGGAGTTCATTTCAATATGTAGATGCTCATATTGGCTTAGACTTCTCAGAAGAGCAGCGTGTCTTTTTACTATCTCGTCAGCCAAGTGAATCCACAGAAATGTCTCAATGGTGTGTATTAACATAGCCAAGTCTTGTATGCGTATTGGATTTATATCTTTGTCATATTCTAGCAGCCATTCAATTATTTTGGTTAATATTTTTATGAAAAACTTGTATAATCAGCACTTATACTAATCCACCTAAATTCATGACAGCATATATATTTTCGCATTTAATTATCCATAGTGACTGAAATCCGATACTCCATGATAGCTATTCCTTGACCAAGCATTTTAATTACTAAATAAGACGCTTTCCTTTGCCCTTGGTATATGAAATACGTAAAAGTCGCCGGAAATGTATAACTTGTCCAATGGTCTTTCCGCTGTGTTGTTTTATTTCGGCCTTTAGCAATCTATTATTCCCTCTGGAACTTGTATCCTCTGGATTGCCATTCGATCCAGTTTAGATGTTTGGTGGCAATGGTCAATTCAATTCCATGTTTATTTGCTTGAACCTCATTTATGATTCTATTCCGGTAGATTGACATTGGCCATGTTCCTCTGAAATCTGTTGACATGCCATAGATGAAGTAACCTATCTTCCCAGGGATTGTAGAGGGAGGCGCTTTCACATCTTCTTAACCTGAAATGGCTGGGGAGAGGAAAGGTTCTGGCCGTCGTTTGCATATTTCTCTTACAAATTGTCGTATTTGCTTTCATTAATTTTAAGACAAATTTGCAGAGAATTACCCGTCTGGTATTTTAAACTCGAACGACATCTTTGTGGATTCTTTCACACTTCTATTCCTGTTCAGAATATATGTCAAATAAAGACTTACGAGCCTTCAAATAAAGACATAGCAAAGAAAGTTGCGACCGGCTAATATATATCCCAAATGGCTGACTTTAGCTCGCTTTTCCATGAAAGAGAATAAGGAGAATAGCGCGTTTACATTAAAACTCAACCGAATTTACAGGAAGAAGCTAGCAAAGAAGCTTGTGCTATTTATCCCGTGGAGATTTTGTTCCTTGAGGTGTAAGGACTAGAAATAAGAAAACACAAAATGAATGGCTTCCCTGTTTCTAACCTTTTACCATTCTTCCTATACAATGCCTCCGATCTCTACCTATCTTCTACTTGATAATGTTAATCCACTGTCACGTGCTATCCTTGCTACTGACAGGAAGACTGCAAATGCAAGAATGAGATGAGAAATTGGCAGCTGTCGTAGACAAAGAGCAATTATCCAATGACTCCTCCCTGGGGAATGATATGTTGTTACGGCGGGAGCAAGTCCTGGAATGACCTCCTTTCAGCTTGTGCAGCGCACATCCACAATTGCAATGGTATGGCCTCCTCTCGATCTCCACATCATGTATCGGCAAGCATCCATGAAAGACACAGCGAAGCATCAATCGGCTGCAATGGTGATTCTTCTAGATGTCCTGTTTGGTTCTGCTGGTGTGTTTGAGAATATTACTGTGATGATGCTGTGAATCATTTTTAATCTTTTGGAAGAGTTTATATAGAATTTAGGACTGGTGTATGGTAGTGGGAGTTAGGAGATCTCTAAAGGGCGGCCTTGGTATTGTATCGTTCGATTTCAAGACAAGGTTCACAGTGTTCCTAGGAGGTTTTTGGTACGTTAGTTAAGTAACTAAAATTGTGCTTCCCGAGGGATCTGGGATTCCTCATTGTTGGCAAGAGAGACGGACAGACAGAGAGAGGTGAGAAGTGGCTCAGCTCAGCTTGTCTGGCTTGAAGTACTAGATGTCAAATTCAAGAAGCTATTGGCAGCCAGCATTGTTTTGTTCAATCGCATGTCTCTTTCTAATTCGTTGTGTAGTGAACAACTAAAAATCTTATGTACATCTGTGCGTCTCTGTTAACTTTGTCTTTTCTGGAAATTCTGGTCCACTTACTCCTGTTGCGCATTGCAAATGTTGCTTCTTGTTCTAGTTGTTGCACGCAAGATATAGCCTGAAGCAAGATATAGCCTGAATTCCAACTTTGTCTTTTAGGTAAATAGTGAAAGATTTATGAAAATATTCCAACAAATAGGACTTTTGTCATTTCACTTAGTTTCTTATTTGAGCTTTTAATCAATTTTTCAAGAACTAAGATGGTCATTGGTCACTGATCTCTTTTCAGGGAGAACCTTGTGTCAGGTTCTTTGAGCATCGCCAATCTGAAATATGAGCTCCTTCAACGTAAACTGCAGAAGGATTTTGTTCACTGCTCCTGAAAGTGTGATTGGACCCTAGTTTCTACTAACCTGAGAATTTACTGAATCACCAGTTTCGTCCATGTCCAGCTAATATCTGTTTTTGCATACTGTCGACATTTTGGAACAGTTCTGGCTGATTTAAATCATGAGAAGAATTGTAGACCGCACCCTCTTCATCATCGGGTAGTTCTTCTATATAACAATCGAGTAAATTTGTAATTCATCTGAGGTTTGAATGACTAAGTTCGCTATTTTTTGTATTGTAAACTTATAGCCATCGCATCCATTTAGCAGTATAATGAACCTCAAATTAAATTGATCAGAGTAAAGTAGTGCGATTAAAGTATATGATGGAAGTAACTAAATTGGCCCAAGCTTTCGAGTAAAATTGACGCCAACTAGGTAACTGTAGGAGAATATGTTTTCGCTTCCTCTTGCGAGCGGCTATAATATGGTGTTAGGATTCTGTTATATATCCCAGCTAGTTGTAAGTATCCTTGCCGGCCATTGTTGAGAAACTTAAATCCTACATTGTTAGAGTTCGTAGTCACAACTCATGAGTATTCAAGAGAGAACAGTGTAAGGAAGTTTACTAACTGGCAAGTATATATGTCCACATGACAAATTTTAACTCTTTATCCCATGTGATTATGTAAGGAGAAGAATGAGTTGCAACGGAACTCGGCAGAATTTACAGGAGGAATCTATCAATGAAGCCTGTTCTGTATATCCTTCGGAGATTTCGTGCATTGAGGAGCACGTAGAGACGCAAGAAATACGAAAGAACAAGAAGAGCAGCTTCCCCGTTTCTAACCTTTTTCTTCTTTCCTGTCCAATCCCTTCAATATGTACCTCTCATCTACTTGACCACGCTACTTTACCGTCAGCTGCTGTCCTTGCTGCTGACAGAAGAACCCCTGACAAAGCAAGATGAGAAGATAACTTGGACTCTGCTGGGGACAAAGAGAATTTGGTTGATAACTCCTTCCAGGGGAATGATATTTTGTTATGATTGGGGCAAGCAGTCGAACGACTTCCTTTCAACTTGTGCAACGCACAACTGCAATTGCGGTGGTATGGCCTACGCTCAATCTCCACATCATTTACTGACAAGCTTCCATCAAAGACATACCGAAGCATCGTTTCAGCTGCTATGGTGGTCATTCGCTTCTCTCCCAGTGGTTCTTCTAGATCTTCTTGCTTGGTTTTGTGCCTTGGTTTGTTGGAGAATGGAGGCCGTAATTTGTGAATCTTTCGCAAGTCGTGTGAAGCATTTATATAGCATTTGGAATTGGTGTATGCTAGTTGGTTATTGGAGTTCCCTAGAGAGTGATATTGGTCTTGGTTGATTTCGAGAGAATGCTAAAGCTGTTCCAAAGAGCTTTTTGGGCCGTTAGTTAACTAAAGTTGCTCTTCTCGAGGAATGCCATTGTTCCTAGTTGCATGAGAGAGAGCACCGTAGGCTCGGGTTGGCTTGGCTGGTTTAGGGAACTAAAAAATGAACTCCGAGGACGTAATAGGGCCTAGCATATATTTCGCCAATAATAGGTCTGTTTCTAGGCTAGATCGTTAGAGCGAATCTTTACACTTCTGTTTTATTTGAATCTGGTGATTGTCTTTATGTATAGTAGGATTTTAATTCTTGTCTTGTCTGACAATTTTTCTGCTTTCTTCGGTTATGGCTTCTCAGAATTGTTTCTTGTTCTGTGAACCGTCTGCACTTGGAAAACATAGTCCATATACCCAGTAGAGCATTTTCTAATCTAAGTAACCGACATTCGATGATTTTCCTTGGTAATATTCGTGTCCTATATGAGAGATGTTGGACCTAAGTTGAATTGAACATTTTCAACTTTTTTTTTTTCATCACAGGAATGAACGTTTTGCAGTTGTAAAAATCCTGAAACACAGTGATGTATACTCTGTTCTCCAGATAGGATGGTCAAGCAATCTCTCTCATGGAGAAAACATGTGAGAGTTTCTATTTGCCTCATATACTATGAGCATCATAGATCTAAAGTGTGAGCCCCTTGGACCTTAATTGCAGTGAAAATCTTTTCATTTGTATTCGATAACATAGTTCCTCTCGTATTCTACCAATTAAAGCAAAACAAAAGTTCCTCTTTTCCAAAAGATTTAAAAGTCAGTCCACCGCCTTTTTGTGTTAATTTGGATGATGGAGTAATGCGATCTGCTGTCAGATCGTCCTAATGATGTATATCCGGATGAATCGATTTGCAGTGTATTGAGATCCTTGTGATGAATTCATTACATGTTACATTGTAGATATTGGCTTTATAATGGAGAACATGGTTGAATTAGAGAGAGTGGGTACTTTCCAGGGCCATCACTTTACTAAAACTTTCTAAAACTCATGTAACGGTTTTTTCCAAGAGTTTTCCTGGTTCCTAGCTATGTAGACAGACAGGGAGTCCTAGGTAAAATGGGTTGAGCGTGTTGCGACCAGGACATCTGAAGTTTATGGCACATATGTTCAAAGATAGACGTAGATTTCTTCAGAGGACTTTTCTAAGGAATCTGTTAGGCAAGTGAATCCCTAGAAATGTCCTCATATGCACAACTGGCTCGGTTTTGTCTGCAGGTATATGCTTCCTTTGCTTTGGTTTAACTGTTTCCTGTTCTATGCTAGTCATTAAAATCTAGTTTACATCAGCTACTTTGCTTTTCCATCTGAGCTTTTGGCATCATATTGGCGAGTTTGGGTTAAAAAATAGGATTTTTCATGTGTTCAACTAGCATGTTAAGTTGAGGATACCTGTGACCCAGGGAAAAAAAAAAGTTGAAGATACCTTACTATTTTCTAATTCTTTAAATAACAAAAGGTATAAATTATGAGTTTGGAACTTTTGCTTAGCAGATTTTAAAGTGTTATTACAGGGCACGTAATTGTCACGGATAAGCTCGTGTGGCGTCTAATGAGCCTAAATATTGAGCCAATCCTATCTTGATAAATCTTTTCCAAGAACAATGTGGGGAATCCATCCTTATAATTGACTATCCCACGCCCAATTTAGCTCAGACATCTAGTCCCTCAAGCAAAACATACTGATTACTGCAGCATAACAAATGGTTTTTTGACCTACCATGGCCATTACCAGGAGAGCCGCATTAGCTCCTAATGCTCTCGACCAGTTTGTGTGCGATCCTTAAAGATGATAATCATCACATCCGTAGTTCTGATGCTACTCTCAGCAAATTGTATCAACCGTTCCATATGTCTTGCAATTGCCGCAACGCCATTGTTGAGGGCTATTATATCACTTCTTTGTGTTTTTCGACACACATCACCACTCCCTTGAGACTTACATGTATGGCAAAAGCTCGTCCATCTGAAGGGGGCCACTCCATTCGTAAATTTATTCGTATGGCGAATCCAACCTCATAAAGTGATGAAGACAATATGGACAGCATGAAGTACGTCAACACACTAAATCTTTTTAGTCCTCTATGTTGAGTATGCCTTGAATTCTTTGTGGGCTTGGACCAACGTTAGTGTTTGGGCGTAGGAGTATAAATATTGCTTTCTCAGGCTATTACGTTAAGAAAGAGAGACAGAAAGAGTCTTTTGTCTTTTAGAGCCACCTAGTGTAATCTTTGATTTCAAAATGGATTTTGCTTCTACTCTTTCTGTGGTTTTTCCCACAAGGATTTCCACGTAAATCTTTGTGCTCGTTTCTTCTTCTCAGTTTAAATTTCAGCAGCAACATTTGTTCAAAGGATGGTCTGCATTACACTTTAGTTATATCTTACTTAAATTTTGTTGTAACTTCTAAACAATATTGTCATGCTCCTTTTAATTCAATATCAATTTTCTCAAAGAAATGTTAAAAGTATGTGGCCGCCAATGTTTCACTAGTGTGAACATGAACGTCTCTATAACATACTAATATGGTAACCTCCAGTTAAAAAATTAGTGGATAATCATGATACAACCAAACTAAATTTTACAGAATGGGAAAAGTAATTAACTTTAAGCATTAATAAATGCAAAATACATCAACAATTAAGTGTTGGCAAAGAAATTTTCACAAGAAAAGGAAGAAATGCGTGAATATTCCCATTCGGAAAATTAATAAAGGTAATTCTAGAACATATGTAGTATTTCACACCAAATCGATCGCACAAAGTTGAAGATTCCGAAAAATGGAGAAAAGCTATCAAGAGAAAAGGAACCAACATACTTATTTTATGCTTTCATTTTCCTTATTGATTTATTTTCCCTTAAGTGCTCAAAACATGGGATTTACTTATCTTATAAATTGATAAACATTGCATCTTTATGTCTTATGTTCTCTTCTAATGGGATAATATACCTACACCATGGATTGAATTCCCCTAGATAAAATTGTATGTAAATGCAAAAAAATTTGATTGCTGTTAATATTTATTTTGTTTTAATTTCCTACATATTATTTCTTCTTTTTGAGAAAATTCATGTCAACACCAACATCTGACTAATACAGTCTTAGACCTGCGCAACGCAGGCACATGTTCTTTATTCGTTTAAGGTAAAGTGAAATCTTGAACAAAAGTTGATGAATCAAACTAAATCAATTGCTCAAATAAGGGTTAGGTACTTGGAAGTAGTTGGTATTCGTTCGAAAAAGAAAGCTGGTAACTCGAATAAAGTTGCAATTTAATGTAAGAGTCGATAACTTTGGGGAAAAATAGGTATGGCCATTCGAAATCAATCAAACAAACCAAAATAGATCGTAACTTGATCGGTGAAACGACAGAACCTCTCTCCAGAACTAGTGGTAATTTGTAAACAATCAAATTAACATTAGTAATTGAATATAAGTGCTTGTTACTGACTAACAACATACCAGATAAGAAATTTTTCAGTCAGAAAGAGTATTCCATTCTACATAAAAAGAGAGGTACGTAACATCAAAATAAAAAAACAAATCTAATAAAGCAAGTAAATCTAAAAGGTAAATCAAGTTGGTAAACTTCCGGAGACTCACTTATCCCACAAAGACGAGTCCGTCATAGCATCAAGCATGAATCTCACATCAATATTAGTGATGAGCACATGTCGAAATTTCCCTCTCCAGTAATTACCGTTTTGCCAAAAAGCGATGTGCGCTTAAGTTTGGTGTCCCCAACATCATCACCTTATACGAACAACAACACCAATAGGTTGAATGAACACATAAAAGGTCTTGTTAATCCCGGATCTATTTCTAGATTGGAATAGAAAAGCACCAAAATCTAGATCTAACTCAAGATGGGGAAAGAAGACTCGCAAAGGAGATACCAGGTGATCACAAAATCATTTTCAGATAAGGCGAACATTGAAGGCAGCAGAGAGGGGGAGTCGTACACGTGCGGAGCGTTCGACTATATAAAGTAAGCATTGGAGTTGGAACGAGCGGGCATATTGATGCTCGCATTTCGAACTTTTGAGTTCCCAAGACAAAACACTCCACTTCGTGGAGTATGTCGACGGCCTTGTCCACTAAATCAGCAAAGAAGTCATGAAGATGAGGAGACAGGGAGTGAGAGAGAAGAGAGAGAGAGAGAGAGAGAGAGAGAGAGAGAGAGAGAGAGAGAGAGAGAGATGTCGCTACGGAGAGTTGGGTGGTGAATTAGGGGAATAGACATGGCCACGGGCCATGAACCGCCGTTCCGGTTCATGAACCGGTGGTCCGGTTCGTGGCCTAGATGGAACCGGAACAGGCCTTGAAGGGGCGGTCCCGGGTTCCGATCCAGTTCAAGGGCCAAGGTTTCGATTCGAATTTAAAATTTAATTTTAAATAATAAATTATGAAATAAAAAAATAATAAATTATCAATTATAAATTATAATTAAATTGTACATTGTAATCAAATTTGGGGGGAAGGGAGAGGGAAGGGGCTTGAACTTAATGAATTATCATTAAGCGCTTACATATCTTCTTGGGGATAGAAGAATCGAAGTCAATATAGTTCTTTTACCTTTGATAACCCCAACTTACCTCATCGTCAATCGTCACTACCTGTTGTGGTACTCATAGCGGTGGTATCTCCACTATCATTATTGAAGAATTCGTCGTCTCGATCTAGCTCTTGTTGTTGAAATTTAGCATTTGTCCAATCATGGACACAAGCTTGAGCCTCCACAACATTCGAATTTAATCTTGAATGGTGGTCGTCCAAAATTAATCCTCCAGCGCTAAATGTTTGTTCAACTACAACTATTGAAGAAGAAGTTGCTAACATCTATCTTGCGATGAGAACGATGACCGGGATCGGGTTGAATGACTCTTCCACCACTTCAGAATTTTGAAATGCATCGTGTTCAATCACGAACTCAAAAGTAATGGTTAAATAGTTTTCTAATTAGAAAATATTACATGTTGCTCCATTTTGTCATTTTTGCCTACTAATGAGTAGATTACACCATTTACTAAGTCTACCACTCTCTTCCTTTTGTGAGGCACTAGGTTGAGAAGATTCACTATCATCTAAACCATATCTACTACAAAATTCATTATATAATGCTAATATAGCATCTTTAACCTCTACTTGTATAGTTTTAATATCCACTGTTTCATTCAAAAGTAAACAATCATAATAATAATCCTTCAGATAATCATACAAACCATTTAATTTAGTACGTGGATCGAAAATAATAGCAACCAAATAAATAAGAGAAATGCATGCATAATAATGCAGCCATTTTGCTTTCATTGCTATAATAGTCGGAGCTAATTGAGCATCAGTTCATATTACCAAAAAACACCAAGAATGTTAACACACTCTATTAAAAATAAATGCGCAGTATGATAATAAATACAAGATAAAGTATAAGTTGCATCATTAAAAACTTTCAAAAAATCTAATTTTTTTTTGCAAACAACCCAATCTTGCGGAAGTAAACTAATTTCGAAAACATTATCGAAATAAACGCACATAATAAATCCTTATAAGCAAAAGATTGATCAAGCAACTCGTAAGTAAAACTCCAACAAGTCGGAACATCTTTTGGAAATCTTTTTTATTTTTGTCCATGTGATTTACAAAATCTGCCCCATTCTTTCATAATTTGGGGACGACTCCATAAAAATTTAATTGCTCTCTTTATTGGGGTGAGAAAAGCCTCAAAAGTTCGTAAACTATCTTGTACACATAAATTTAAAACATGACAAACACATCTAATGTGAAAAAATTGTTCGCCAAAAGAGGGTTTACAATTATTTTCTAAATCGGGAATGGAAGCGGTATTTGACACGGTATTATCAAAACCAACCGAAAAAACTTTATTAATCAAATTACATTCTTCTAAAACTTGCATAATTATTCTATAAATATTATTAGCTGTATTCCTTTTATCAAACACTCAAAATGCAAGTACTTTTTTTTGAATGTTTCAATCGTCATCTATCTAATGACATGTGATACCCATATAAGAATGAATTTGCCAATGATTGCTTCAAATGTCACTACCTATATGCACAAGTCCATTGAAATCCTTAAAAAAGTTTTGCAAAACCTTTTTTTTTATAAACCCTAAAAAGTTCGCGTTTAAGAGTAGTTCTCGAAACAGGTTTACTTGCGGAGTACATGCACCTCTTTTTTTTTTCTTTCTAAAATTTTCTATAAATATCATTCCCCCTTCATTTTTTCTCACAATTTCTCTCAATTCTCAATTCTCAATTCTCAATTTCTCTCAATTATCAAATTCTTTCAATTCTCTCAAATTCTCTCAATCCACTAATCTCGGCTTAATTCTGTCAATTTTCTAAATCAGCTTTCCGCTCAATTCTCGACAAAAATAGCAAGTGGAAGTGAAGCCGGTGACAGGGAGAAAGAGCCCAATGTAGATGGGGATGGGGGAATCCAATTATCCTCAACCTCATGATCAATATTATCTTCGTGAGTTTATATGTTGGGTATACGATGATGATAATATTAACTATGTTCCCAACGTCGAGCACATCCCAACGCGAGAAAGTTTTCATCCTCCTACCGACGTCGAAAAACGTTAATAGCAAAGGAGCCGGAACAGCGGTCCGGGAGAGTACATCCAACTTATGGCAACACTTCGACAAGGTACATGTAAGCAGAGACAAGTACAAAATAAACTATAAATATTGTACGAAATCATACAATTTTAATAGAGGAGACGGCCATGGAACATATTGTCGGCATCTAGACGCAAAAACATGCAACGCAAACGGGGATCGACACCGAGCAACAATAAATTTTCGGGTATGCCAATCCTAACACTTCTCCTTTATTTCGTTACGGTGATGAACTTTATAGAGAAACATTAGCTCAATATATTATCATTGAACATTTACCGCTTTCCCCCCCTTATTTTATTTTTTTTTTTTTTTTTTGTGCGGTTACGAACAGCCCGGAACCACCGGTTCCTAAAACTATAACCGGCCCTTGAGGGGCCGGACCTGTTCTGGTTTGGAACCGCCTGTCCCAATCAACGGGCCGGTTCCGGGCCCAAACCGGCTTGTGGCCATGTGTATAGGGGAAGAGACGAAACCCGGGTCACTTTTTTTTTTGTTTAACCAACGGTAGAACTTCTCTAGAAATAAAGGATTTTTCTTTCCCTCTTTCCCCCGAGGACATGATAGACCTCTCTTTGTGATCTTCTGTACTCTGTGTGCCGGAGGTTTCAAGAAAAATGGGTAGTTGGTGTGAGGAAACAAAGATAGTCCATATGATTATTCGCTGCTTCGCACTAAATGTCAGAAAAACAGTAAAGACAAAATAGTAGACTGATTACTAAAAACAAAGAACTACTTGGTTTGAGGATGGAGAGTGAGAAAAGAAAAAAGGATACTCGTCATTGGATGCAGCTTCCCCTTTTTAACCCAATTCCCCTATGGGATGCTAAAACAAGCGAGGCACTGGCTCTCGCTTCCTCGGAACTCAACATTTAGCTTAAACTCTCAGTTGCTAAGCCTAAAAAATTGGGTTAGGATTAGGGAACCCCAAGGATTAGTTTTAGAAATCACAAAGTGAATATTCAATCAAGCGGCTAAAAGAGAATAGTGGATGAACAAAATGTTTACTGCACGGTTTCTGGTTGATCTTCCAGTATACTTGTGTTAAGCACCCTTGCTTCTAACTTGATTCTTTCAATCGATGAATTTGAATTCCGCTGTCCCATGTGAAAGAAAACAAGGAGAAAGAATGTGCATACATATAAAAATCTTGAATTTACAGGAGGAAGATGGAGAAGAAGCCGGTGCTATCCATTCTCTGAGGTTTTGTCGCCATGAGGAGCACTTTAAGGGTCAAAACAAGAATGTACATGTCACGCCCCGATCTCCGGGCCCGCGACATCCCTACCAAATCGCCACAGGTCATGAAGGATAGCGTCCCAGTGTACACTATCGACCTACGAACCTATGGCACAAGCGGAACGTGCAACACTCCCAAACGTGCAAGATCGGCAGGGATAGTACAAGAGAACACCACAACAGTCATTTCACAAAATACTATTTCATTCATACAATCAAAGCGAGATGAATCTTAGCCCTACGGAGCTACGGAAAATATAATTAACCCCATTCTTCGGGGCGGCTCACTAGGACCTAAAAATACACATGGTCGAGTAAGGTTAAGCCATCATCTACTCCCAAAAATCTGCTCTAACACACAAGCCCTAACATCCACGGGCTCCATCACTTGGGACCCGAAATGGTTAAGCGACGGGGTGAGAAATAAATCTCGGTGAGTCAACGCCTAAGCCCGGCTAGGGCGTTGATTCGCTCGGACGTCCTAACAAACAGTCACAACATCACGAAGCAGATATTTTCAACCACATGCAAGCTTACCGGTCTTGACCCGGCATAATGCGATGCGGGCGACTCAACAATCAAATCAATTCAATTCATTGGCAAAGCATCACCGCACTTGCATGCACAGGACACCACACGTAGTCCATTTATTAACCGGTGACCCACGCGGCTGGCGTGACACCGACTCACACGACCGGGTGTAGTCCCACACTACGGCTGGCAATGTCATCTGCGAGACCAGGCATCATCCCATATCCTCTCGGCGATGGCGACGGCGACCGAAAGCTATATATCCAGCCACGGCGGCGCGGCATAGCAAACATGCATTCCAATAAGGAGCGTCGGTCCGTCACAAGCTGCGACCGGCATCCGACAATCCCTTAAATCCGTGCGGCCGGCACAGGCATGGATTGTCGTGCATCCGACAAGTCGTGCGGTTTCGCGCAAATGGGCACGGTACGTACTTGGTACGAACTCGTCAGAATTCCATCACCATTCCATCATATGACCACTCAACTCATTCGACAATCAATCAATTTTTATCTTTATGTACCGCCAAATGCTCACGCAATCGTGCCCAAAGACTCAGCCCTCGAGACATTTTCATGCTAAAATATGCGGTTGAGTTTACAGGTGGTCATATGAATGTGTAATATTGTCAACTAGACTTTGAAAACCATTCGGGGTGATTAACCCCCAATTGAGCATCCAATCGATCAACGAGTACTCAATCCATTCAATCGACAATTTGGGGCGATTAACCTCTAATCGGACCCCCCACTGACAATCAGATCAACTCGACGTTCACACTCAATAATTCACAAATCAATTAATCAATTGCAGCCAATTTTTTTTTTATCCCAAGTTCAATTCCAATTGACAATAATCGCACGCTCGTCTCTAACCTATCGCTCGCTCGCGATCAATCACCACAATCAATCACTTCAATCAATTAGCCACAAACAACCTAGCTAATTGACTAGCTTATCTAATTACGGTCATTTAGCCTAAATCACGTTTCTATCTAGCCCGACCGTAATTAATCTACCTAAACACCCTAATTAGCTAAATAATTCTAATTCCGAACGCAATTAGCATCCTAGCCATGAGTTAGGGGCTAACTCACAATTAAAATTTAGCTCGGGCTGACTCGACTCGGCCGCGACAATTACGAACTCGGCCCGGCCCGGCGGCGACGATCGGCGACTCGCGGCCCAATTGACTTTGGGCTTCCAAACTTGGCCCAAGGCGGTCCGAGGAGGTGGTAACACTTGGGACAGAGGCACGAGGTTCGAGGGTGGCGGCTGGTGGCCGGAGTTGGCCGGAGCAGGCGGCGGCCGACGAGTGAACAAGTGCGAAAACAGGGGCGGCCGAATAGGGGACTGGATTTCGGGGCTGTTTTGGCGGTTTTGGGTGGCTCACGAGCTAGGGGAAGGGTTGGCCAAGGTCGGGTGGTGTCAAGGGTTGCTTGGGAGGTGACGCCGGCGGCGGCGACGGACCGAAGCTAGGCAGAACCGGTGTAGCAAAATAGGGCAACTTCGGGTAGAACAGGGAGGTGGTTCCGGGCTCAATCCGAGCTCTACGGGCGGCGATCAGCTTCCAACTGCTTCGAGGGACAACGAGGGGTGGTGGACGATGGCTGGGGGTGGTCGGCGGAACGTTTGCAACGGCGGTCGTGGGTCTCGGCGACGAAAAACAGGGGACGGCGGCGGTTCCGTTCGGAGCTATTCGCGGCGGTCCGACGAGGTACGGGCGGCGGGACAAAGTTGAGAGGGCTATAGGGAGGGCGGAGGACGACGGCACGATGGCTGGAAGCGGCGTGGGACGGTTGCAACGAAGCCTCAGCGGGCGAGCAAAAATAGGGCAGGCTGGCCGAGGGAGCTGCACACGGCGGTTCCGTGGCCGCAGCCGCGGCGGGCGACGGTCTTGCGGTGGCCTAGGGGTCGAGAGGGAGGACGACGAGGTGGCTGGTGGCGGTCGGAAGCTACTCGTTGTGTCACGAGCCGAACCCCGCGAGCTCGATAACATCCCCTCGGCCATACTTACGTACGGTTCTCCAGGGATCCAAAGGCCAACAAATATAACACTTGCGGAAGCGAAAACAATTCCCGTACGCAAATTAATTAACATCACGATGACTTGGGACGGTAAAACAACTTATGTACATATACACAATTGTTACAACCTTCAAATTTAGGGCTTCGAGGCCATTTGACAAGCCCGTGACCACCTATAACAAAAGATTACGTGGTCGAAGCCCGCTATGCTTCCAAAAGAAAATACTCTACAAAAGCTCAAGAGGTTAACTACCCTAGGCCTCGTCCTCGCTATCCGGTACGATATCGACTCTCGCCTCCAACTCATCCTCGTCAAGCTTAGATGGCTGTTCCGCATCCGATCGCTCTACAACCTCCCCATCTTCTCTTGATACCATGACCTTGGGGAATATCGAATCTCCCGGGCGGATTCTTCATTTCGATGCGGAGTGTCCCGAAAAACAACGAACCCACGACGGGGTGAGATAAAATCTCGATAAGCTAGCCCCTAACCCTAGGTTAGGGCTCTAGTGCCTCCAAACAAGTTTTAAAAACAACAACTTTTCAACATATCCTTCTTCACCTCAATAATTCAACTAATAAATCCCGGAATATTCCATACTTGTTCGAAAATTCCCACACTTTCTCAAATATTCTACGTTACCCTCATATTGATATTTCACGTCTCGAATGGAATAAAAAAATATTCCACGTTGCTCCAAAGCCCGCGTTCCACGCTTCAGGCTATCGTATAAAATTCCACGTTACTCCGAAAATATTCCACGTTACTCCACGACTTCATACAAGTTCATAACATTGAGCCTCGGACCTTTATGGAACACGGCTCCACATATATATATACTAGGGTCTCGTACACATAGGAATACGACCCATAAATCTCGGTCTCGGACACATAGGAACACGACCAGATTAAGTCTCGGACAATTAGTCGAACACGACTCACTTTGGTCTCGGACGACTTAATTGAACACGACTTTCACACTTTCTCGGTCTCGCACAATCGACGAATACGGCTCACTTTGGCCTCGAACGACTTGATTGAATACGACCCATAAATCTCGGTCTCGGACACATAGGAACACGACCGGATTAAGTCTCGGACAATTAGTCGAACACGACTCACTTTGGTCTCGGACGACTTAATTGAACACGACTTTCATACTTTCCGAGCGTAATACGCCTCGGGATATTATAATACTCATAACCCCGCGTTCAACGCCTCGGGGTATAATAATAATAAAGCCCGCGTCACAACGCCTCAGACAACATATGGTCTTATGAAATACGAACCCCGCGTCATAACGCCTCAGGGTAAAATCCCACATTTCCTCTCTTTCATTCCACTTAAGAACATATACCACAATAATTTCCCGATCGCTCGTCCGATACCACACGATCCTTTAAATACTTCCGATCGATCAATCATTGCCACGTGATTCTCGCTAGATTCCTTGATTAGCGGATCGAGATCATCCGGTCTCATCAATTTTCTCCAATAAAAGATCGGGACCATGCGATCTGTCCAATGTTTCTCAATTGCCCAATCGAGACCACTCGATTAAATTGTATCGGCAAACACTCGATCGGAACCACGTGATTCACTCACGTTAGAGAATTAATAAATCGGACCACCCGATTGACTCACGCTAATCCATAGATTAAACCAGACCTCCCGATCAATTACGCTACCACATAAATTTAATCTACGCCACCACATAAATTTAATCTACGCCAGGCGCCCATATTATACTAACGTAGAAATTTATCCGGGCCGATCAAATATTAATTTCTAACGTACAAATAAATTCACAACTATAGTATTGAACTATAGTAATACCACGTCTAATTAAATACTGTGGCATAACAACATTTAGTCCTATATAAATAAACACCGTGGCGTAACGAAATTATGTCACATACAATTAAATACCGTGGCATAACAATAATGTCACATATAAAGTAACTACGGTTAAAATCTAATTTAACCATAGTTAAAAAAATAACTAGAGTTAACACATAACCCAACCATAGTTCAATTATTAGCAAAAAGTAACTATGGTCAACTTTGACCACACACAATCTCTCTTGACTTTACTATTCATGCAAGATCACCAATTTCTCTCTCCTCTCCCTCTCATTCTCGGCCATGGCATGAAAATGACTAAAAACCATCAATTTTTCACCCAAATCTACTAAATCTCAAGTCTATTAGCACCCTAGATACCTAATCTAAGGTTAGAAACCAACTTACCACTATTTTAGCAAGTTTTCCGGCGAGAAACCGAAGCAAAAAGGCCCTCTCTCAAACCGGGTCAGATTTGCCTCATCTGGACCTTTGCCCCTTCAAAGGGACCTACGGGAAAAACTACCTGGCCAAATCGAGCTTATAATATGTCCCTGGAAAGCTAAGACAATAAGCTTTCAAATGGAAGTGGTCTTACCTCAAACCGACATCGGATGAAAAGGTTATGGCCGGAACAGTGGAGCTGTCGGGACAGGCAGCGGGTTGGGCGAGAGAGAGAAGTGAGAGAAAATTTTGTCCAAATGAAGAAGATGAAGATGATGGATAGATAAGCTAGGCTAGGATATTTTGGGATGAAAAGTTTGACTAGAATTCTTGGTCTTAGAAATAATGAGACAAAGACTTGTGGGTCCCACCAATAATTCATCTCCTTTCCCATATCCGGTCCCGGATTTCACTTTTCCGAACACCTTGGGCGAATTGTGAAATATACAGGCTCGGGATGAGGCGACGTCCAAAATATTATTAGTGGAACCCCTGAAGGTCCGACATCTAATTTCGAAGTTAAATTCGCGATCAATCTCGATTAATTGAAATTTCAGCGTATCTCAAACTAAAGGGCGGCTTTTAGGAGTTACGCGTATCGACCCGTGATTAATATCACGTTTAAGAATTTCTCGAGCCATGGCGACTTTGGTTGTCATTTAATTGCGAGGGTCAATCACTAGTCCCAATGGGCACGATTGTTAGAAAATAATTTAGGGACGTTCGGAACCCATACGAGGTCAAACGGAATCACCCGTGATCCAAGCGTAGGGTATTATCCAAATCGTTCCTTAATCATTCTAGGATCGGCCTATATTGGTCCGAATATTCCCTCGACAATTTTCATGGCCAAAGAGTCAATCCAGGATCAAGTTCTTAGGTCCACGTACTTGATTTTCCTAGCTAGCCATTCCCATTTGGTTAGTCCGCTCGAGAGGGATCAACTCCGAGTGAGATTAGACTGAAATACATCAATGAGATATTTCATTCATTCATAGCTTCGAAAGTGGGTCGAATTCGGGATGTCACACGTTGTGGCAGTGCGATGGTTGCACTCCTTGGGCCGAAACAGAGCAGGGGACGCCGGGGCTGTTTCCACGGCTGTCCGGCAATGCTCGGTGGCGAGATGGTGGCGGCCGGCGGCGGCAAGGCGGTGAGGTAGTGGTGGCGTGGCTCGGGGCCGACGTCACGCAAGAAGGAGGCCGGATGAGGAAAAGTTGGGCGGTGTGTGCAACAGAGAGGGAGAGATAGAGCGTGAGGGAGAGAGAGTTCAGCAGGAGAGAGAGAAGAAGAAAGGGAGGAGAGAGAGAGAGAGTTGGCAGGTGAGTTGACTGGATTTGATTGGGGTGGGGCCCACGGGTCTCATCCAATTAATTTTCTTCGTCTTATATGCATAATATCCAAGGGCGATTTCGTATTTTGATAAATCGGGACCGATCGATTTTTGGCTCAACCGATTAAGAATAAAATTTAGATTTTCATGGGTTCGGTTCGGTCCAGGAAAAGTTTAAGCGCGAGGATTAGAATCCTAAGTCGCGGTGATCACGATTTCGAGACTCAATCGAAATCGAACGACATTTCGAAATCGTCCAAAATTCGTCACTTTTGTCCTTACGATCCAAAATTTTATACCAACGGAAATTCAATAATAATCTATTTTATTGAATTCGGTCTCAACACCGAGGGCCTAATTTCCAGGGCGTCACAAGACAGATCCTCTGTTTCTGACCTTCCTGTTCCATTCCAGCTGTAGAATGCCTCCGATGCATGCCTATCATCTAGTCGGCGAAGCTAATTCACTGTCGTGTGCTGTCTTTGCCACTGATAGAATAACCGTTCAAAAGGGCAGAATGAGAAGAGACCTTGGAAGCTGCCATGGACGAAGAGCAATTACCGGATAACTCTCTCTTGGGGAATGGCATGTTTTTATGATGAGAGCAAGCAGTCGGGCGGTCGCCTTTTAACTTGTGAAGTGCACACCCGCAATTGCGATGGTACGGCCTCCGCTTGATCTCCACGTCATTCATTGACAAGCTTCCATCTACGACACACCAAAGCATCGTCTCAGCTGCTAGGGTGGCCATTCTCTTCTCCCTTCTCCCTTCGAAACTTCCACTGTTTTTCCTCTTATGCACTGGCAATCTGAGGTCAAGACTATTTTGTGTCTAAAGTTTATAATTGAGAATCAGTTGAGCTCCTTAGGGAACATTTAAATAGGAGTAGGAAGAGATGGACCATAACGAATTGTGGGAGTTCCCTAGGAAAGAGACCTCGGTTTTTGGCAGAATTCAAGAAATGTATTAATTTTGCTTCCAGTATTCTTGTCCGGTTAGTTAACTAAGAACGGAGTATTCGAGGGTTTTCTTGATTCCTGACTAGGAGAGACAGAGACAGAACTCTGCTGATATGGCTTCAAATGTCACATTGGCTTAGACTTCTCCGAAGAACGGCATCTGCTTTGATTATTTCGTTAGCCAATTGAATCCATAAAAGCGTTGTCATGGTATGTATTACAATGCCCGAGTTTTGTATGTACATTGGTATTACATGTTTGTCATTTTCTAGCAGCCAACCAATTACGTGGGTTAAAGTTTTACTTTCTCATGAGGTTATCTTATGGAAAACTTGTTTAATCAGTGCTTATACTCATTCACCTCAATTCATGTCAGCATATATGTTTTCATACAAATTGTTACTCCGAACACATAGTAGATGGTTGAGTTATCCTTTTAGCGTTTCCGCTAAATTGTTTCTTCAATCGTATGATTTCCTTCCATTAATATTGTTTTCCTTTTTCGGTATAAGAATTGGTAAATATCTGTTTTCTTCTGCAGACGAACTCATCAATCAATAACACCGCCTCCAGTGTCAGGCATCAACAATGAAGACCAGGAGGGCATACCTGTCAGATTTTATCTGGTATTTACTTCTTTTTATCTAAAATAGCCAACATCGATTGTTAGATTAAGTGGTGGTGATCCATGCCAATGCTAAGCTGATGAAGGGTGAAATCTCTCAAGTCGATAATTGTTTTTACTGACAAACAAGGAAGTATCAAGGCTGTACATACATGAGGTTAACCTAGACTTATTAGAAGAAGAATTATGTATGAGGTATTTAATGGTCTGACAAAAAAGATGAATATCACCTTTTAACTTCTCGGTTCATCTTAGCTGGTCATCAAGAAAACCCAGCAACAATGCACTTCGTTTGAACGACCTAGAGATGAGTTAGAGCATCCAAAGAATCTAATCATCCCATAGATTTTGAGTATATCTATCTTTTCCATGTTGGTCTTAAATTTGAAGAAAAAGGAGGAACAAAGAGGATGCTTCCATAAATTTTCTACATTACGCACTGGGTTTTACAATGGCTGAATTGACATTACTTATTCTCTAAATGGCTATTTGTCCTTGAGGAGCCATGGACGGCTATGAAAGGACAAAAAACAGAATGGAAAGAGAAAGACATTCTTCTTGATTCCTAACCATTCCTCTGCTATGTGTTGAGAAAATCTTTGAATATATTTTGAAGTCAACAAAACTATCAATGGTTTATATAGATCTTGATAAATGCAACAGTTTTTGTATTTCATGTAATATCCGCGTTTTAAAGACCTTTGATATGTTCGGTGAAAATATTCCAATTGACTAGGAAAGGCCAATATGGAGCTTATACACACCATGGAGTTTAGTCTACAGGAACTGCATCACTATTAAATTCGAAGTGTCTTGAGTAGATCAACCATACTGCATGGATTGAAGCAAAGTACTGCGTGGATATCAGGAGCGTATTGCGTGGATGTAGGTAGTGCACTGCATGAATATCAGAAGTGTACTTCTTGGATATTTGCAGAGTACGGAAGGCTGAATACAAGCAGAAGCACTTGTACTACCTAGGACAACAATCTTGTCATGAACTTGAAGATTATTATTTTCAGATATTTAATCTCATTCCTTGACAACTTGCGATCTGATTTGGATTCCTATCTTAGAAGATTTTGATTGACTATCAATTTTAAAGATTATCTAGGTAAGACATTCAATTATGCGTGGTACCTTTGATTGATTGGTAATGATCTCGAAGGCAAGATACTTTCCATGAATGAAGTCCTCCACTTTTGAAAACCAAGATTTGATTGTATGGACACCAAATCTACGGGAATTCGAATTGATAAAACTCAATGTCTACTCTAATCTTCTCAACAATTCTCCATCGGCTAGTTTGGAGATTGATCCTCTTGAAGATTGTCCAATGAGAAGTTTGGATGCTGAGTAGTATAAAAGAAGTTCAAGGCGCCAAGGAGACAGATCAAGAGTTCGTAAGCTCTGTGTGCATTGTCTCTATCTCTTTGCTCATATTCATTTACCGTCTGATAGAAGCATGATATGATCAAAATTTGCTTCCATCAATTCTCTGTTTTACCTGGCCATCCTTATATCCAACTTGACATCTTTATTTTACAATATTTTGTCAAGTTCTTTGAAATCACCTATTCATTGCTATATTCACCGCATATCCTGCTCCTAAAGAACACATTATTGCTCTGCTGAAGCTGCTTCCCAGGGGTGTTTATACTAACAGACAAGCTGCTACTAACGGGGAAGACTAAGAAGAGCAATTGGAAACTACCAATGATAGACAATTAACCCTCCATGGTTCTTTTCTGGGGTATGAAACATTGCCATGTCTATCACAAGCACTTCAACAAGTGCCATTCAACTTGTGCAGTGTGCAGCCGCAATTGTGGCAATATGGCCGGCGCTCAATCTCCATGTCAGTCTGTGATAAGCTTCCTTCCGGCACACGCTGAAGCATCATCTCAGCAACTAAGTGTCCATTATCTTCTCGATCTCCCCTTTGTCTTAGGTTGTAGCGCGTATGTGTTTGACATAAAGTTTTAGTAACGTGGAAGTTTTGAAAGTCTTGTGCCAGGGAGCATTTATATAGACCTGGAAATAGCATAACTTAGAGAGGATAGACGTTCTCAAGAGAGCATTGTGATTTTAAAATTGCCAAGATTCTTGTTATGTGGTGTTCTTGTCAAGTTAGTTAACTAGTTCGAAATTCCCTAGGGATGCTGTGATTTCTTGCAGAGAGAGAGAAGATCTCTTGGCTTGGCTTCTGGTTTTGAAATTTCTATTTGTAGTTAACGTCATAGCTAGCATAGATTTTTCCGAAGTGGGTATTCTAACTCGTTAAACATTGGATCGCAACAACTGTTTGTTTATGCTTGAAGGACAATGTATGGTATGAACAAGAGGATCTAGCCTTTGATGTTTTTGCTTGATGAGGAAGAAAATTCTATGAAGTAGGTCATTCGAAAACAACTGTTCCTGGTTCAAGTAAGATGTTATCGACCAATTATAGGGCTATCGATCTTGGAATGCTATCCTTGGAAGTTGAAAGTTTTCTATTTTATTATCAACTAAAAAAAAGTGATTAAGCTAATAGGTGGAGGAAGACCACACGTATATAAACAGCATATAACTCCATTGTCAAGCAATGTTGGACATTTAAACATATATCTGTAAATTCTTAAAAAATTTGCATGGTTTTGGATGCAGTTTGATAGAAGTAGAACTTGATGTTTGGTCGTTGGGATTAGGAGTTCTGGAGAGAAAGAAAATGATGCTGGTGGAATTTCTGAGGAGTTGGAAGCTATTCTAGTGTTCTTGGCCAGTTTGTTAGCTGAAATTGCACTGATGTTTTGAAACCTCATTGTCCTATTCCTCTTGGTTGGGGTACCTTTGGAGTTTAGGAAATTTGAGCAGCTTGGTTTGGCTAGCCAATGTTTGGTATGAACCGAAACACTCTTAAGCTTGAATGTTTTCTCCGCTTGGCTTGTATGACATTGGCCAATAAAAGCCAAAATCCCAGAATTATTTGGTACAAGCAAGATCTGTCCAAAGCGATGTCTCTCTCTCTCTCTATATATATTTTCTTTTTTTCACCAATGTGTTGGCAAAGTGAATGCTTACAAATGTTAGTTATGGTGAAACTGATGATCTTTTGTATCTAGGACTCTATGCTGACTCTTTGTCTGTATTTTTATGCATTTTTCTTCCTTCGTGAACCACCTTCGGATACTATTCTCTTGTTCTAGGAACAATGCCTTGTAAATATCAGCGAAACAGCCGCTACAGTATTCTCTTGTCAAACCACATCACCAATGTTGATCTTCTTCAGTAATTTCTTGTGTCCTTTATCAGACAGGACGAACTTGGTTAAGCGAAAAATCTTGCTTCTTCAATTTTTAAAATCCTTCTGTCCTGTGGCCTTTTTTTTACTCAGTCACTTTTTTTTTCTTTAAGTTAATTTAAATGGTCACCCATCTCGCCTTTTGGAGAAACACATGATAATGCAACTTATAAGGAAATAAAACAATGTGGAGAAGATGCCTACTGGGAAATGTTTATTAGTTAAATAGGACAATCTGGAAATATTAGTGAGACAAAGGGGGAAGTTATTTCAATGGACCTCTCTGGTGTTCTCTTTATTTGTCTATCTCCTGTTAAAGTTAAACTGACAAATTCTAGTGTTACCATATTTTAAGAGAACGGTCCTTTGAATTGTTTTTCTTTATGAGATTAAACTAGCTATTTAGTACGGTGTCCGTGACGCCCGGAAATTAGGCCTTCGGGGTTGAGGCCAAATTCAATAAAATAGATTTTTATTGAATTTCCAGTGATATAAAATTTTGAAGTTCAAGGACGAAAATGACGAATTTCGGACGATTCCCGAAATGTCGTTCGATTTCGATTGGATCACGAAATCGTGGTCATCGCAATTTAGGATTTCTAATCCTCGCGCCTAACCACTTTTTTCGGACCGAACCTAGCCTATGAAAATCCAATTTCATTCCAAGTCGGTTGAGCTAAAAATCCGATTAGTCCCGAATTATGAAATTACCGTTTCGCCCTTGGATATTATGCGTATAAGACGAGAAAAATTAAATTGGATGAGACCCGTGGGCCCCACCTCAATTAAATGCCCAACCACCCAGTCAAAGTTGGTCAAGGCCCTCTCTCTCTCCTCCTCCTTCTCTCTCTCGCCTTGCTCCCTCTCTTCCCTCACTCTTCCTCACGCTCTCTCCCGGTTGCACACACGCCCGACTCTTCCTCCTCCAGCCTCCTTCTTGTGCGACATCAGCCCCGAGCCACGCCACCACCGTCTTGCCGCCTTGCCACCAGCCCGACGCCGCCGCCTCGCCGTCGCCGTCGGTCCACAAAGCCGCCCGAAGCTCCTCCGTCCGCCTCGCTCTGTTGCTGTGTCGCCTAGCTGCAGCTCGCCTCACGCCGTGCCTCGAGCCACCACCAGCCTCCTCGAGCTGTCGTGCTCGATCCACCAGCCACTCCACCCCATGCCGTTGCTCGCCCTTGGCCGTGAAGCCCGGTGAACAGCCGCGAGTCGGCCACCACAAAAGCTAACGCCGGTATGCCCCCGTTTCGGCCGTCGTGGGCCTTGTGGGCTGCGACCGCCCTTGCCGCCGTGTCCAGCCGCCATCTTTCACCGACCCATCGTCCCATCAACCACCAGACTTCGTTCCACCGCCGTGCGCGCCGCGGAGCCGCCCGGCGCTCCCGCACGTAACCGAAGCTAGTGTGCCCTGTTTTTCGTCGCCCGAGCTGCCGCGGCTGTCCCAGGCTGTTTCGCCTAGACCCACCGCCCGCCGACCACCCCCATTCGTCGTCCTCCACTTCTAGTTGTCCCACGAAACTTCGGTAGCCGGCCGTCGCCCGTGGAGGCCGTGAACCACCCCGGACCAAGCCTCCCCTGCTCTGTCGCGTCCCCTGTTCTGCACCAGTTCTGCCCAGCGGTCGTTCGGCCGCCTCCGGCCGTCCGCCGGTGCCATCGCCGCCACCCGAAGCTTCCTCGGAGACCCCGACCGTGGCCGAACCTTTCCCCAGCCCTTAGAGGCCCGAAACCCCCAAGAACAGCCCCCAAAGCCACTGTTCTGCTCTGTTTTCCTCTGCCGGTCACTGTTCCGACATTGTTCACCGCCGGCCGCCGCTGCTCCGGCCGCCGTCCCGAGCCCCGTGCCGCTGTCCCGGAGTGTCGCCAAGTCTTTCGGGCCATCCGGACCGAGTTGGAGCCCGGAGCTTAAGTTGGATCACGGGCCGCCATTAATTATCGCCGAGCCGGGCCGAGTTCGATATCGTGAATCGTCCGAGTTGAGATTGCCCGAGCTAGTTAAAAGGTGAGTTAGCCCCTAACTCCCGGCTAGGTCGCTAATTGCGTTCAGAATTAGATTTATTTAGCTAATTAGGGTGTTTAGGTAGATTAATTACGGTCGGACTAGATAGAAACGTGGTTTAAGCTAAATGACCGTAATTAGTTAAGACTAGTCAATTAGCTAAGTGATCGGTGGCTAATTGATAAGCGAAGTGATTGAATTGATTGATTGTGGTGATTGATTGCGAGCGAGCGATAGGTCGAGAGACGAGCGCACGATTAGTGTCAATTGGAATTGAACTTGGGATTAAAAATCGACTGGAATCAATTGATTAATCGATTCGTGAATTATTGAGTGTGAACGTCGAGTTAATCGCTGATTGTCATGGGGATCGATTAGAGGTTAATCGCCCCAAATTGTCCGATTGAATGGATTGAGTACTCGTTGATCGATTGGATGCTCAATTGAGGGTTAATCACCCTGAATGGTTTTCAAAGCCTAGTTGACAATATTATGCATTCATATGATCGCATGTAAACTCAACCGCACATTTTAGCATGAAAATGGCCGAGGGCCGAGTCTTTGGGCACGATTGTGTGAGCATTCGGCGGTACATAAAGATAAAAATTGATTGATTGCCGAAGGAGTTGAGTGGTCATATGACGGAATGGTGACGGGATTCCCGACATGATCGTGCCGTGTCGATCGGAATCACACGACTTGTCGGATGCACGACAATCCATGCCCCGTGCCGGTCGCACGGATTTAAGGGATTGTCGGATGCCGGTCGCAGCTTGTGATGGACCGACGCTCCTTATCCGGAATGCCTGTTTGCTATGCCGCGCCGGTCCGGCTGGATACATAGCTTTCGGTCGCCGTCGCCGAGAGGATATGGGACGATGCCTGGTCCCGCCGGATGACACTGCACCCTTAGTGTGGGACCACACCGGTCGTGTGAGTCGGTGTCGCGCCCGGCCGCGTGGGTCACCATTAATAAATGGACTACGTGTGGTGTCTGTGCATGCAAGAGCTGTAATGCTTTGCCAATGAATTGATTTGATTGATTTGATTGTTGAGTCATCTCGTACGCATTATGCCTGGTGAAGACCGGTAAGCTTGCATGTGGTTGAATTATCCGTTACGTGGCATTGTGGTTGTCTGTTAGGACGTCCGAGCGAATCAACGCCCTAGCCGGGCTTAGGCGTTGGCTCACCGAGATTTATTTCTCACCCCGTCGTTGTTAAACATTTTCAGGCCTTACCCGTGGAGAATTGGAAGTGGATGTGGACCTTACGAGATAAGTTGGGGAGTTGTGTAAATTTTGACAAGGTATCTCGGAGGGTCGTAGAAAGTAGCCCGAAGAATGGGCTTGTGGATGTTTCACATCCTTGAGTTAATAAAGATAATTAAATAGAAGGGGATGTTTGCTGATCTGTTGTGATTTGGTTGGTGTAACTATTTGTTTAACTATTCCTGTTGTTTGATTTGATTTTTTGGGAGTACACGTTCCGCATGCGTAATTGAAGATTAAAAAAAATTAAAGGGGTCAATGACGTGCCCGGGACGTCATTCTCTTTGACTTTGAGGCGTAATAGGTAGGGATGTTGCGGGCCCGAGAGTCGGGCGTGACGGTGTCCCACTTGTCTTTGTTGCCATTGTTGCCACAAATTGGCAAGGAAGTTCACTAATTGGCTAACTTACGTGTCAAGTAAATAGATTTAACTCTCTATACCATGTAATAATATAAAAAGAAGAATTCGTTTGCAATAGAGCTTGATAGAATTTACAGAAGGAATCTAGCATTGAAGCCTGTGCTGTCTATCCTCTAGAGATTCTGTGCCTTGAGGAGCACATAAAGACACGAGAAATAAGAAAGAACAATAAGAACAGCTTCCCTATTTCAAACCATTTTTCTTCTTTCCTATCCAGTCCCTCCAATATATACCTGTCATCAACTAGACCATGCTAATTTACTGTCAACTGCTGTCCTTGCTGCTGAAAGAAGAAACCCTGACTGTTGCATGGAACCAAGAGATTGACCGATAAAATAGACAAAACAAGAAAATAAATCGGATACCGGATGTACGTGGTTCGGTCGTAGAGACCTACGTCCACGGAGAGAGCAATAACGAATTTCACTATAGAATGAGCGATACACGGAGATTACGAGATCACACTCGAGTCATTCAAACACTCTCGGTGTTTCCCAACCCCAATTACATCTAATAACGCACGAGTGGTTAGTCCTCACAATTCCTAATGAAATAATCTCTCAATCTTGCAAAGGAATTAAACACAAATGCTTACCACAAGAATTTATCGACTAGAACACAAACGTCATGGAACTTCCGAAGAAATCAAATATCTTGCGAAAAGAACTCTTACGCAATGCAGGGCACAAGCACTCGTGCAAAATCGGTGCTTCAAGGCTTGAGTATTACTCTGCAAAAAAAAAAAACCCACCCACGCTATCTCAAAATAAAATATATATGTCAAGAAAAGATAAGGTTGCAAACTTCAACGTGGAGAAGAGAGTCGTTCAATGAGTCCAAGATTGGACTCCCCTTTTTGACTTTTCTGTTATTTTTTTCTTATCCTTTCCTTGGCCGATTTGATATCAAAACAAATCATGATAACTTTCTCCAACTTGAAAATATTCGAATGTCGACGAATAATAGATAATTTCACATCCGACTTGGTTTGCGGGGCTCAAATTCGAGACATATTTTAACAATCTCTACCTTGGCTCGATATTTGAGCCATATTACTATCGTTTCGCTAGAATCCGAACCCCACCGCTACTACTCTCCCAACAGCCCTAATGGGCTCAACGCCACGAATATCATCCAACTCCAAGCCGCGCTGACTTCGCTGTAACCGTGGATCTCATCAAAACACCAATTACACATGCACCTTTAATCGCTCCACAAGGATTTTCTAATACAAGCTCCTTAACCACGTATAAAGCAAAACCATCGTTGCATCCATATACGTCGGGAGACCAAATACGCACCTTGTCAATATCAACAGATTACAATAACTATTGACTCCTTAGGCTCCACCTCGCTATAAGCACTATCTGTGTCGATTACTTCGCTAGTGCTCGCTACCTCGGGAGTTTCCGGTTGCAACTCCACCTCAAGCCGAACACCGTCCGGATCCGTATGAACACTTGCTATAATCACTCCTAGCTATAAGTACTTGGAGACTCATCAAATGTAACTTCTCCGTTGATAACATATGAGTTTAATTCCGACACCACAATCGATAACTTCTCTCACCTTGTGCATAGTCTAGGAACATGCACTTTCTTGCATTTCCATTGAGTTTATCATCACTAACTCGAACATAACATGGGCAACCAAATATTCTAATAACAGAATAATCAGCAACGTTACCTTACCACACTTCTTTGGGAGTCCGACATCCAACCGCAATCGATGGGGATCTATTCATTACGTAGCTCGCCGAACTAAGCGCATCCGCCAAGAATCTCCTAGCCATACCAAAGCACTAGAGAGCATTTTATGGGCCGTCTCTAATAATGTTTTGCTCATTAACTCTGCAACATGTGGTTCATTGGCGCTAGTGCTTTGTGACGTCCCGGAAATTCACTATCTATAAAATACCGGAATTCAATAAAAGTAACGAATATTGAATTTCGGTTGGTATAAAATTTTGGATCGTAAGAACCTAAGTGACGAATTTTGGACGATTCCGAAAATGTCGTTCGATTTCGATTGGGTCTCGAAATCGTGATCACTGCGACTTAGGATTTCTAATCCTCGCACCTAGACTTATTCTGACCGAGTCTAATCCGTGAAAATCCAAATTTTATTCCTAATCGATTGAGCCAAAAATCCGTTCGGTCTCAATTTATCGGATTACCAAATTGCGCTCCAATAATTCACTAAAATATCTTGTGGGCCCCACTTGCCATTAATTGCTCCCAACTACCAGTCAAAGTTGGTCAAAGTCTTCTCTCTCTCTCCTCCCTCTTCTCTCTCTCTCACGGCTGCTTTCTTCCTCCTCTCTTTTTTTTTCTCACGAGCAACCCCCTCCCCCTGCACACCGAACCATCCTCCTCCTTCCTCCGGCCATTTTTGCTCGACCACCACCACTATCCGCCTCCAGCCATCTCCGCCGCCACTCCACCTCCTCCGTCGCCCACCTGTGCCGCCGTGAGGTTGTCGGATCGCCTGAAACAGCCCCGGCGATCGCTGCTCTGTTTTCGGATTCGTGGGGCTTCGGGACCGCAACAGCCCCTTGGCGCCACTCCGGACGGCCACTAGTCACTACCTCGCCACCCTAGCGACCTTCAACCATCGCTAGACCGCCGCACGCCGCCACTGAGCCGTCGGACAGCCCCAAGACCCCAACCCTCGGCATCCCCTAGTTTCGCGCCGAGCTGCCCGGCGCCCTCGGCCCCGATCCGCCACTTTCCGCCGACCAACCCCAAGAACCGTCAACGACCCCTTGACGTTCCCCAAGGTCACCGGAAGTCGATCACCGCCCGTAGAGCCCGAGATAGCCCGGACCAGCCTCCCATGTTTTGCCTGCCTCGCCCTGTTTTGGGCGCCGATTCTCGCCACGGCCGTCGTTCGGCCTCCTCCAACCGTCCGCCGGCGCCATCACCGCTACCTGCAGCCTTCCCCAGAGACCCCGACCGTGGCCGAACCTTTCCCCACCCTTGCACCACCCGAATCCCCCAAAACAACCCCGACCCCCCGACCGTGGCCGAACCTTTTCCTCTGCCCGGTCATCGTTCACCGCCGGCCAGCCACTGTTCCGGCGATCGACAGCCGCCACCTAGGGTTTTGTGCCGCTGTCCCGAAGTGTCGCCACGTCCTTTGGACTATCCCGGACCAAGTTGGAGCCCCGGAGCTTAAGTTTGAACGGGCCGCGAGCCGCCGATCGTCGTCGTCGGGCCGAGCCGAGTTCGTGTCGCCGTCGCTCGAGTTGAGGCCGCCCGAGTTAGTTAAAATTGTGAGTTAGCCCCTAACTCTTGGTTAAGACGCTAATTGCGTTCAGATTAGATTAATTAGTTAATTAAGGCGTTTAGGTAGTTTAATTACGGTCGGATTAGTTCGGGACTTGGTTTAGGCTAAATGACCGTAATTAGTTAAGATTAGTCAACTAGCTAGGTTGTCTGTGGCTAATTGTGAGTAGAACCGATTGATTTGGTGATTGTGTTGGTTGATCGCGAGTGAGCAATAGGTCGAAGGCAGTGTGCAATTGGTTATCAATTAAAAATTGAAATTGGAATTAATAATTGATTGACTGCAATTGGCTATTTGATTTATGAATTGTTCGGTGAATGCCGGATTTGAGTGCCGATTGCCGTGGGGGTCCGATTAGAGGTTAATCGCCCCAAATTGTTTGAGGTGTCGGTCGATAAATTGCACATTCATGTGACCACGTATGAGATCAAATTGCATGATTTTGCACGAAAACGGCCTTGGGCCAAGTATTTGAACATGCGAGTGTGAGCATTCGACCTAATTCCAAGAAATGAACCGACCGGTTGTCGAAGTGCTTGAGTGGTCACATAATGGGATAATTTCGACAATCATTGTCTTCGATTGGTCGGTCCTAGCATTCATTGTCTTCGATTCTTGGATGCGCGTCGATCATTGTCTTTTGGTCGTACGTTTACCGATCGTAGCTTGTGAATGACTGAAACCTTTTAAGGATTCTGTTAGTTCCGTGCCGTGTCGACAATCATTGTCTTACGGTTGGTTGAGCGGAGTCACATGGACTATCGAAGCCGTCACCGGAAGTAAGGGACGATGCCTGGTCTCGCTTGGAGAGCACCAACCGACTAGTGTGTTGGACCTACAGGTCGTTGTTAATAATAAATAGACTACGTGTGGTGTCATGTGCATGCAAGTGATGTAATGCTTTGCCAATGGATTGAATTGATTTGATTTGTTGACTGTTGAGTCAAGTCTACATCACATTACGTATGGCCCGAAAAGGTAAGCTTGCATGTGGCTGAAATATCCGCTCTATGCTGATGTGTTTGATTGTTAGGATATCGAGCGAATACAACGTCCTAACCGGGCTTAGGTGTTGACTCACTTAGATTAATTTCTCACTCCGTCGTTTAACCATTTCGGATCCCAAGTGATGGAGCCCGTGATGTTAGGGCATGGTGATCGAGTAGGATTTTTGGGAGTAGATGAAGGTCTAACCTTACCCGACCATATATCATTTTGAGGTCCTAGTGAGCCACCCCGAAGAATGGGGTTGTATAGGTTTACTTGTAGCTATGTAGGGTTAAAATTCATCTGCTTCCGGTTTATAAATGAAATGGTTTTTGTGAAATGATCTGTATTGATTTTCCTACTATACTATCCCCGCCGATCTTGTTGTTTGGGAGTGTTGCACGTTACGCATGCGCCTTATAGTCGTAGGTCGATAGCCTACTTGGGACGCTATCATTCATGACCTAAGGCGAGATTGGTAGGGATGTCGCGGGCTCGAGGATCGGGGCATGATAAGTGCGATGTCTCACTATGCCTTCTTTCATGTAGAATTCATTTAACAACTACGAGCAAAACTCCATATTTTTGTCGAGTCCCGCATATGCTTGATCTTTTACTTGGTCTCCTTTTTCGATCAAAGCTCTCAACCTGTCTAATCCCGACAATAGCATCAAACTTGTGCTTAAACACAAACACCCAGGTCTTCCTCAAGTGGTCATCAACAACCGTTAGCATAAATCTGGCACTCTTCCTAGAAGGAAACCGCGACAACCTCGCGAACATCCAAGTGAAGTAATTCTGCAATTTCAGTGGTTTCTCCGACAATCCACACTAAATCGCTCTTTCCGCCGTTGATCTAAATCACAACACCTGCATACATTCAATTTGTCAGCAATATACCCACATAATAAATTCTTTTCACTTAGAACCTTCGGGCTTCTCTCGCTAATGTGCCCCAAACGCATAAGCCACAATTCGGACTCTCGAACGCATGCATCCGACGTCTCCGCAGCTAATTCCGTCATTTGTCTCACCTTGAAGTTCATACATGCCATTATGCTTGATTCCTTTCATCATTACCAAGGCACCTCGAACAACTTTCAAAATTCCACATTCTAAAGAATACCGACACCCAACTGAATCCAGAGCACTCAAGGAAATCAGATTTTTCTTCAACTCGGAACATGCCTAACTCCGATTAATGTCCTCATAATACCGTCATGCATTCTGATTTTAACATCGCTAACACCTATAACATCGCATTCGGCGTTGTTCCTCAAGCGCACTTTACTACTATCCATGCATTGATAAGTAATAAACCGGTTCCCGTTTGGTGTAGCATAAAACGAACAACCAGAATCCATAATCCATCCATCAAATGATCAATCATCGGTGACGGACCCGACAACATTAACATTATCCGAGTTACCATCGGTTATAGCTGCAACATCATCCGCAGATTTAATTCTAATTCCTTTGCCATTTTCATTTTTCAGCTTAAGGCAATCCCTTCTAAGATGCCCCCTCTTGCCATAGTTCCAACGAGATAGCATCACCGATCCTAGGCCGATCGCGTCTATTCGAATTCATACTACTTTTGCTAACACGAGTACCAGTTCTTCCTCTATTTTCACATACTAAAGCGATAGATACAGATTTGCCGGATTCTCTTCTACGGATGTTCTCGTTCAGAATTAAATCTCGAATCCCATCAAAAGTTAAACTTGTTGATCCGGAGGAATTACTAATAAGCGATAATGATAGTATTCCAACTATTAAGCAATGAGGATAACGAATCAAAGCACAAACCTCATCTTCAAAGTCAATATCAACCGAACTCAATTGACTAACAACCACATTGAATTCATTGATATGATTAGTAAATCGACGCACCTTCACTCATCTTCAAATTAAACAGACGTCGCATCAAATAAACCTTGTTGATCGCGAGAGGGCTTCTCGTACATATCGATAGGGCTTTCATCAAACCCGCAATGGTCTTTTCTTTGACGATATTAACGTGACGTTACGAGCCAACGTCGGCCGAATAACACCCATCGCTCGCCTATCCAAGCAATTCTCAATCGGCTTGCTTCATCGTATCTAGCTTCTCCCCGGATAAGGGTAAATGCGGTTTCATTTGATACGTATAATCCTCAACCTACATCTTCCGGAAACTAAAATCCTTCCCATCAAATTTGTCTATTTTCAATTTTACTTCTTATGTCGCCATCAATTCACTTCAACTCAAGCAAGCTTGGTTACGATACCAATTGTTGCGTGGAACCAAGCGATCGACCGATAAAATAGACGAGAACAAAAAAAAATTCGGACACCGGATGTATGTGGTTCGGTTGTAGAGAGTAGTAACGAATTCCATTATAAAATGAGCGATACATGGAGATTACATATCACACTCGAGTCATTCAAACACTCTCGGTGTTTCCCAACCCCAATTACATCTAATAACGCACGAGTGTTTAGTCCTTATAATTCCTAACAAAATAATCTCTCAATCTTGCAAAGGAATTAAACACAAATGCTTACCACAGGAATTTATCGACTAGAACACAAACGTCATGGAACTTCCGAAGAAATCAATTATCTCGCGAAAAGAACTCCTCTGCAATTCCGGGCACAAGCACTCGTGCAAAACCGGTGCTTCAAGGTTTGAGTATTACTCTGCCCAAAAAAAAACCCACCCACGCTATCTCAAAATAAAATATATATTGCAAGAAAAGATAAGGTTGCAGACTTCGACGTGGAGAAGAGAGTCGGTCAAAGAATCCAAGATTGGACTCACCTTTTTGACTTTTCTGTTATTTTTTTCTTATCCTTTCCTTGGCCGATTTGATATCAAAACAAATCAGGATAACTTTCTCCAACTTGAAAATATTCGAATGTCGACGAATAATTGATAATTTCACATCCGACTTTGTTTGTGGGGTTCAAATTCGAGACATATTTTAACAATGACAAAGCAAGACTGAGAAGATAACTTGGAAGCTGCTGCGTACAAAGTTGGTTGATAACTCCTTCCGGGGCAAGGATATATTGTAGTGATGAGTGCAAGCAGTCAATGACTTCTTTTCTCCTTGTGCAGTGCACAACCGCAATTGCGGTGGTATGGCCTCTGCTCAATCTCCGCATCATTTACTAACAAGCTTCCATCAAAGACACACGGAAGCAACGTTTCAGCTGCTATGGTGGCCATTCGCTTCTCTCTCAGCGGTTCTTCTAGATCTTCTTGTTTGGTTTTGTGTATGTTGGTTTGTTTGAGAATATATCTGGTAATTTGTGAATCTTTCCCAAGCCCTGCGAAGCATTTATATAGGATATGGATATTAGGAGATCAGCAAAAATCCGAACAATATCGAATTAGCGCAGCGGAATAAATAAATCTCCCCTCTTGTGCAAACCTAATAGGAAACGATATAATAGAGCTATATATCTAACGGAATATATAAACACCAAGCACCCACGAACACAAGGGAATTTTTACGTGGAAAATCTCCCCGATGTAAGGAGATAAAAAAACCATGGGACCGGAGTCCACCCAAAAACTTCATTATCAACGAATTAGGTAGACAATGTTCTTCTCTAGTTAATACTAGAGGTACATAGCAACAAATACATCAAGAACACCATTCTTGGTAATATAGGTGAATTTACAAGAGATCAAGAATAAATCTCACCAAAACTCAGGTTTAATCAGCATCTATACCCATTCACCCGATTTCACCACCTATACAAATTCACCTGAATTAATATGAGCATATGTGTTTTGGGACGATTTAATAAGGTATGAATATTTATGCTACACACATAGTAGATGGTTAAGTTATTTCCCATAGTTTAGTACCGATTACTTTTCACCGCCACGGAATTTTTTGCTAACGTATCCTCTGTACTACTTGCTTGTGACGAATGGCCAGCTGATGCAATTTGTGAATTCTTCTTGCAAAAGGATGACAGAAAGTTTCTGCTAGGGAGCAACTGTTCTGTGTAATTGAATCATTTTCTTGTCATTGATTTCTTGTGTTATCAAATCTAAAATATTTCCTGGCTTATAAATTTGTTCTTTAATGACTCCTAGAAAATGTTTCCTTTGTGAAGGATGTTGTCATGATTATGTTTTGACCTGCAAACTTGATTAACTTGTTAAGAACGAAAATGATGTCAAAAGTGATCCTCGAAGTAAGTTGTAATTCCTTGAACTTCACATCCTAGACACCTCATATTTGCTTCAAAACCATGAAGTATAGGCGTTGCCGTCCTTTACAAGACCATAATGAAAGGGCTAATTCAAATCATTAGAAAGTAAATGAGAAATAATTGGTTAGAAACTGTATCAAAACATGGGATCCTAAGCGTTTGATATCTTTGAGCAGCAGAAGTTCTCTACTAGATACCTTTTGTGTGGACTGTACTGTCCCATAATGTTAATCATACTGTAGTTTCACAAACAAATAAAAAAGATGGAATTCTATTGATCTGAATTGGCTTCTATATGTCTTGAAATTCAGAGACGGTATCTTTTCATCATGCATCCTGCAAATGTTGTTAGAGAAGAGTAAAAAAGATGGAATTCTATTGATCTGAATTGGCTTCTATATGTCTTGAAATTCAAAGACGGTATCTTTTCATCATGCATCCTGCAAATGTTGTTAGAGAAGAGTAAAAACTTGTCCTGAATTTGAATCTTTTAGTTTCTTTCTTTCTTAGTTCCTAGTCAGGTTGTGTTGTGTGATGGATACTCATAGATGAATATCTGGTTTGTTTTGCTAGAAAGCCCAATCCAAAAACTTAAACTAATAGGTAAAAGAAGACCACATGTATGGAAAGAGCATACCATTGTCTAGCGATGTGGGATATCTCAGCTTTTTTCCTTTAAATTCTCAAAATATGTTGCGTGGATTTGGATACATTGTGATAAAAGCAGAGCTTGATATTTGGTCGTTGGGATTAGGAGTTCTCGAGAGAAAGAAAATGATGCAGGTGGAATTTCTGAGGAGTCAGAAACTATTCTCTCAAGTGTTCTTGGCCAGTTTGTCAGCTGAAATTGCAATGATGCCTTGCTTCTTAATCGTCCTGTGCCTTTTGGTATGGCTAACTATGGAGCTTAAGAAACTTGACTAGCTTGGCTTGGCCGGCCATTAGCTGACTTTGGAGGCTGTCTGGTCCCCAAGAAGCAGACACTCTTTTGAACTTGAATGTTTTCTCCGCTTCACTTGTATGACATTTTTTCCCTTGTTTTGATGCTTTACTAAGAAATTAAATGGTCGCCTGTCACTCCTTTAGGAGAACCACATGATAATGCAATTTATAAGGAAATAAGATGATGTGGAGAAGAGGCTTACCGAGAAATGTTTATTAGTTAAAACGGGACAATCTTAAAACATTAGTGGGACAAACGGGGAAGTTATTTCAATGCCCCTCTCTAGTGTTTGCTCTATTTGTCTATTTCCTGTTGAAACTCACTGACATATTCTAGTATTACCATATTTTTAAGGTCACCTTCCATAGAAATGTTTCTCTCTATTAGATCAAACTAGCTATTTAGTGGTGTCCCAAACTGGCAAGGAAGTTTACAAATCGGCTAACTTATATGTCAAGTAAATAGATTTAACTCTTTATCCCATGTAATGATATGGAAGTTTAGATCTTATGTTTTCTTTTAATCGGATGATATAGCTACATGATGGATTCACATCCACCATAAATAAAGCTCCACGTAAACTTCGTATTGGATTTGTTCGCCTTGTTGTTATGCACATACAAACAAGCATCGCCTAGTTAACCCAATTTCCCTTTGCTAGCACTGGAATGCACAACAAGAAGCAAAGCTCAGATCTCGCTTCTTTGGCCTTCAAAACTTAAACTTAGGATATTGCGTCGCGGTTGGGGATCGTAAGAATTAGTTTAAGGAATCGCAAAATAAATATCAAAGCAAGCGACTTATTGCATTTCTGGTTGATCTTCCATTAGGCTTGCTTTTAACTCAGGTAGTTTGGACAGGGCTGTTCCCAAGAGTCAAAGAAAATAGTTGTCTAGTTTCGCTATTGTTAAGCACCCTTGCTCACCGTCGTTGAGAAATAAAATGCTTATAAGAATGCGACTTGGCTGTGTGGGAACGGCTACTAAATTGATTCTTTCCATTGATAAAGTCAACATCTGTTGTCCCATGTGAAAGAAAACAAGGAAGAAGAATGTGTATACAGGTTAAAGTCTTGAATTTACAGGAGGGAGATGGAGAAGAAGCGGGTGCTATCAATCCTCTAAGGTTTTTGTTGCCACGAGCACTTTTAAGGGTCAAAACCAGAATGTGCAGATCCTCTGTTCCTGACCTTCCTGTTCTATTCCAGCTGTATAATGCCTCCGTTGCGGGCCTATCATCTACTCATCGAAGCTAATTCAAGGTCATGTGCTGTCCTTGCTACTGATGGAAGAACGCTTCAAAAGGGAAGAATGAGAATGACATGTTGTTATGACGAGAGCAAGCGGCTGGCTAGTCGCCTATCAACTTGTGAAGTGCGCACCCGCAATTGCGACGGTATGGCCTCCGCTTGATCTCCACATCATTCATTGACAAGCTTCCTTCTAGGACACGCCGAAGCATGGTCTCGGCTGCTATGGTGGCCATTCTCTTCTCTTTCTTCCTTCTACACTTCTACAGTCCTCAGCTGCTCCAGAATATTGCGGGTCTATAGTCTTTTGATGTGAATAAGTTGAGTGGCTTTAGGAACACATAAATAGGAGTAGGAAGAGATGGATGATAACGAATTGTAGGAGTTCTTTAGAAAAGAGACCTCGCCTGAGGCCATTGACGGCTGCCACGGCTAGGGAGTGAAGGAGAAGAAGAAAAATAAAAATAGAAAAGAAAAGTAAAAAAAAAAACTAAATGCTTAGATTTTTTTTTACTAAAATACCCCCTTCTCTAATGGCCGGAGTAGTCACATGCTCACCAGCTAACCAAAAATCTTTATTTGAGACGATATGACCACTTTAGGCTCTCATTTCAAAAAAGATCCGCTTCAAGCTTTTATTCGAGAAAATGAAGGTATTTCGGCCCTCATTTGAATTTTTCCTATTCTGGCAGCCATTCAGCTATTTTGGTTTATATCTTTATTATAATAGGGTTTTTTTTTATGAAAAACTTGTTTAATCAGCACTCGTTTTAAATTATTAACCCACCTAAATTCATGACAAATATATATTTGGTACGAATTATCCGTAGCGATACGTATTATATGAAAAACTTGTTTAATCAGCACTCGTATTATATCTTTAAGCATGTTAATTACTTGTCCAATGGTCTTTCCTCTGTGTTGTTTTATCTTGGCCATTTGCAAGCTATCATTCTCTCTGGAACTTGTATCCTCTGGATTGCCATGCGATCAAGTTTAGATGTTCGGTGGCACTGATGAATTTTAGTTCCATGGGTATTTGCTTGAACCTCATCTATGATTCTAAGCAGGTACATTAACTTATAGCCATGTTCCGCTGAAATCTGCCTTGTTTGCATATTTCTCCAACAAATTGTCATGTCTTTTCGTTAAATTGAGTAAGACAAATAGCAGAGAATTGCCCTTCCGTTATGTCGCGACCTAGAAAAAAAATAAACAAGTCATCATTTTCGGGCTAATGGATTATCAGGTTAATTAATTAACTAACCTAACTCGGACTCTCCCAAGTCCATACCAAATCGCAACTTAAGGTTCGAATGATTAACATGCAATGTGATTTGAATTTGGAGTCGCCACTAATCATTTTCGGTAGGTCGATTAGAAACCTAAATAAAATAGCGGGAGAAAACTATCTTATTTCTGCGAACCGGAGATTAAGAGTCCGGGGACTTGGTTACATTAATTACAACTAATGCCCTTTCGGTACCTTAAAATTCATAAAAAAAAAATAATGGATTTGACAAATTTGATGAATTCTACTTGAAGATCAAAGAATCAATTTTTTGGGTTTTTCTTCCCTTGACATTTGTTTGAAATAAAGAAATTACATGGAATTAGGATGAAATAGGTTCAAGATTACTCCCCAATTTGAATTCGTGCACCAAACTTGTGCTTCGGGCTTGTCTTGACCATTGGACCGATTTGGTGACTCGTTAGACCGAGAAATCTCTTGGTCCTATCTCTCCTTCACTCTTCTTTCTCATATCGCTAGAATTTCATGAGACCGCAATCCGGGCGTCGATATTTTTTCCCTTTGCTCTCCTTCTATTCTTGTACCATTGATGTCTCATCGTTGATATGCAGCTGTTATTTAACATAAAAACGTAGAGAAAAAAAAATCAGTGTAGAAAATCCGAGCTAATTTGTATTCGAAATTAAAGAAAGTTAGGGAATCACTTAACTTTCTTTTGCTCGGCGAGCTAGAACAATGGTGATGAACTTGTGGCTTGTGTTGATGGGTGCGAGAAATTGGCAATGGTAGCACCGAGCTTCAAAACACTCAAGCCCTCTCAAAACTCTCTCCAAATTTTTTCTCAAGAATTCTTTTTTTCCTCTCTAAAGAATTCCTCTCAAAAACTCTCTCAATTCTCTTTCACCCCAAAAACTCTCTCCCAATTCTCTCTTACTCTAAAAAAACTCCTCCATTCTCTTCAAGAACTCTTCTTCTCTTTTATAGGCAAAGTTCTTCATCCTTCATTCTTCATCTTCATTTCCTCACCTTCCATTTTCATCTTCTTTTCTTCATCTTCATCTTCTCTTCTTCATCTTCATTTCCCCACCTTCCATTTTCATCTTTTCTTCTTCATCTTCATCTTCTCTTCTTCACCTTCATTTCTCCATCTTCCATTTTCATCTTCTCTTTTTCATCTTCATCTTCCTTTCTTCATCTTCCATCTTCATCTTCTCTTCTTCATCTTCATTTCATTATCTTCATCTTCCTTTCTTCATCTTCCATTTTCATCTTCTCTTCTTCATCTTCCTTTCATTATCTTCTCTTCACCATCTTCCTTTCTCCATCTTCTTTTGGTATTTGCAATCCAGTCCCCAAGTTTCAAGTATTTACAATACGGTCCCCGAAGTTATGAGTATTTGCACATACGATCCCCGAGAAAATATTTCTTTCAAGCCCAAATCTTCTTGGTGCATTTTTCCACCGCATGCCTAGTCTAGACCCCTATTAAATTAAGCTCAAATTGTATGCCAATGCTAAATGAATATGTGAGATGATTTTTGTTTAGAACTAAAATTAGTTCTAATTTTTATGCAAAATATATATTAGTCAAAATTTAAGCGTCAACATGTTATTTTAAACTCGAATGACATCTTTGTAAATTCTTTCACACTTTCAATTCCTGTTTACCTTCCAGAACAACTGTGCTTGGTGTAATTGAGAATCTCATCCATTTACGGGGCCCATAAGCTACCACCACGGACCTTGCCGCAAACTCTCTTCCGTGTTGTTTCACCAGATCAAATGTTAAATCTGCTATTAGAGTTGACAGAGGCCGCTAGAACAGAACTCACAGTTTGCTTAACAAGAATTATGCAGGAAAGCATATGGAAACTTGAAGGACTTCCCTTTAAGAATATGCCTGCTGGAGAAAAGTGTTTATGAAAATTGGTCTGGTGCCTAAAGATACTGTGGGCAGACTTAGACAGCTGGTCAATTTGAATTATACCAGTGTCTTGATCATTCACTCGTACAATAGAAATATTTTGAGCCTGAAGCCATGATGTGTGAAACTCCAGATTCCGGCTACAAGCCTACAACACACTTATAGATTGGAAGGCCAGACTAGAAGGCAGAAGTCGAGCATGTACATAGTGAATGACTTGTGGGTACATGTGAACAAGAAGACCAGAAACAGATGATTGACTGGGGCCAATCAAAAAAGTTTTTTTTTTTTTTTTTCTGTACAGATCACTTCAAGTTTCCAAACGTGGCTCTCCATCTCCTATGGCTAAGAATTAGCACGTTGACCCAAGTCTCACAAGCCCCAGGTAAAGTCCACCCTTGAAAAGTCTGTCGGAGAATACTTGCAGGGACAGGAAGTTTCAGAGAAAGCATATGCGAATGATAAACGAATAACTCTTACCTTTACTTTGGCTCAGTGTATAATATCATCATCAAATTTTGAATTCGTTCAATGTAATCCTTAAATTATTTTTGAAAAATGTTCAATCTAGTGCCTAAATTTTCAGTTTGTTCAATCCGATCCTTCAACTTTCCGTTAAAAAAAAATTTCGAAGGTTTTCATAAAAACACTACTACCCTAATTTGAAAATAACTTTTCATTTTGATGCATTTCCTATAATTAACATATAAAAAAATTGCTATTTTGTTACATTTTTACCTTTTTTTGTCTTTATAAATATTACGACAATTCTATCAAAATATATTTTAGCTTATGATCTCTTTAATAATGAAAGTAGAACCTTGTTTAGAGTTGTATGGGGTTGATATTCTTGATACTTTAATTTCCTAATCTACAGATAACTAAATTTAATCAAGGAACCCGAAATAAATAAATAAAACTGTTATTTATATGAAAATTAAGAGCAAAATTTAGATTATATAAGTACGAGAAATTATGAATAAGACTTATTTTTAAACTAAAAGAAATATGAAACTGACATAGCTCTAAACAGGGTTATGTTTTTACTATTGTAGGTGTCACAAGTTAAAATATACTTACATAAACTGTAGTAATATTTGTAAAATCGTAAAAAGTAAAAAAGACAATAAGAGGGGGATAGGAATACCACATGTGCCATAACTTTCTTATAGCGATCACTTGAATACCATAACTTTTTCTTCGACCACTTCGAGCCATAACTTTTAATACACACTCACTTAAATGTCATAAACTTTGAAGCGATCACTTGAGTGCCAACACTTTTTAAAAAACTTTCACCTAATTGTTGGAAATTCAACATAGCATAGCACTTATGGTGACCATTTTCAAAAAGTTATAGTACTTTTGTGATCGAAAACAAGTTGTCATTCAAGTGAGTATTGTACATAAGTTACAACACTCAAATGATTTGGAAAAAAAAAAGTCATGATACTCAAATAATCGCCGTACATAAGTTATAGCACTCAAGTGATTGAAAAAAAAATTACAACACTTTTGGTGTCCTTTTCCCCAATAAAATGATGGCACATTTTTTGTTGATTTAGGAAATTAATCGAAATGAAAAAGATATTCTAAAATTTGGGCAATAGTGCAATTATGAAAACTTGTAATAATACCAAGGAATTGTTTATGGAAAGTTCAAGGATTAGGGACTAGATTGAACATTTAAGAATAGCTCAGGACCACATTGGTCGAATTAAAAATCCAATGATAACATTGCATATTTGGTCGAACTAAGGAATTGTTTGTTTCATTTTCGAATTATAGATTCCCATCCGACCGGTATGTTTTGTTAAACTGAGAAAAATTGTCATGTCCATTAAAATATCCAATTGGATACACCTTCCCTCGAAAAGTAAGTGAATAAGCTGTGAGCTTAGTGTGATTATAAGTTGTTTCACAACACACGAATTGTCTAATGTGTGAGACTTTTTTGACAAAAATCACACATTTATCTTAATAATCTTTCTCTTATGTGTGACATCGGTGTTAGTATGCCACATCAAATTGTCTCAACTTAAATCTTCACTTTGTTGTGTGTTAGGACCGCAATAACAACATGTTGAAACAGATTGGGGGCCGAATCATCAATGTTGTCGAATTCTCCTTTCTTTTGAAAAAAGGAAAGGAGAAGAACCTTATTCGTTGGATCCCTCTTATTCCTATTTAGTCCCCTTTGTTTCTTAAGTTGTTCCCTCGTTGCATCAATCAATTATTGGCTCATATACCATTTTCTTTCAATACCTTCATTTGAGGAAATCGCGAAGTCCGAGCCCATCAGCGAGATGGACTTACCTTTAAGAAAAACTTAAGACAAATAATTATGGATCAAATAGGATAATAAAGTACTCTATATCAAGCCAATTTTCAAATGTGGAATTATACTAATATAACTCACGCGCTCTAAATAAATTAGTTGCTATAAGCGAAGGTGATCGAGTCAACAAGTATTTTTTTATCTCAATAAATGACATGCCTACGTTAAACCAACGAACTCCGACAGAGATGTTTCCCTACCTACGAGAGGACGAGAAAATATTAGGTGCTCCCGGAGCGAGAGATGGATTGGTGCTCCAGTCCACTCAAAGAAGGCCACGTGGTAAATCGGGGCCGCCGTCGAAAAATTTTCAAATTCCGAAAAACCTTCCGTCTCCGTTATCGCCGTTACTTCGTTTCCCCCTTCTTAGGGAAAAATTTGTCATCTGCGCGCGATTTTCTCTCTCCCATCCCATGATTTGCTCGCTCTTCACTCTCAAGTTCGTTTCACTCGTGAATGATCTGCTCTGTTCACTCACTCTCTCTCTCTCTTTCTTTCTAAGTCCAACCAAGAAAAAAACGAAGAAAATCTTTTGGGTTTTTTCCAGTTTAAAACTGTAATACTTGAGTTTTTGACTAGGTCAAAATAAGTTGTGGGATCCATTGTTAAAAAAAAAAAAAAAAAAGCAGATGGTTTCTCCAAAAAGGGGACATCGGGAGTCTTCCATCGCATAAAGGAAGGAAAAGAAAAAAGAGAAAGAAGAGAAGAAAGAAGGAGAAAGGAGAAAGCGAAAAATAGAAGAAATAGTCACGTGCACGCGCCAACTGCCACGGACGCCTCGTCGAGCTCGTTTCACTACGTGTCGCAACGCTAGGTAAGCGGTCGCACCTCTCGTCCCTCCTATTGAAGTAATTTTTTGGATTTATGGCAAAATTCGAATTTTGGGGAAAACTGAGTTGCTGTATCTGATTTCTTGGGTGTTTGGCTGCATTTTTACTTGAAAATGAAACTTTAGGATGTTATGAAGCCGTAGGATTCGACGGATCATGATTTCGTGTTACGGTTTGCCCGGAACGAGCAATTCAAATCTGTTGCGCAAACTTACTGCGCGAACAGTGGTCTTCGAGGGCTATTTCCTTTAGTTTCTGGTTGTCTCGTTGAGTTTGGTCATGTTGGGACTTTTGTAGTATGTCGAATAAGCTTCGTTTTGACTATAATATTGTGTTAATCGGACTTCATTTGATCAAGTTGAGGAAGTTCTCGCAAATAGGGCTGGAAAATCCGAGTTTTAGAGGTTTTGATGTCGTGGGGCCTGAAATTGGTATCGGTTAGCCATGATTATTGTACGAAATAAACTTAAGAATGTTATGGAGCTAATGCTTTTGACGGTTTGTGAATTGGATTTACGGTTTTCCCGAACGAAATTTTTGAAGTTCGGCGCGCAGGCTGTCCAGCTCGCGATCGGCAGTTTTTTTTCTTGGCCCGTAGGTGTTCGATTATCGACGTTTATACGTCGTTTAGTCTAGTTTTTGCCATTGTAGTATTTCTCAGTTTTTAATGTTGTTTTTCAATTAATTTTTAGAATTTCAAGCTTGCGGTTCGAGTGACTACTATAGATTGGATTGCGATTTTTTTAAGATGAGATGTACTTTATCTTCTAAGAATTTATAAAACTCATGCTTTAAAGGTGATCACGTGTACTCAAGTTGATTTTCTTGACAAGGTGAAGAAAGGGGACGTTTAGAGCATTATTTTTACATAAACGGGATCGAGCTATTACTACCATTTGATTATTTGACATGGTTTGTTAATGTTTGTGGTAGTGAAATGCTATTCGAGAAATATGTTTCGAGGAAGGTTATGTATTTGGTTTACAGCCTTCGGTTTGTGAAATTGGATTGTTGTGGTTTTTCTGGATTTGGTATTGGGATTAATACTCATGTCCCTCATGAATAGAACCCACCGAGGTGGGGTAGTATGCATCTTGTTTGGACATCATTGAGCCGAACCACCGGCCGAAATGGGTGGTAGACCTAACCAAGAGGGGAAACTTGGTCGTCTTGTCACGGCGTTAAACGTGACCATGGTTGACGATGAATATGAGATTATTCGATGGATGGACCATCGAAAGTTGGTTTAATGAGATTAATCAATGGATTAAACCATTGATAGTTTATTATTACTATGAATTGCTATTTGATTTACTTTGACGATTGCATAGTGATTTCTCGATCCGCTTAAAAGATATTGTACTTCTCATTGAGTCGTGGTTGCTCACCCCTTATCCCCTTATGTCTTTCAGGTTCATCGGCGAACCGCAAATACGATCGAGCGCACGTTAGCCGTAGGACTTTTGGGATTGTGGGGTATATTTTTGATAAGTTGTATATAGTTGGTGAGTTTTGAAATTTGGATGTGGAAAGATATGAATGTATATCTTTTGATATAGTAGATAAGCTCGATTTTGTGGACATGTGACCTTTTTATCAAATATATATGGATGTATATATTTCGATATCGGGTTTTGTTTAAGGCTACGTCCTTTGATTCAAAGGGACAGCCGTGTCATGCCCTTTTTTTTTTTCTCGGAGAATCGGGATGTGACAAAACCGTAAAAACCCAAAAGATTTTCTCGTGTTTTCTTCTTGGTTGGACTTTGAGAGAGAGAGAGAGAGAGAGTTAGTGGAGTGAAGAGAGCAAATCATTCATGAGCGAAAGGGGATTTGAGTAGAGATGGCCCGGTTCACGGAATCGCCCCGAACTGATTCGGTTCCAACCCGCCGGTTCCGGCGGTTCCGAGTGGTTCCGGGCCGATTCCGGTTCCGTTTTTTAAATTTAATTTTTAAACTAATAAATAATAAAATAAGTATAATAAATTATAAATTATAATCAAATTGTACATTGTAATAAATTTTGGGGAAAAAAAGAGAAAGGAAGAATGGGCTTGAACTTAATGAATTATCATTAAGCGCCTACATATCTTCTTGGGGATAGAAGAATCAAAGCCCATGTAGTTCTTTTACCTTTGATAACCCCAACTTACCTCATCGTCAATCGTCGTTACCCGTTGTGGTACCCGTGCCGGTGGTATCTCCACAATCCTCGCTAAAGAATTCGTGTTCTCGATCCAATTCTTGGTGTCGAAATCGGCTTTCGTCCAATCGTCGACACAAGCTTGAGCTTCCACAGACTCGGACTTAATCTTGAACGGCGAGAGTCCAAAACTAATCCTCCAGCGCTAAATGCTTGTTCAACCGCAATCGTTGAAGATGGGGTTGCTAATATCTCAGCGAGCGATGAGGGCGAGCAGCGGGTAGTCGGTTGAGTGACTCTGCCACTACTCCAGGATTTGAAAATCTGTACTATTTTACGTATCCACGAAACTCAAATTGAGTGGTGAAATATTTTTCTATTTCATAAATACTACCTATTGCCCCTTTTTTTTTGTCTACTCTTGAGCATATCATAACCTCTACCAAGTAAACTACCGGTTTCGTTTCCTAGGAGAGTAGATGGTAAAGATCCACCATCATTTAAACCATATCTATTACAAAATTCTCCATGTAATGCTATTATAGATTCTTTAACCTCTCTTTGTACAATTGAAACATCTATTATATCTTGCAAATGTAAACAATCATAATAATACACATTCAAATAATCTAGTAAACCATCTAATTTAATACGTGGATCAAAAATAATACCAACTAAATAGACAAGAGGAATTTTGAAATAATAATGCAACCATTTTTCTCGCATTACTGAAATAGTTTGAGCTAATTCATTATCTTTTTCATATACATTAAAAACACTATCAATATTAACACATTCTATTAAAAATAAATGCGTAGTAGGATAATAAATACCAGGATAAAGCATTAGTAGCATCATTAAAAATTTTCAAAAAATCTAAAAATTTTTTGCAAACGTCCCAATGTTGCGGAAGTAAAGTAATTTCGGGAATATTTTGCGACATAAACGTACATAATAAATCTTTGTAATCAAAAGTTTGACGAAACAACTCATACGTAGAATTCCAACGAGTCGGAATATCTTTTGGAAACCTTTTTACCCTTCTCCCATGTTGTTTACAAAATTTTCCCCATGTTTTCATAAAATGGGCACGACTCCATAAATATTTAATTGCGCCCTTTATTGGGGCGAGAGAAGACTCGAGAGTTCGTAAACCATCTTATACACATAAATTTAAAACATGGCAAGCACATCTAATGTGAAAAAATTGTCCCCCAAAAGAGGGTTTGCAAATATTTTCTAATTCGGGAATGGAAGCGGTATTTGCGATCGCATTATCAAAACCAATTGAAAAAACTTTATTTATCAAATAATATTCTTCTAAAACTTGTTTAATTATTCTATAAATATTATGAGCCGAATGCTTTTCATCAAAAACTCGAAATGCAAGAAGTCTTTTTTGAATGGTCCATCATCACCTATCCAATGACACGTAACACCCATATAAGAATGAATTTGCCAAGGATCACTCCAAATATCACAACCTAAATGCACACGTCCATTGAATTCCGCAAAAAATTTTGCTAAAGTTTTTTTTGTTTTTTATAAAGATGCAAAAGTTCGCGTTTAAGAGTACTTACGGGAATAGTTGGTGCTTGCGGAACCAACGCAAATATTTATCAAATATTTCATATTAAAATTTTCACCAAGTAGTAAATGGAGCATGATCAAGGGCAACATATTCAGCTAATGTTTATTTATAAAGTGCATTAGTGTAGCGGAATAAAGGATGAGTATTAGGATTGGCGTACCGGGAAATTTGTTGTTGTCTAGTGTCGATCCCCGCTTGCGTTGGATGTTTTTTCGTCGATGCCGACGGAATGTTCCATAGCCGTCTCCTTTGCTAAATTTATATGTTTGGGAACAATATTTACAATTTACATTATACTTACCTTCGCTTTCGTCATATACCTTGTCAAAGTGCTGCCACAAGTTGGATGTACTCTCTCGGCCTTTCCGTTCGGCTCATTTGCCGTCGACGTTTCTTCGGCACCAAAAGCGAGATGAAGACTTTCTTGTGTTGGGACGTGCTCGACGTTCGAAATGGGAACAACTTTGATATTGTCGTCATCGTCTTCCCAACGTGCATACTCACGAGGATCACATCCAGGAATAAGATATTCGGAATCTCCCATTGTCATCTTACCCTTTTCGCATTTTCGCTTCCACTTGCCATTTTTGAGAAAATTGAGGTCGGATTCGGAGAATTGAGAATTTGAGAGAATTGTTGAGAGGATTTGTGAGAAAAATGAAAGAGGAAGGATATGTATTTATAGAAAAAAAATTATGAATTTTTTTTTAAATATTAATGCAACGGCTCTTTTGGCCGTTGGCTCTTTCGGGCCGGGGCCCGGGGGCCCTCTCCCAAGGGGCCTCCCTTATTTTATTTTATTTTTTTAGGGCCGGGTTGGAATCGGCCCGGAACCGCCGGTTCTAATTTTTCCCAAACCGGAACCGGCCCGCGAGGATGTCGCGACCTAAAAAAAAAATAAACAAGTTTATCATTTTTGGGCTAATGGATTATCGGTTAATTAATTAACTAACCTAACTCGGACTCTCCCAAGTCCATACCAAATCGCAACTTAAGGTTCGAATGATTAACATGCAATGTGATTTGAATTTGGAGTCGCCACTAATCATTTTCGGTAGGTCGATTAGAAACCTAAATAAAATAGCGGGGAGAAGACTATCTTATTTCTCAAACCGTAGATTAAGAGTCCGGGGACTTGGTTACATTAATTACAACTAATGCCCTTTCGGTACCTTAAAATTCATGAAAAAAATAATGGATTTGACAAATTTGATGAATTCTACTTGAAGATCAAAGAATCAATTTTTTTGGGTTTTTCTTCCCTTGACATTTTTTGAAATAAAGAAATTACATGAAATTAGGATGAAATAGGTTCAAGATTACTCCCCAATTTGAACTCGTGCACCAAACTTATGCTCCGGGCTTGTCTTGATCATTGAACCGATTTGGTGACTCGTTAGACCGAGAAATCTCTTGGTCCTATCTCTCCTTGACGCTTCTTTCTCATCTCGCTAGAATTCCATTAGACCGCAAACCGGGCATTGATATTTTTTCCCCTTTTGCTCTCCTTCTATTCTTGACATCGTTGATATGCAATGTTATAAAAATGTAGAGAGAAAAATCAGTGTAGAAAATCCGAGCTAATTTGTATTCGAAATTAAAGAAAGTTAGGGAATCACTTAACTTTCTTTTCTTTGCGCGGCGAGCTTGAACGATGGGGATGGACCAAGAGCTTGTGTTGATCGGTGCAAAAATTGGCAATAGTAGTATCGGGCTTCAAAACTCTCATACCCTCTCAAAACTCTTTCCAAATTTTTTCTCAAGAGCTCTCTCCATTCTCTCTAAAGAATTCCTCTCAAAAACTCTTCCATTCCTCCCAAAAAAACTCTTTCAATTCTCTTTCACCCCAAAAACTCTCTTCTCTTCAAGAACTCTTCTTCTTTTATAGGCAAAATTCTTCATCCTTCATTCTTCATCTTTATTTCCTCACCTTCCATTTTCATCTTCCTTTCTCCATCTTCTCTTCATCCTCTTCTCTTGGTATCCGCAATGCAGTCCCGAGGTTCTAGTATTTGCAATACGCTTCTTGAAGTTCTAGTATTTGCAATACAGTCCCCGAAAAAAATATTTCTTTCAAGCCCAAATATTCTTGGTACGTTTTCACCCCATGCCTAATCCAGACGCCCGTTGAATGAAGTTTGAATTATATGCCAATGCTATGTGGGATGATTTTTGTTTAGAACTAAAATTAGTTCTAATTTTTATGCAAGAAATAGATTAGTCAAAATTTTAGGTGTCAACAGCCCCTCTTTGAGTGGAGGCTCGTAGAGGTTCCGCTCAAAGATAAAATTGAACCCTAAATTTTGATAGTGCAAATGATGGATGAATTTTTTTTTTTTTTTTTGGGAGTTTTAATCCCATTTTTTGTAATGAAGTGATGCATGATATGCGAGACTCTAAATAACATGTGTCATAATTTCTCTTTTCCATGTTAGAGAAACTCGCATATGGATCGCATACGAGAATACCGTTTTACCAAATACCTCATAAGCTAGTGATTCCCTTAATTTCCAAGTTTCTTGCAAACACGAGGACCTTAAGGTATTCGGCCTATCTTTTATCGAGACTTCTCCCTAATGCGAGACAACGCAAGATATGTGTATCCTTCCGGATCACAAGAGCTACGTCGTTGTGAGTCGAAAGAAGTAGAATCAAGTTCACAAGAGCTACGTCGTTGTGAGTCAAAAGAAGTAGAATCAAGTTCACAAGAGCTACGTCGTTGTGGTTGATTAAATGTCGAAATCGCCAAGGCATATGTCTTCACGATTCGACAAAGGGAACCAAAATCTTAAGAGCTACGTCGTTATGATTTGGTTTGGATCAAAATCACGGGTGCTTATGTCTTCGTGATTTGATAAAGGAGCCGAGAATCATAAGAGCTATGTCATTATGAGCCGACTAAAGGTCAAGATCACCAGTGCATATGTCTTCGTGATCCGAGACCGAAATCATAAGAGCTACGTCGTCATGATAAGATGTCAAGATCGCCAGTGCATATGTCTACACGACTCGACAGGAGAGGCATATTGCTCGAATGAATCGTAACAACTATCATCGAGGAGTTGTTGATTTGAAAATGGGTTCAGAAAACTTACCCGGGTTCTCCGAACGATTAATCAAAGAACGAAACAGATCGCTCGTATCATACATGGTAGGCATTTGCCCGGAGAACTTGCTCATTCAATAATCCTTGGATGAATTTCGAGACCTTGGGAGGGACATCGAACATCGGGAATGTATTACCCATCATAGAATGTCGAGGTAACATGCACAAACATGTTCAACAATGAGTTCATGCAAAACTTTCCTACCGAGCTTGCAATGATTAGAAATAACATGTGTATAATGCAATCACTCATACCATGATTTATGCATAACCATTCGCCAAGTTTGCATTACCAATCCTGTCCGGGGGATATTCTCACATTATGAATACCTCGAATGTGAGATGAATGGGGGACTTCGGTCCGAAAGGGTTTTCTCTCACTCTCAAGAAAAGTTATTTATCCCGTCTGCCGGGATTCAAAAGAAATCACTCAATCTTTCCATCATCGCATTCGATAAGGATCCGAGTAATCTCGCAATTGATACGACCGAGCCGATCTGGAGGTCTTGATTAGGACCGTAATGAGGGCTAGGTCAAAGGTTTACAAATGGGACTCTAGTTGAGTCAAGGTTCTGCTGAAATGAATTCCTTCGTCATCTCTCTGGGTTTACAAGTCAAGAACTCTGCAAAAATGAGAGAGAAGTAATCTTGCTCGAACTTCTTCGAGTGATGCTTAAAATCATGGAACTCCACATTAATTCAAGTGCCCTAGTCGAAAAGGCTTTTAAAGGGTTGTAATGGAGGTAATGATTTGGGGAGTGAGAAACGAAAGGGTTCGTTTTGGCTCGAAAGATATTTGAGAAGGGGCTTGATGTTGGTGATCATTACAATCTTGTCACCGATCGTGGCCTTCTATGATACCATCATTGCTTGAGGATGGTATGAACCGAAGATTGCATTTGCAATTTGACACTTCATGGAGATTTTTCTCTCAACCCTTTTAGGATATACAGGAAAATTGTGCATTCAAGTTCGAAATATTCTACAAATGAACAATGAATTGAAAGGGCATTGGCCTTGCTTTTGGTAGGCACTTTGCTTTTAAATGCCCATGAGTTTTTTTGTGGAATCAGCTTTTCCTCTTTCTTCTCCTTTTTTTTTTACTCCCAACTCTCTTTTACGATTGTATCTTGATGAGTTCATTGGGAGATTTTCTATGGATCCAGCTTTTCGGTCCTTTTACTCAAAGATGGGCCATATTCGCTTTGAGACGCGACAATGATCACCAATAAGGGCTTTTAGAAATGAATTTGCGGGCTCAAATGGGTTGTGCAAATGGATACAGGATGTGTGGGATAGAAAAAGAAATGCGCTTCGTCACCCTAAGGCACTTGAATTAAAGCGCAAGTACAATGCAAAGAACCACCCGAAGATTGATGTTAGTCCAAGCAAGAAGATTTCTAACCATTTGTCTCGTGATGCTGATGGAATTACCTCCTGTTTTGCCCCCAATGTGGGGTGGTTCTTGACAGGGTTGTGGAAGTGAAATCTCCGCTCAAATGGGTTGATCAACGGATAACTTGCAGTGTTTAGGGTAGAGAAATGAATGCCTCCATCACTTCGGTTATCGTACCTTTCGCGAGAAAACTCTTTACCTCGAGGAATGCGGGATTTTGCCACCGTTCATCTCGCCTGAAAAAATTGGACGTGTTTGGGAAAGGATTGCCTTTCATCATCCTGTCATGCCCCCTTCACATACATTCGATGTATCTTATGTAGTTCATGTTCCTTATTCGAGTTGGTAAATTAAACATGAGGAACAATCATGCGCAAACTATGCAAAGTATGAGTGTTTTCGAGCATATAAAATGCAGCAACTTTTTATCTTGGCGGACAAAGTTCGCAAGTACATAAAAAATTTCTTAGGGGTATGGATCGTGAGTTGCCCCTGTTCATGCAAATGCGTTGCAAAACTTCATTGTCTGCTTCAAGACATGAGATTGTCAAAGGCTCCAAGAATTTCTCATTTCATTAATTTTTCATGGAGAAGGGATACTTCTCCGTTTGGACAGTAGTGAACCCCGTAAAAATCAAAAGGGAAAGCATCAATGTATGTCCTCATGTTCTAAAAAGAATTGAAACGATACCACTTTACCCATGTACGTATTCCTCGCGAACTTTGAATTGAAAAGATCGATTCATCCGGATCGGGTTGTATGTCCGGAATGTTATCTCTCCCGGTTCTATAACCGTGCGGGCTGAGCTTCGATCTGCGAAGCAAAAAAGCTTTTATTAATCTTTGTACATTGATGCCAAATCCCGGGATCGACCCCGGGACGCCTGGACCACTGTCATTCCCCCAACCACTATGCTTGCGGTGTTGTTGGCGTCCACGGGTGGTTCGCTTTTGTTATATTGTTCTCAAAGCAAGTTGGCAATCTCCCGTGGAGAATAAAATAAGCTTAACTTAGAGTTTGAAAAGACCGAGAGCCAATTGGGACGATACGGAGTTACCGATCTTTGAGCTCGCTTGGTGTTTTACTTGCATTCTCCCAAGTAAGGCTATTCGGAATCTCTCTTTACGGGCGTTCGGGAGCGTCGTCCACAAATTGATTTGCTACGTGCCTAGCTTAATAAGGAACTTACGCATTTGATAAGAGAGGAGAAAATTCGCCCTTTAACTCTAGGCAAATTCTAGACAGCTAAAAAGTAAAAAAGTATCCCACGCAGGGGAACTATACATGGAATTAAAAGAGTATTCATGCGAGATTGGTTCCACCTCTTTTCTTGGCTATTCCAATGATTGGCTGATTTTGTCTTGGATCATACACCAACGATCGTTGTTTGAGGATCCATGATCACTTGCTTCGGATCACAACTCGGAGGTCTTTCACTCCCGAACCGGCGACCAAGGCGGTGAGCTCATCATCAAAGTAACCTTTTGATTTTTCGGGCAATTGATACTCGAATTGGGCATTGCTACTTGCTAACACCGGCGACAGATTTTCCACTTTGTTTTTGCCGTGAACGGTCCGACTCCTTGAGCTTGAGCCTCCGCCGTCGCTCGGGAACTCGTAGGGGATGATCAACCGGTCCGTCCGCTAGAACCACCAGCGGAAGGTCGGTATGGCCGGTATTCTTGATTGGGAAGTGGTCGGGTATTTTTAGCTCCGTAGGTTTTCCTAGGATTGATCTTCCAATCAACTTTGCTCCGGTCGCCTTGGTTCCAAGCTACATCGTGCTTCTTGACTTATCTCTAAATCGTGAAGGTGATTTGTGACACTTCGTAGGGTGAGTCCGTCTATATTCATCATTTTGAGTACAGCCATTGGTCGTGCCGAATTGATTCCTAGGCTGTCGAACCGCTCGATGAATATAGAATGAAGCTCGGCGGACCAAAGGGGCCTTTTCTTTCCGACAAAAATCGTCGTAGGCGGCTTGGCCATAGTTCTTTTGTTCGAGTAATTGCTTCCTTACAGCATGCTGCCATATGTTTTGGAGCACTCGAGCGCAGACCGGCTTCTTTAGGATGCCCCGAGCACCATGCAATGTGGCCCTCGTTATGAACCAGCGATCATCACTTGGCGATGTGACGATGACCGGTATATTCAACTCGGAATCAATGATCTTTAAGAGACTAAGACCGTCCATATCGATCCCTACCATGGCTGTGACGATGTGTCAAAATCATATTTGTACTTGTCTCCGGCTCCTCTAAGGCTTCGTTGCTTTCATATAAGCTGAAATCCTATACATGCACTTTCTCAAAGCATGGCAACAAGGATCGAGAGGGAAACGGGGTTGCCATCAATGGCCATGACTCGCAGATCCTCGGGATAGGAGGCTTCCCATACTTCCGCCCGGAATGTACGCGAGACTTATTTTCCTTTCAAAACCTTCCATATGTAGACCGAAAAATGGGTGTTTGGACTAGAGACCGGGCTTTAGATGTTCTTTGGACTTGCAAAGATAAATTGCCCGAAAAATCACAAAAGCGACGATGGCCTTTCGTGACGAGTTACGGAGGTGCATGAAGACTTCAAGTCCTTTATAAACTTTTTCGATCTGTTGGTCTCGCAGCATGCTTTTCTCTCCTTTTCGGTCCTAGTGCCTTGGATCCATTAATAACTCTTACCTCTCGCTCAATCCGTCGTTCTTTTTTTTTTACTTTTCCGATATGGAGGAGCCCTCAAATCTTTTCACTTTCTCTACGAACGAGACAGCTTATTTCCCTCCTCAAATCTTTTCGGTTCCTCCTACGAACGAGGCGGTTATTTCCCTCCTCAAATCTTTTCGGTTCCTCCTACGAACGAGGCGATTATTTCCCTCCTCAAATCTTTTCGCTTTCTCTACGAACGAGGCGCTTATTTCCCTCTTCAAATCTTTTCGCTTCCTCCTACGAACGAGGCGATTATTTCCTTCCTCAAATCTTTTCGCTTTCTCCACTAACGAGGCGTTATTTCCCTCCTCAAATCTTTTCGCATTTACTTACGTGAAGGTTTTCAATGCTTAGTCAAATGGCGAGGAATTCACGCATTTAAACATGATGATGTTCGTGGATAGTCTTGTTCTTTGCCCCTGGATTAAAAGAAGAATGTCTCACATGGGGATTTTGTAACAAACAAGTACATTCATTCGTACATGTCACTACTTCTCTTGAGGATTCGTAAGGGCTGGCTAGTAATGCTCAAAGAAGAGATATTTTGAGAGCCCATAATAAAAAAACTAAAGCTTCATGTAAGGCTACACATTCGGAGTTCCATCGGCGTTGAATTGGCTGGCTGTGACATCAAGGAAACTCCAATTGTAGTGATGCATGTCTCTTCCCTCGAAGGGCATCGGTTACGCCTCTCAAGACCGACTTTCCGGGATGTATCTCCAACGAAATCGGATTGTACGAGAACTTGCTCGGGGGATGAGATCGGTGAATGAGCATTTTCAATGCTCGAGATGTGGCTCATCGAGGACATGTCACCAAAGGAGATGGGGCCGCTACGATACATGGCAAACAAGCGGTGTTGATAGCATCCCTATATCTCTTGTTCTCTGCTCGAAGCTTTTCACTTTCTTCCCTCGAAACGTAAGTTCATGACTTTCATTTTTAACCTTCAATCGGGTCCGCTTGTTTTGAAACCAAAACTTGACCTTCAAGGGCTCCATTCCTATCATCCGGCTCAATTCATTTTTGCGTCTCCTATTCACGTAAGAGCACTCCTTGAAGGCGACTTGAGCACTTTGATTTGATATTTTCTTTTAAGGGTTGACTATATTGCCATTGCCATTGTTGTTCTTTGTCGAAATCTTGAATTTCACTGCCAAGAGAGTTGGGTTTTACGGCTTCGGCGTTGGATCCGGTCTCGAAATCCAGCGGTTCGCTTTCGGGGATGTCCAGGTTGGTTGCCTCCGGTAAGTGCTTGATGGCCTCTAAACATGTTGGATTGAAATACCTCTTACCGCCTTTTGTTCACTCTATTCTCCGATGTATGCTTACTCTCTCCAAATTCTTTCGAGTAATCGGGTATGTTCCAAAGCCTCCCTTTAAACGCGGATGAAAATCACTAAGCCGACGTTTTTCCCAAGATTTCGTGTTTCCGCTTTGCCTTATTTTTTCAACGTGATGGGACCCCGAATCCACTCGCACCGATTTTCTTTTCTTGATAACCATGCTTGTCTCCCACTCGGTTTTCAATCATGGTGGGACTTCAACTCTTTTCGTAACTTTTCGGATTTGTGAGGCTCGAGATCACGGATTGACGATAGATCCAGGATCCAATGAACGAAACGCCTGTAGTTTTACCCGAGTAACTAACGTGGCTCATGAGAATTGCTGTTTCTTCTCTCGAAAAGTATGCTTGTCTCCCACTCGTTTTCAATCATGGTGGAACTTCAATTCTTTTTGTAACTTTTCGGATTTGTGAGGCTCGAGATCACGGATTGACGATAGATCCAGGGATCCAATGAACGAAACGCCCGTAGTTTTACCCGAGTAACTAACGTGGCTCCGCAAGAATTGCTTTGTTTCTTTTCCCGAAAAGTATGCTTGTCTCCCACTCGGTTTTCAACATGGTGGGGTCCTCAACTCTTTTTGTAACTTTTCGGATTTGTGAGGCTCGAGATCATGGATTGACGATAGATCCAGGATCCAATGAACGAAACGCCCGTAGTTTTACCCGAGTAACTAACGTGGCTCCGCAAGAATTGCTTGTTTCTTTTCCCGAAAAGTATGCTTGTCTCCCACTCGATTTTCAACATGGTGGGGTCCTCAAATCTTTTCATAACTTTTTCGGATTTATGAGGCTCGAGATGGTAGATCCAGTGATTCACGGATGAAACGTCCGTAGTTTTACCCGGATAATTGACTCGACATCCACAATAATTATTGCTATAGCTTTTCTTGCCCTTTAAATTAGGATTTAACGCCGAGACAATTATCGCTTTCATATCTTCATCTCCAACCTTCTAAGCACTCTTTTGCATCCACTCTCTTTTTTAGCCGCTTCAACAACAATGGCTTCCCTCCTGCGCACGCCTTTCTCAAGTGAAGTTTTGGCGAATGGGAGAAACTTTATAATCTCCTAGGCCAGGGCTACTTCTTATATAGCCAACCATCCGGAGGCCGAAACCGAGATTCGTCTTATGTTTAGGGATATGGGCACCGCTTCCATTGAAGGTACTAAGTTAGAGGAGGAATACAAGATCTTCCCCACCCTCTTCACTAACTTCCCGGGAGGCTTACCATGTTGCTCATCAAAATGTTACTTTGGCCCACCTTGTGAAGGCACGCTATCGGGATCGGTCGGATAGCTTAGTGTTGGCCGATCTTGTAGTCGACAATTACAAGAAGGCCCTTGACTACGGTAACGAACAAGTCTCCCCTGCCGATTCGTGAGAGGGGAAACTTGGTGGGATGTTTGGCCATGTCCCGGACCATCTTCGAGCGCGATCCGCTCAATATTGTTTTAAAATTTCAATGCACATGGCTGGAAGAAAGGTTGGATGTTCGACCCTGGATATAGCCGCGGGAGAATGCTGATCCATGACCCGGAATCTCGCTGAAGCATCACGAGGACAAGGTAGCCAACCTAAAAGAGAAATGTGAGCTCCTCCTCTTTAAGTTGGCGGATCTTGATTCTCGGAGCGATCGATGTAGGCGGAGCATCAATTGTATGGAGAGTCGGTTAAACTCCTTTGTGATGCTCATTAGGGCTCGGTTTGGCTTTACGTTCCCACCCCGTTGATCTATTTGTAAGGCTTTCGATGAATGAAATGAATGCAAGTTTTTACTCATTTCATCTTGGTCGTCATATTTTTTTCGCAAGATAACGCATTTTACTCTGCGAATATATAAATCTCACGCTCCCGATGGTCAATCCAATTGGGCCGCAGAGGCTCCCCATTCGAAACAATCTCTCAACAAAGATTAGTAGCGAGGAAACAAACGAATGCTCAAATGTGAACAACTCGTGAATCAGTATTAATATTATAACTCGATTATGAAAACATCGAGTGAATCGAGCATAATATTTCTTTACAGCTACGAAATTGACTGGATTGGTAAAGACACGACCATCCATCTCAGCCGAATTAAAGTACCACCAGGGAGCACCTTCTTTACTATATATGGACCACCATAGTTTGGAGCGAATTTCCCTTCCGGGAGTGGGACTATTGGCAATAATTTTCTCAAGACCAAGTCATTAATCCGAAAATATCGAGGCCGAACTTTTTTGTTGAATGATTTAGCAACTCTCTGCTGATAACACCGGCCATGACATACACCCTTAAGTCTTTTTCGTCGATCGATTCAATTGGCTTGCTCTCTGCTTGGATCCATTCGGCTTCCGTCGCCTTAGCTTGAGATCGTATACGTAAGGAAGGAATTTCCACTTCAACCGGTAGAACAGCCTCCATTCCATATACAAGAGAATACGGGGTTGCCCCGGAGATGTCCGGATCGAGGTCCGATACGCCATAAGTGCAAATGGTAATTTCTCATGCCAATCGCGATAGTTTTCAGCCATCTTCGCTAAAATTTTCTTAATGTTCTTATTGGCGGCTTCTACTGCTCCATTCATCCGAGGACGGTACGGAGAGGAGTTCGGATGCTTGATCTTGAATTTTTTGAACAGGTTTGTCAACTAGCTTGTTGTTCAAATTCGAGCCATTATCGGTGATTATGGCCCCAGGGTGAGCCGTATCGTGCAATGATATCTCGACGGATGAACTTCACAACATTACGTGCGGTGATTGCTAGGTATGATGCATCTTCAATCCACTTAGAAAAATAATCAATGGCCACTGGAATAAATCGATGTCCATTAGAAGCTTTTGGGTTGATCGGACCAATCACATCAATGCCCCACATAGAAAATGGCTATGGTTCCGACGATGATGCAATTCATTTGGAGGAACATTGATCTTGTCTCCATGAATCGGCATTTGTGACGCCTCGGACATGCCGAATACAATCTCTTTCGAGCGTGAGCCAATAATAACCCAACCTCATAATCTTCTTAGCTAACAAGTGGCCGTTCATGTGTGGACCACGGATCCCTTCATGTACTTCCATTATTAGACGAACTGCTTCCGGTCGAGTCAACACATCTTAGTAGGACGAGAATCGAATGACCGCTTGTACAAATTCTCTCCATTCAAGAAGAACTTCGAGGCCATTTTCCTTATGTACTTTTGGTCGATACGGTACTTTTTTCGGGGAACTCCTGCTTCGAATATAAGTCTTGATGTCATGGTACCATGGTTTACCATCGGGTTCATTGATCACGGCCATACAATATGCTGGTTTTTTTAATACCTCGATCTTCAGTGGGTCAACCTCAAGTCCATTGGCGACTTGTAACATTGAAGATAAGGTAGCCAATGCATCGTCGAATCGATTATGAGTCCTGGGCAGATACTCAAATGAGATATCCTCAAATTCTTCTACCAATTCATCCAGATACTCATGGTAGAGTAGCAATTTGGCATCTCTCGTCTTCCACTTTCCAACGATCGAAGGATAATCAAAGCGGAATCTCCGAACACCTTGAGTCAAGCTATCCCCATTTCAATTGCAGCTGCAGACCCGAGGATGCATGCCTCATATTCTCCTATGTTATTTGTGCAAGGGAATACCAATTTCGCTGCTACAGGATAATGCCGACCACCTGGAGATATAAGAACCGCGCCCGTGCCTCGATCCCGATAAATTGACAGCTCACAAAAATACATAGTCCGAGATGTAATCCTCCACCGACATGATTCGATCCTCGAAATGATAGGCATCATCATCTTGCCCCGGATTTTCAGCTAGGACATCTGCTATAGCTCGTCCCTTGATTGACTTTTGGGACATATATTGAACGTCAAACTCGGAGATGAGGATTTGCCATTTAGCAAGTCTACCAATCAAGGCAAAGTTGATCAAGCAAATATTTGATGGGATTGCATTCTGTCACCAAGCACTTGGTAATGCAAGGTATATTGCCGAAGCCCGTGCGCAGCACTGCACTAACGCCGTACATGTTTTCTCTACTTCGGAGTACCTCATTTTCGAAGTTGTGAATTTCTTGCTCGAGATAATAAATGGCTCGTTCTCTTCCGTCCTCCTCGCTTCTCTTGGGCTAGCATAGCACCCAAGGATTCACTAAGGATTGTGAGGTAGAGGATTAAAGGTTGCTCCGGTGTTGGAGGAACAAGCACGGGTGGATTCATGAGATCTTTGCTTGATCTTCCAAAAGCTTCTTCACATTCGCTATCCCATTGGACTAGCGCATTCTTCTTTAATAGCTTGAGGAATGGCTTAGCGGTTTCGATAACTAAGAGATGAATCGAGCAATATAGTTTAGCCTACCCATCAAACTTCGAACTTCTTTAACGTCGTCGGTGGGCTTAAGCTCACGAATAGCCTTAACTTTCGAAGGGTCGACTTCAATGCCCTTACTGCTACCACGAATCCGAGTAGCTTGCCCGAGCTGGTCCCAAAGACACACTTGGCGGGGTTGAGGCGTAACTTATACTTTCGGAGTCTCGTCGAACAATTTTTTCAGCGTTTCGACGTGATCTTCTCCATGCCTTGTTTTTGCTATCATGTCATCGATGTAAACCTCAATCTCATTATGCATCATGTCATGGAAAAGGGCAACCATGGCTCGTTGGTAAGTGGCTCCAAGCGTTTCGAGACCGAACGGCATTACCCGGTAATGGAACATTCCCCATGGTGTGGTGAAAGTGGTTTTCAACTTGTCATTGACATTCCTCAGGATCCGATTGTACCGGAGAAATCATCCATGAATGAAAACAAATCAAACCCCCGCAGCATCACAACAAGTACGTCGATATGCGGGAGGGGAAAATCATCTTTAGGACTGGCCTTGTTCAAGTCTCGATAATCGACACAAACCCGAATGTGGCCGTCTTTCTTCATGACAGGGACTATGTTAGCGACCCAATCGGAATATTCTGTAGTCTCAATGAATCCTACATCGAGAAGCTTCATGACCTCCTATTTGATCTTCGCACTAATTCGGTCTAGCCCTCCTTAACTTTTGCACCACCGGCTTAGTCGAAGGATCGATCGGCAAACAATGCTCGACAATGGAACGGTCAAGACCGGGCATATTCGCATAGGACCAGGCGAAAACGTCCCGGTAATCTTTCAAGAGTCCGATCAAGCGCTCGTACATTTCGAGGAAAGGTTTTCCCCGATCTTAACTTCTTTAGGGTTTTCCGCATCGCCTAGGCTGACCGAGATAATTTGTTCACCGGTCAAGGGCTTGATCTCCTCATGTCGTTCGAAATCTTGATGAACTTCCTCATAATCTGGACCGAATTCATCAAGGTCGTATACTTTTGAATCCACTAGATTTCCCTCCTCATGTGTCCCCCATGATGACAAACTTGTTGGTCGTTGGTTATCGTCATCGGGTTGGTTTGGGAGATTGGGACTACAAGCGGCGTGCTCGAGCCCACGCCCTGTGAAGATCACATCTTCCAACGGCATTGTCCGATAGAGAGCAATTTCCACGGCTTTACTGGAGTTGTCCGTAGGAGGAATTAGAGCAGGAATGGTTAGCGGCGAGCTGGAGGTGGATGATTGAAATTTGGCGGAGAAGTGGGCCATCATTTCCTCCATCTTTTGGGACATCATCTCTTCAAAGCGCTCAATCAAGGAGCCAAATTTCTCGTCTAGGGCAAAGACTGACGACGGTGGCGTTAATGTCGGCCATCCTCTTCGTGATCGATCAAGTAATATGTGGAGGATCCGTGATAAATTACCTGAACGCAAGAAACAAACCAAAAGTGAGTATAGGGAGCAAGAATAGCGAGCCGGCCCATGGCATCCCTCTAGACTCAAACGAACAAAGTGATTATGACCAAAGGATTGAAACATGTAATTTTCAGTTTGTCCGCTTTTACGAAAAAATCCGTATTAATTCATACGTTGGTCAAAATACGTCCAAAGTTTGCGAACTTATAGTTGAGAAGATGATGAACAACTTTTAAGTTGGCCAATCGGACTAGAAATGAGCGGATCAAATCAGTTTAATGTGTCTTTCCGAAAATTCGCATTTAGAAAACTGTTATAACCACGGGTAGTTGAAAAAATGAAAGGCCATCTTAAATTATGAATTTAATTCTGAAATTTTGTAGGATATTAGTTGAAACAGAGGTCTACAACTTTCATGTTTGACACTTACTCAAAGCTCGATCGTAGAATTTAGTAAAAATCGTACAACAGGAACGAGCCAAATCGAATTGAGGACAACTCGATGAAATTGTAAAAACTACGGAAGCAAAGTGTGAAATTGGAAACAAGACAATGAGATTCATAAACAATCAACCTAAACCATGGACCAGCCCAAAATAAAAATGAGATAACAAGGCGTAAGAGACAGGAAATTACCGCTCATAGGAGGAAAACGTCAATCACAAAGACATGCGCATGAATCGTGGATTCAAATTTTAGTTCTTTTAGCAAAATGAAATGAAGGATAGAACGACATGTCGCAGCCTCGCGCACGTTCATCATGACTAGTTGCCGCCGCATACATAGTCATGACTAGTCGGGTCCAATCATCTCGGCTTGGTTCGGTCGACAAGGGCAACTCTCATGCATCATAGCCCCACGTGCATGAGAACAACCCTTGAGCCATTTTTTGAAGAACTCGGGATCCAAGTGGGATAACCTTTAGCGAAGCCTTACCGCCAAGGTTAAAGAACCACATAAATACCATCCTGAAACTATCGGGTGACCCAGGTTCGGTCACAAGTCAAGGTGGTGTAGTGCAATTATATTAAGGGCATGCACGACATTTTAAAGGCAATTAGCACTCCGATAGTTCAAAAATTTAAATTCTCATCACCAAGCCCTGCAAAACAGAGGTTAGCCACATACTCCTCCCCTTATAACTCCCTTCCCGCAAAACCATTTAACACTCGGGGATTAAAATTTAACAAAAATTGCCAAACCAAGTGATTTTCCTTTTCATGAACTTATCTCGCTTAAGTCCTCTTTGGGTCCCAATGAGTCGCTAAGCTGTCGCGACCTAAAAAAAAATAAACAAGTTTATCATTTTTGGGCTAATGGATTATCGGGTTAATTAATTAACTAACCTAACTCGGACTCTCCCAAGTCCATACCAAATCGCAACTTAAGGTTCGAATGATTAACATGCAATGTGATTTGAATTTGGAGTCGCCACTAATCATTTTCGGTAGGTCGATTAGAAACCTAAATAAAATAGCGGGAGAAGACTATCTTATTTCTCGCGAACCGAGATTAAGAGTCCGGGGACTTGGTTACATTAATTACAACTAATGCCCTTTCGGTACCTTAAAATTCATGAAAAAAATAATGGATTTGACAAATTTGATGAATTCTACTTGAAGATCAAAGAATCAATTTTTTTGGGTTTTTCTTCCCTTGACATTTTTTGAAATAAAGAAATTACATGAAATTAGGATGAAATAGGTTCAAGATTACTCCCCAATTTGAACTCGTGCACCAAACTTATGCTCCGGGCTTGTCTTGATCATTGAACCGATTTGGTGACTCGTTAGACCGAGAAATCTCTTGGTCCTATCTCTCCTTGACGCTTCTTTCTCATCTCGCTAGAATTCCATTAGGACTAAATCCGGGCATTGATATTTTTTTTTCCTTTTTGCTCTCCTTCTATTCTTGACATCGTTGATATGCAAATGTTATAAAAATGTAGAGAAAAAATCAGTGTAGAAAATCCGAGCTAATTTGTATTCGAAATTAAAGAAAGTTAGGGAATCACTTAACTTTCTTTTCTTTGCACGAGCTTGAACGATGGGGATGGACCAAGAGCTTGTGTTGATCGGTGCAAAAATTGGCACGATAGTAGTATCGGGCTCAAAACTCTCATACCCTCTCAAAACTCTTTCCAAATTTTTTCTCAAGAGCTCTCTCCATTCTCTCTAAAGAATTCCTCTCAAAAACTCTTCCATTCCTCCCAAAAAAACTCTTTCAATTCTCTTTCACCCCAAAAACTCTCTTCTCTTCAAGAACTCTTCTTCTTTTATAAGCAAAATTCTTCATCCTTCATTCTTCATCTTTATTTCCTCACCTTCCATTTTCATCTTCCTTTCTCCATCTTCTCTTCATCCTCTTCTCTTGGTATCTGCAATGCAGTCCCCGAGGTTCTAGTATTTGCAATACGATTCTTGAAGTTCTAGTATTTGCAATACGGTCCCTGAAAAAAATATTTCTTTCAAGCCCAAATATTCTTGGTACGTTTTCACCCCACGCCTAATCCAGGCGCCCGTTGAATGAAGTTTGAATTATATGCCAATGCTATGTGGGATGATTTTTGTTTAGAACTAAAATTAGTTCTAATTTTTATGCAAGAAATAGATTAGTCAAAATTTTAGGTGTCAACAGAGGACCTGGTTCGGTTCAAGTTTGGGCCCGTGGGTCCGGTCAATGGGCCGATTCCGGGCCGGTCAACGGGCTGGTTCCGGGCCCAAATGACCATATCTAGATTTGAGAGAGAAAGAGGAAGCAAATCGTGGGATGGGAGAGAGAAAATCGCACGCAGATAACAAATTTTTCTCCTCGGGAAGGCGCAAAGACAGAAGAGGGGGAAACTAAGTAACGGCTATAACAGAGACGCAAGGTTTTCCAGAATTTGAAAATTTTCTGACAGCGGGCCCTGGTTTGCCACGTGGCCTTCTTTGAGTGGACTGGACATCAATCCATCTCTGCTCCAGGAGCACCTAATATTTTCTCCTTGGGCTTGACTTTTTTCCGTCCATTAAACTCTAAAAGCGAGTACATCGTAGGAACTTAGAAAGAGAGGAAATCGGTATCATCAGATCTGTCATTCATTTGCAGTGTTTTCCCATCCGATTAATCTTGCTTTCAGTTTTCATCCTCTTAGAATTCCTGAAGATGAGCAGAACAGCGATTACCTTCGAGGAGAAGCCGGTTTCCAATTCGGCCGTTTCATCGGATGCTTCACCAGGATGTGATTATGATGTGCTCTTAAGCTTCAGAGGTCCAGACTCTCGCAAGGGCTTCACGAGCCACCTCTACCAGCGACTCCATGAAGCGAGAGTTCGTGTGTTCAGAGATGACGACGAACTCCCTCTGGGAGAGGAGATTGGCCCACAGCTTCTCCAAGCCATCAACAGCAGTAAGATCTCGATCCCGGTTCTATCGGAATGCTATGCTACCAGCAAATGGTGCCTTACTGAGCTCGTTCAGATACTCCAGTGCAAGAAAGAGATGAAACAAGTGATCTTGCCCATATTCTATAAAGTTGAACCCTCAGATGTGAAATGGCTGAAAGGAACTTTTGGAAAGGAATTCAATTCTTACACGGAGCGTCGCAACTATTTCGAGGATGGCATTGTCCGGGAATGGAGACAAGCGCTCAAAGAAGTTGGATCCTTGAAAGGACTGGTATCCGCAAATATTGCTAATGGGTACTTCCAGATCCCTTTTCCACATAAGCGTATTATTTTATGGCTAAGTACCTTAATTGTTTATACGATCGACCATTATCAATTTTGCCAATTCATCCTGTTGCTTTTTTTATCTGAGTTTGTTCTAAAAACTTTTACTTTAGATATCTGTTCATGATCTCAGTTATAACATTATTTTGACAGGGATGAGGCGGAGCTCATAAAATTGGTTGTTGTAAAGGTTTTGAGCGAGTTAAAGAATGCTTTTAAGTTAGTGACCCCTACACACTTGGTTGGAGTGGACATTCATGTAGAACAAATTATGACTATAGTAGATACTAAATTTGAAGATACTCGAATAGTTGGAATTCATGGGATGGGTGGCGCTGGTAAAACAACTCTTGCCAAGGTCATCTACAACCAACTGTTGAGCCAATTTGAGCACTGGGGCTTCTTAGCAGATATTCGAGAAACGGAATCGCGTGAGGGAATTAAGCACTTGCAGGAGGAGCTAATCTCTGAAGTTCTTAAAGGAAGCCGCCACGGAGTTTCTAACAGAGACCATGGAATCAATACCATCAACTCTAGATTTGGAGGCAAAAAGGTTCTCGTTCTTCTTGATGATGTGAGTGACAAAGATCAGTTAGAGGCACTTGTGGGAGAACATGATTTGTATGGTTCTGGAAGTAGGATCATTATTACAACCAGAGATAAGGCTATTCTTAATCAGTTTGGGACATCATACTGGGCATATGAACATACGGGATTGGACGAAGAAAGTTCTATGGTTCTATTTTGTAGACATGCGTTTCGAAGTGACTTCCCTCCTCCTGCATTCAAGGTTCTTTGTCGTGATATTGTCTCAACTACTGGGCAGCTCCCGTTGGCTCTTGAGGTTATTGGGTCACTCTTGTGCGACAAAAGCGAAGCAGCGTGGAGAGACACGTTAAAGAAGTTGAGACAAGTGCCTTATGGGAAGGTTGAAGAGAAACTAAAGATAAGTTACGATGCACTAACCGATGATGTGAAGAAGATATTTCTCGACATTGCATGTTTCTTCAATGGAACAGATCCAAGATTTCCAATTTATATGTGGGATGACTGTGGCTTTTCTCCGAACTTGGGACTAGAAGTGTTGAGTCTCATGTCCCTGGTTAAAATTGTCCATGGCAATAGGGGAAATAAGCTATGGATGCATGATCAATTGAGAGATCTTGGTAGAAGTATTGTTTTCAAGGAAAACTCTGTCAAAGCAAGTGAGCGCAGTAGATTATGGATTCATGAGGAAGCTTTGAAAGTGCTCGAGAAAAATGAGGTACAATGTTTTCTGCTCTCTACTGTGGGTAGAATTAGCAAATTGTGGAGTCTCATATTCCAAGTTAGAAAAAGGTTGTGGGTAGAATTAGCAAATTGTTTACACCACCAGTTTAGGCACAATGCCGATGATATCAAATCGTCTGTGTCATAACATACCCCACAAATGAAAACGTAGACTCCAACCTCACTTGTATAGTCATGTTCAGACATTGTCTGATTCAGCGGGATAATATCTTAAGTTGCTACACACCACAATCACACACAATCAGTTCGACCGGGTATAGGTTATGTGCTCAATCCTGTTTGACCCCCATGAGAAATTTGATCAAAACCAGGAAAGCCAGTCGAACTAGGAAGCAGTCGAACTGGATTAATTCGAAGAGCTCTGATACATGGTAATGGAGCATGCCTGGCATCAATGCTTTTATGATCCTTAGAGTTCTGTCGTAAATTGGATGGATGTACGATTATACCAAATATTACGTATGGAACAAATTAAATGTGTCACACTTTTCATTAGCCTACATTCGGGTCTTGTGCAACACCCTTATTCCTCAGTTTCTGGGCACTTGCAGGGAACGGATCAGATCGAGGCCCTCCATCTTGAGTATTTTTCTTCGCTTTCTGAGCGACACTGCTTTACAGATGAGCAGTTTAGAAAACTGCCAAGCTTAAGGTACCTTTGTATCCAGCAGGCAGAAGTCACTGGAGATTTCAAGGACCTTCTTCCTAGATTAAGATGGCTAGATTGGATGGCCTGCAGCACCTCTTTTTTCCCAAAAAACTTTCATCCAGAGAACTTGGTTATTCTTAATTTAAGAGTCAGCGGTCTCACAGAGCAGGACGCATGGCACCATGTGAATGGACTACGGAAGGTAAATCTCTGTCTTCTTTTTCCTTTTTGCAAGGTATATGATATACTCAAGAGCTAACGTTGCTATATTTTGTTCGCTGTGGATTGCGGACCAGCTCAAAGTTCTGAGGCTTCAGCACTGCAATAAGTTGATTGAAAGTCCTGACTTCTCAGCTCTCCAGAACCTTGAGATTTTGAATCTTGAATTTTGTGCTAATCTGGAAAAAATTCATCCTTCAATCAGGAATATCAGGAACCTCGTATCCTTGAGTTTGAGGGGATGTGAGAAACTTAAGGAGCTGCCTAAAGAAATGGGGGAACTAACAAACTTGAGGGAGCTTCTTATTGATGGTAGCTCCATAAAAGAGATTCCCAAGTGCATTGGTCGCATGAGGAAGCTCGAGATTGTTTCTGCTCGTAATTGTAGATCATTGCGCCAAATTGACAGCTCCATACGATCGCTCCGGAACTTGCATAGCTTGTCGCTTGAGGGATGCCACTCATTAAGAGCACTTCCTGACTCCATCGGAAAGTTGACATCTTTAGACCGACTGTGTTTATCACAAACGGTTCTCAAGGAACTTCCCCCTCCATTGGGGACCTACACAATTTGAAAGTTCTGCTCATGACTCAAACTTACTTGGAAAGTTTACCAAGAACCATTGGAGGTTTGAAGAAGCTTGAACAGTTAGATGTCTCAGAGTGTAAAGATCTGCAAGGAGAAATCCCTAGTGAGGTAGGGGATTTATCTTCACTACGAGTCCTTCGGTTAGAAAAGACATGCATTTCCGGTTTGCCAAAAAGCATTAACAAGTTATCATGTCTCCAAGAGCTTGATTTAGGGAGATGCGAAGAGCTACAATCTCTGCCAGAGCTTCCCTCTAGCTTAACTTGTCTAAATCTGGTCTGTCAGGCAATCCCAGATATTGCCAACCTAGTCAATCTAACATACTTGTCAATGAAAGTCAAGGATTTGGGTGCCTTAACTACGATGAAGACCCTCTCTCGACTTGCTGAATTCTCCATTGAGCTTCGTGATAAAATTGAACAGCTCCCAGATCTTCCCTCTAGTCTATTGAAGCTTGAAGTCAACCAAGGTCAAAATTTGGAGCGATTTCCAGATGTTTCAGATTTGAAACGCTTATCAGAATTGCATCTCAGCGATTGCTCTGAGTTAATAGAAATCAAAGGGCTTCAAGAACTTGTGTGCCTAACTGCTTTGACAGCAATACGTTGTGGCAAGCTACATAAGCTGGAGGGCCTTGGTCGTTTAGTCTCATTAAGATCAATCATCATACCGGGTTGTACAGCATTAGAAACATTGCCGGATCTTTCGAGCTTGAAATTTCTAAAGAAGTTTGATGCTGCAGATTGTGAGAATCTGGTTGGTATTCCAGGCCTTGATAGATGGGAATACTTGGAAGAACTAGACATCTCCGGGTGTGCTTCCATTGAGAGTTTACCAGATTGTTCGAACTTGAAGGGTCTGAACAGAATACAAGCTGGGGGTTGCAAGAAGCTAGTTGAAATAACAGGCCTTCATAATGCTGAACCCTTGATAGAATTGGATCTCTCCGGCTGTAGTTCTTTGGAAAGATTACCAGATTTACCCTGTCCCGGAATGTTAATATATCTGAACATCAATGGCTGTGAGAAGATCCGTGATATCCAAGCGCTTGAGGAATTCTCTTCATGCAAAAGACTATGCATTGAAAGATGCAAGTCGATTGTAAACCTTCCAGATCTTTCAGCATTTGAAGGTTTAGAGTACTTGACCCTGAATAATTGTCCGGAACTTGTGGAGGTTCCAGGGCTAGGCGAGGCGAGATCGTTACAATTTATCAACATTTCGTGGTGCGAGTCACTTGAGAGCTTACCAGATTTGTCAGGTCTAGAACTGTTGCGAGATCTAAGAGTACGACATTGTGGGAAACTAACGGAGCTCCAGGGGCTTGGAGAGTTGACATCCTTGTACATAGTGGAATTCTCCGGATGCAACTTGCTGAAACCCCCCGGAATTACCTAGCAGAGCACGCCAAATATGTTCATCAGCCAACCCGTATGATTACGAGACTCCAGGCCAGATTATTTTGAGGTAATTTAAAAGTTGCAAATCTTTTTGCTTCTGAACCATGAACTGACCTTCCCCTGTTCGACGTTAAGAACTGAATTCCATTTCCAGTCGTTTTGTTCTTGGCCACCATGGAATACTCCTTTGTCTTTTCCCATCACGAACATAGCGATGTTCTATCTTCTTTTCCATGTGATACGACTAGCTGTAGTTTTTGGTTCCCTTCATGTGGCCGGGTAAAGTGACCAGCTCCAGTTTACTTGTTTTCTTTTATGTCTTTTTGACTTGCAACAATCAGTCCATAGACCAACTCGCAAGTCTGCTTCATTGATCAGTAACCCCTGCATCAGCAACTATTGCATTGAACTTTGTTTTTCTGCACTTTGTCTCTTGGGATTGCTTTTGTTCTTCTAAATTGGCCCTACATCAATGTGTTTTTCCATAGTCAGCAACAACATGCATGTTGCTGATTTTATGCATTATCATGTAGTACAGTCGTCTGGGATGACGGTGTGTGACTCGATTAGTCGATTGTCAATCTTCTAGATAGCCGGCAGTGGACTTTGGAAAAATTCAATCAAGCATCAGTCATCACATTAGGTCGGGATACATGGATTTGAATCGTCCTTCGTATGACATGAAAGTGAATATCTCTGAATCTAACCCTGGGGGACAGGTTCTGTGGTCCAGCATTTTGGATGAGGTAGGTCCTTAGTCGATGCATGACCGAGAGGTTTGCATACATACATGGATTGCTTGAGCCGAAAGATCCCATGCCCCATGTTACTGTTGAGAAAACCTCTCATTATATATTTTAAAGATCACCAAATTAATCATAGTTTATCTTGAATCTGAAGTATTTTTTTTTTTTTTTGCAGGTACGACTTTTAAAATTAGCGACGAACATGGCAACGCGGTTCAGATTCAGAAAGCTACTCTCTGAATGTCTATTCAGATGCGTCCTCTATTGGTTACTTTGTAATGGCTAAATGAGTTGGCTCGGATTTCTTTGATGGAAAATATTGACTGATCATCAATTTTGGAGATTGCTTTGCAAACAGCATTAACATGGCAAGACATCTCAAGTTGATGGACAATCTCTTTCAATACAAGATATCCTTACTTACGAAGAGCGCAATCGAAGGTATGGTGATAAGGCCTTTCGCTCGATCTCCGTGTCATTCAACGGCAAGCTTCCATCGAGGACACACCAGAGAGTCGTTTCAGCTGCTATAGTGGACATCCTCAATCAGATTCTTCCTCCCTTCTTTTCTGTGTGTCTTGTGTTTTGTTTTGGTTTTGTTTTTCTGTTGATGCAGCTTCCTTTAGTGAGCTCAAATGTCTGCATTATCCACTGGAGAATTATATAGGACTAACGGAGCTGGGTATGTTAGTGAAGCCTTGGGAGTTTTGTATAAAAAACAAAACTCTTTATTGAGAAGGTCTAGAAAAGTTTGTAGCCAGTGTTGGTGCCAAATTGGTTAGGATATGAAAGTCGTCTCTTTTCCTCTGAAAAGATGCCGCACCTAACGCTTGGCGGCTAGTCGAAACGTCTCCATAGAAAGAAGGCCCTAGAAAACGACCACAGCCCCACTTGCCCAGGCGAGGCCGGCCCTCGGGGGCTTGCTTGTGGCCATCAAGGGGGGCCTCACCTAGCCCTTGCTGATGGCCGCCCATCGCCTAAGATTGGCCACCGGAGAAAAGGAAGAGGGAAAAAAGAAACAAAAAAGGAAAGAAAATCAGAAATGTTAATGATGAAAATACAATTGGTCAGCCCTTTCTTTGAATCTATGTGGGCACTTACGTCTTTATTTTAAATAAAAGTCTATTTCGACTTTTATTTAAAAAATTTCCCAAATTTAAGGAAATAAGATATACTCGAAAATTTCAAATAAAGGTTTGAAGTGTCCTTATTTTTTCAAATCAAGGCATGAAGTGGATCTTCTTTCAAATAAATGCTTGAAATTTCCATTTCGGTCTCAAAGAAGGGTGTGACCTCGCCGGCCGAGGACATTTTCGTCTTTTTTGCTTTTTTGAATTTTTTTTTACTTTTTCTATTTTTTTTCCTCTTCCTCCATCGGCCATCACCAGGCCGGTGAAGGTCGTCCGGACTCAAGCGAGGGCGGCCCTTGCCAAATCCAACGAGGGCAAGGGTCGCCCTTGCGGCATTGGGCGAGGTTGCCCTCGCCTCGACCGGGCGAGGTTAGGGGCGAGGGCCGGGGATGCTCTTGCCCACCCAAAAGAGGGCGGCCCTTGCACGACTTCGGTGAGGGCTCCCCTTGCTTGAGGCCGTCGATGGCGAGTTATGGCTGGGGAGGGAAGGAGAAAAGAAAAAAGTAAAGTAAAGTAAAAAAAAATCAAAATATTAAAAAAATGGAGTACATAGAATTTCTTTACTAAAATACCCTTTTTGATGGCCGGAGCGATCCACGAGCTCGTCGACCAGCCAAAAGTTTTTATTTGAGACGATTTGGCTTATTTCAAATCCTTATTCGAAACAATATCCGTTTGGGCCTTTTTTTTAGAATTTTTCCTTGAATTTGCAGCAACAGTACATAGGTGTTATTAAGACTAGTAAATGCTCTCGAAAGTTTTGGGATCCAAACATCGAGATCTACCATGTCTTTGCTTCTGGAAAATTAGGCTCGATTGTCATTGAATGTTTTATATATTGGGATTAGCTCCATTTCCTGCTCATGGTTGTCGGTTGACAATTAAACTTTTAAGAATGGTCAGTAACATTTTTTTCGCAGAGAAAAATAAACTGCAATATGTAACAAGAAGTAAATTTTTCACATTGGTTCGCAACTTTCTTTATAAGTTAAAATCTAAATTTAATCATAAGTACTCTTTCATGCAGAATTCATTTAACAACTCGAGCAAAACTCCATGCTTTTGTCAATCCGCACATGCTTGATCTTTTTATCGGTCTCCTTTTCGATCAAAGTTCTCAACTATCCGATCTTAACAATAGCATCAAACTTGTGCTTAAACACAAACACCCAAATCTTCCTCGAGTGGTCATCAACAATTGTTAGCATAAATCCGCACTCTTCCTAGAAGGAAACCGCGACAACCTCGCGAACATCCAAGTGAAGTAATTTTGCAATTTCAGTGGTTTCTCCGACGATCCACACTAAATCGCTCTTTCCGCCGTTGATCTAAATCCCAACACCCGCATACATTCAATTTGTCAGCAATATACCCACATAATAAATTCTTTTCACTTAGAACCTTCAGGCTTCTCTCGCTAATGTGCCCCAAACGCATATGTCAAAATTCAAACTCTCGAACAGATGCATCCGACGTCTTCGCAGCCGAATTCCGTCACATGTCTCACCTTGAAGTTCATACAAGCCATTATGCTTGATTCCTTTCATCATTACCAAGGCACCTCGAACAACCTTCAAAATTTCACATTCAAGAGTACCGACACCCAACCGAATCTAGAGCACTCAAGGAAATCAGATTTTTCTTCAACTCTAGAACATGCCTAACTCCGATCAATGTCCTCATAATACCGTCATGCATTCCGATTTTAACATCGCTAACACCTATAACATCGCATTCAGCATTGTTCCCCAACCGCACTTTACTATTATCTATGAATTGATAAGTAGTAAACCAGTTTCCGTTTGGTGTAGCATGAAACGAACAACCAGAATCCATAATCCATCCATCAATGATGAATCATCGGTGACAAACACGACAACATTAACATTATCCAAGTTACCATCGCTTATAGCTACAACATCATCCGCATGATTCAATTCTAATTCCTTTGCCATTTTCATTTTTCAGCTTAAGACAATCCCTTCTAAGATGCCCCTCTTGCAGTGGTTCCAACAAATAGCATCACTGGTCCTAGATCGATCGCGTCTATTCGAATTCATACTACTTTTGCTAACACGAGTACCAGTTCTTCCTCTATTTTCACCTACTAAAGCAAGTAGTGTTGCGCGTTGAAATCCTTTGACATGGCTTCTTTGTGATTATGGGTCGAGCCCGGAAACAACAGAGGCCCGAAAGAAGGTGGCTCACGCGGGAATCTTTTATCGAACTTAATCCGTTCGTTTTCCGAAAAGGGGTTCGAGTCGGTTTTGGACAGAGAGTGTCAAATGCAAAACAATGTCTTTATTAACACAAAAGGGCGTGTTACGGACTCTCGAACCCGGTGCGCATGTAGTCAAGATGTATGGTAAACTTGAACGCGACTCTTAGAATTGAATCAACATGGTCGGATTAAATTGTAGGACACAATGCTTGGAATTGAATCGACAAAGACTGGACGGGGATCATAGGACACAATACCGAAATTAAATCGACGGTGCCGGACAAAATGGATTGAGGGTACAACACCGGAATCGAATCGACGGAGTTGAACCTAGTGAGTAGGCATCGGAATCTAATCAACGACACTCGACTGGATATGAAACTCGCCGAATTGAATTGACGACGGGATTACGGGAAAGTTATAATTACGCTAGGCTAAAAAGGCTATAGGTTAGGAGCTAGTTTGAGAAGATGTGTGTGTGTATGTGGTGTGTTCGTGTGGGATATATATAGGTAGACTTTTGGTAACCGTCAATCGGTTACTTCCTTTGAGTCCCTCACATTCTACTCTTCTCCACAAGCCACGTGGATTGCTCTTTCGACGGTTTCTTAGTCTTCACGCTCTTTTCATTTCACCTCGTGGGGATTTACCGCCACTCTTTGGTAATCGCTCCGATCGTGGCTCTCCCCGCGCTTTTTCTTGTTACGGGAAGGAAATAGCGCCATAATTTACCCTAACACGTGGCACCCGCTTGATCAATGTGTACCTTACCTCAATGTTCTCCTTATAGCCGATTGGCGCCTCCTCACGTGTTTGTCACGAGCCTTCTCGAAATTTTTTAGGTGTCAACACATGCCTCCTTTTTAAAAGATATAAATCGAAGATTTATCTCTTTTAAAATATATCCTTTGATCCGTAGGTTCCCAAATGTAGAAGGACGATCACGCTTTTCCTTTGGTTTCGTACAATGCATCGCTCCTTTTGTTCTCGCTTTTTTAAGGATCCTAAAAAGCTTTCAACCGTCGTCTTTCTGCGTCTAAGGCTTTTCTTCTAAACCCTAAACCTTTGTCGAACGTTTCAAGCTTCCATGGCGACCGAAACCTCCGGGTTCCTTCCTTATCGGTTTATCTCTCGCTTTGATGGGATCATCAATAGCAATGAAGCTGATCACCTGTCTCTTCCAGTTGTTGAATACTCGACGAAAGCATGCCGGTTTCATTCTTGGGCCCGGTCTCCACGATCATCATCACATTCCGAGTCCCTTCAACCTTGCTTTCCGATGCGGGCGGATGAGCCGCTTCCTATTCAAGCTTCCCACCGAAGGATATTTGGACCGCGCCGGCTCAACGGTTTAGGAGCTTTCCGTCCTTCGATGACAAAGCTTATACCCGGTTTCAAAGGCTTCGGGGTGACGCCCCAACGATTGCCTTTTGGGAAGCGGGCGCAAATAAGGACAACGATCGAGGTCGACATCTTTGTCACACGACCCGAATAGAGGCTTACTGGGGCCGTTATAAGCTTTTGGTCCTCCTCTATCAATTGTTTTTTTTCCCATGGGGTCCTATGTCCGTAACCCTTTTGGATGCTTTTGCCATTGCTTTGGTCTCTCCCCTTATGGGACATCTCGTTAAAAATACTGGGAAAACCAAAGATCGCCCTTTTTCCGACGATACTCTTGCCTATGGGAAATTCATCGATACTTATGGTAGGACCTCCGGGGTCATTACTCTCGAAGAACAAACCGCTTTCCTTCTGTTTTGGCTATCGAAATATCTATTTTTCAACCCGACTCTTAAAGTGTCCATGGATTATTTCGACATTGCCTCGCTTCTAGCGAAAGGAAATCTTATCGCTCTTGGTTCACTTGCCCCGGCGTCTTTATACGAAGTGTCTCTTACGCTGCCCGATTAATGTCTAGCTCCCGAGGAAGATAGTGTGTTGTCGGGTCCTCTCTGGATTCTTCAGGCTTGGGTCGCATTTTATTTCCCTTTCTTGTTCGAGAGCGTTCCGTCCTTTGATCCCAATAAAGTCCCTCTAAAGCTTGGAACTCGGCTCCTTCAATCTGTCCCGTCGAAGGCCTATGGCGATGTTCCACCTTTTCGCTTCTTCCTTCGACGGCTCTTATCTTGGGAAGCCGATCGAATAAATTTCTTCCCTTACCGTTCGGATGAATTCGATTTTTGTTTTGATTCTCGGACCTTGAAACGATTTAATCATCGTGATTTTTGGACCTTCGTTCTATTTCCTCGAGACCTTCCAATCAGGCTTTGCCTCCAAGGGAGATTCTATCCTGGTTTTGAACCATACTCTCCGCACTATTGTGCTAGGCGGTTTGGCTTTCGACAGGCGGTGCCTATGCCCATCCCTTATCTCATGGATTTTCCAACCCTGGATAAAAAAGTTTACAACATCAAGGTCGATGAACCGTTCACTTGCTGTGCCGAGGTCACGAACGTGATGTATCGGCGGTTTTCGGGGGACATCCCATCGATACTACGTTCCGGTCCCGGCGTGACTCCCGAGTTCGTAACCTGGTGGACATCTTTTGCCTTCGAGAGCCCTTTTGAGGATGCTATCTCGTCTATACTCAAAGGTGGTCGGATACGGCTCTTCGATCATGCCGTGAAGAAAGCTGAAAAAAGGGTGCAACCAAGGCCCTTTCGATTGGTAGTCGCAAGCGCCCGACGACTATTTCCCGGTAAATTTCTTTCTTCCTAGATTTCTCAGATCACCGGCCTGAAATAACTTCACTTTACCCTTGGTATTAGGCAATGACTCGAGCTATGATGCTGATGAGGAGACGTTCACTTCTCTTAAACGGCGAAAATTGGGGGCGAAGAAGAGCAAATCTCCGATGGAGTCCCCGATAGAGACTCGAAGGCTCCTCGGATGTTGAAACTCCTCCTACTCTTTGTCCCGAAGGCCTCTTGGGGAGCTCGACCCACTTACCGGAAGGCCCGACTATATTGCTGTTCTTGCTGGGAGTCCGCCCGACCAACTGTTTCGGTGGTGGCTACTTCATCTAAGGCACCTCAAGAGGAGTCTTCTTCGCTTGCTATAGTTCCAACTTCGATGGTTGAAGTGCCTTTGATAGCCGAAGATCCTATGATAGCCAAGATCCTTCGTCGATGGACCCTCTTTGGGATTTTCCTGCTGCTTCTCTCCTTCTACCGTCTCGTCGAAGATGTTCGTGCCTATCTTGTTGGGTCTTCTCATACTTCGGACCATCCGAGTATACCTCCCCCAGGTAGCTCCTCCGACTCGGAAACTTTCAGCAAGTCGGGGTTATCTTTGTCTTGCTCTTTGGACCTTGTTCATTCGGGAGTGGCCTCCTTTGTCGACAATCCATCAAATATTCAAAACATTAAGTCCGTGATGGAGCTGTCGGTCGAAAGAGAAATCAGCGAAAAGCTTCCTGCGGATTTAGTTCGCCGGTGAAGATATTCCCGGAACACTTTTCCACTCCCTTTATGCATTTTCGGCGGTGTCGGGATAAGATGCTAGCTTTATCAAATTTTCCTGATCAACTTTTCTCTCCCAGCCCAAAGCTCAAGAAGCGGGACAACTTGTGAGTCAAGGGGAGCAGTCCCTTCAATCCTCCATTAAGGAGCTTGCTGTCCTCGGATGAGAAGGAGACCGCTCTGGCACAACGTAGGCCGGCAATAGAAAGGGAACTGGAGGAGACTCGACGCCAACGATCAATTGTACTCTCTCGGCATTCTTCGATAGAAGGCCAACTGAAGGCATCCATAGCTTCCTTGGAAGAGAAGAAAAGGGCTGATCGCGCTCGAGTAGTGCAAGTAGAAATAGATCGACGTCGCACTAGGAATATGTACATGGATAAAAATAAGAAGTTCGAGCGTTTACTCCGTGAGTTGCTCGAGGGGATTAAGTCAGCCTTGTACACCGAACATCCTTAATGAAACTTCCCTTTTTTCTCGTTGTCGCATGTCGCCACGATCCATGTATTCTCCCACGTTCGGGTAACCGCCATCATTCTCCTGGGTTGGTTAATTCCCAATTCCTTATAAATAATGGTTGTTTCTGTATCAATCCATGCGACCTTCACTATAGACTTCACATGAGTACTCACGCAACTTCGTGCTTGTCGCGCTTCGACGCTCTTTATCGAATGAAGCCAAGAGGGAACTCTCCTTATCCTTCATGGATTACCAGCCTGGCGATGGTCACATCATTTTGGGTCCACATCTTACCGGTTTACCGCCTTCTCCTTTGTTGATTGATTGTTTTCCCCGTTGCTCCAAGGAAATCTTACCTTTTGAGCAATCGTCATTTGTGCCTCTGCCCGGGCTGTCGAATAATCACGATTTTCTTCGTATCCCTCCTTTGACTACCGATTTTATAACTGGTACAAACGACTAGAAACGGAGGTAGCTATCGTCCGGGCACGAGCCCGGATAGACGTCTTGTTAACATTTTGTGGTATATCCGTTGATCCCCTAGAGTATGGGCTTGTTGGCGCTTTGTGTTGCTTCCGGTCGCCCTCATCGAACTGCTTCTTCTTTCCCATTGGTCCAAGAACGCCTACCCTTCTTGATATTTGGTCTCCGACCGGTCTTTCTCCATTCATCGAAAGTGACATTCGTACTTTGAGCGACCAATTTCTACCTGATATGTCCCGCTACTTCGCCCTACCGTATGATAAATTCATGAATCATCATGCCAAATCTTCAGGACCCATTCTTCCCGGGGAACATACAGCCTACCTTTTGTGTTGGCTTTGCAAATATGTCTTTTGTCTCCCACACATGTCGAATTTCTTTGGAATTTCTTGATATGGCACATGAACTGGCATGTGGTGTCGATATTGGCCTAGGCCGAATGTTCCCGGCTGCATTGTATCGAGGGTTGTCGGATGCACAATCTTCGCTGGAGGGTAAACACCCCGATCCTTTTTAGGTCCTTTATGGATCTTGCATTATTGGGTCCGAGCGTATTTCCCTCATATGTTCCTAGAAAAGGAGCTTGTTTCATGAATAGGATCATCGAAGAGTACAGGAAATGATGCTCACGATGGCGTTCAACCAAATTCTTCGCCGCGATCCCGATAACCCCGACCCTTTCGATGATCTCCTCGCCGAGCTATTATCTCTCACTAGTTTTGATTTTTTCAGGCTGCCTGTTGATGATGATGTTTACAGCTCCTCTAGTACAAATCCCGATTCTCACATGTTTTGGATGAGTGTGTTGGTCCCAATCGACTTAACTATGAATTTGACGGGTGGAGGTGACTTCTCATCGGGATTCGAAATTTATAATCCTCATTCTTGCGCTCGCCAATTTGGACTTACCCAGGGAATTCCAATGCCGATAGTATATTCCATGAATTTCCCTTTTTCCGGACACAAGGAAGATATAACCGGCCCGATAAGCCATATCGAAGTCGCACGTGCTGTTTTCAAGCGTTTCATGTTCATTGGCTTCTCCGGGTCATCCTTGTAGTTCCTCGTCTTTCGATGAATGGTGGCTTTCTTATCGCTCCTTCCCCTGCCTTAGTCCGTACGAGGAGTATCCTCCCGAGAGTTTGTCGAACCCCTTTGGGTTTACTGCATCCTCTAAGGAAACCTGCCCCTTTTCTTATACCGAGCGTTATGCTTGAACGCAATCGAATAAGGTAAGCCCTTTCTCAATATCGGTATATTAATAACCTATGGAGGTAGGAGCTTCATTCTTATCCGGCATTGGTACTAATCGGCTTTTCCTTTAGATGGTTCACTGGCTTCGACGGCCGTACGGATGACCTACCAAGTAAATCGTGGGTTGTTCATATGAACATGGCTAGTGTTTCAGCCGGCCCATCGAATGTTCTTCAAGATGATTACCCATTTCTTCGTGCTAAATGGCTGCGCCCGCATGAGTTATCAAGAGAGGCTACGCCGTTATATGTAATAGAGCATCCGTCGAAGATGAGATCAAAGCTCTTCTTACTTTTTTGGCTCATTTACCCTTCTCCATTCAATGTCGTGTTCTTACGCCCGCCATTAATGAACTCTTTCTCACCTTTGGCTCTACCTTAAGGCTTTTCGGGACGAGGCGGCGTGAACCGATAGTCATCGACAAGCTAGAAGCAGATTTTCTCCTTGCTAACAATGAGCTAGCTTATCGACGTAGTATCCTCGGGAATACGGAAGGTGATGGTAATACCACCCTACAAGCCTTATCCGCCCAATTGAAGATGGTTAGACGACGGGAGTCGATTTGCGAATCATTGCATCTTGATATGATGCGAGCCAAGTATCAAAAGGAAGCCATCGTTGATGCTAACCGGAACAAGTGAGATGCAACTACATAGTTTTGTTCTAAACATTGAGCAAAGACGTCATCGTGGATCCACTGTTACCGGTCCCGTACTCGTGCCACCTGTTATTGCCGTCATCTTGATCTCTTATTGAATTTTTCTTGGTCTTAGCGTCAAATCTTCCAAGTTCATCATGACATGATCTTATCAAGACTATCTTCTTTCTAGCGGCATTTAATGACAGGCGTTATTCCCCGATTTTCCTTCGAATCCAAATCGCCGCGATTGTTCGATGTGGACATTAACTAGCGAAAAACCCACTATACGTGCCATTATGGCCACTCTACCAACCGCGACGCCCCCCTTCGTCCCGATAACCGCCCACTAACTTTGTCGCTTCGATTATCGGAAGGTCGTGGGCGGATACTTAGTGTTGTGGGGTGAATCGTTCCTTGATCTTTGCTTATAAATAGCACCCTTTATTTGGAGTGAATTCTCATCCAAATCTTTTGCCATCCAAAGAGCAAGCTTTTCACAACTAGCAAACCTTCTACGATCATGGAACATGCTTCGTCCTCTTCGGCCTCATCTCCTCCTTCGCAGTTTAGCCGTGAGTTTTCAGCTATTTGGAGGGAGATTATCTCCCTTCCGAGTTATACTTACACCATGCTGGTGTTGAAACCCGGGGCTCTCGAGAAACCGAATGCCCTACTTGAACCATTCCCGCACCTCGAATCTTCCCTCTCGAACACCCGTTCCGGTCGACTATGAAGAGTTCATCACGCTCTTCGACTATGGGCTGGAGAAGTTCCGTGAAAACCTAGCTACCATGTCCCAAAGATGATCTCACCGAACATGAAGTTTGGTGCAAGATCAAAGAGATTGAGAACGGGGAAGTGGTGTTTAAGGAGCTCGCAACGTCCAGGGAGACCCTTCATGCCTCTCAAGCCAGCATCCTTCAACTTCGGAATATCGTTTCCGATCGCCTAAATGCTAGCCAGCGACACTTGCGAAGGCCTCGACGGGCTCGAGCAGCGAGAGTATGAACCGGCCGAAGCTTCGCGAGTCTCAATCCTTGGTCTTCATTGAGGCCCCCTCGGAGGGTTTGAAGGCCATTCTGGACTCCACCGATGATCTCATGCTGGTCCGGAAGGGGTACCTTAAGCGGCTGGAGAACGAGAAGGACAAGCTGGAGGCGGCAATGGAGGGGCCGGGCGAAGCCCACCATCGTGCAAAGGAGGAGAACATCAAGCTAGAAGACCGATTACGGGACTTTGTCGTTCGTTTCAAAGAATACTTTCCATGAGGGCCCGGTGAAGTGAGTAGGACGAGAGAGAAGGAAAGATAGAGCGAGAGAGATAGAGAGAGAGAAAAAGCGGGGAGAGAAAGAGAGAGAAGGGACGGAGGATGTTCAGCAGTGCTATGATGAATGAACCGACTTTCTTACCTCGTGTCCCCCGATTTTTCTCGCATCTCCCACATCGAAGGGTAGAACTTTTTCAAATATTTCCCGTTGATGGATCGCTGTAGTTCCCTTCCATGGATTTTCATCATTCGATATGCGTTTCCTGGGAGAACATCTATTATTACGTATGGCCCTTCCCATTTCGAGGACCATTTTCCAAACTTCTCACTATCGAGGTTCGACGGCAAAATAGTTTTCCAGGACCAAATCTCCCACATCGAAACGCTTAGCTCTCACGTGTTTGTTGTAAGCTTTAGCAACTCTACGTTTCTAAGCCATCAATTTCTCCAGTCTTTGTGGCTCGATTATCTCCCAACTCATCAATGTTGGCATACATCATCTCATCGTATTGTTCTTTAGCCATACTATCTTGGAGCTTCACCCTTAATGATCGCACAATAATTTCAAGAGGTAACACGGCTTCTTGTCCGTATGTGAGTATGTAGGGACTAACTCCGATACTTGATCTTTTAGACGTTCGGTAAGCCCATAACACTGTCGACAACAAGGTGAGTCCCATTCCCTTGGGTTGTCCTCCAAATGCTTCTTAATCATCCCTATGATTATTTTATTAGAGGCTTCACCGACCATTAGCTTGGGCATAATAGGGCGTTGAATGAATCATCTTGATGCCCCGAGAACCGGTGAAATCCGGTATCTCTCGCCCTGTAAAGACTGTCCCTTGATCGGCGGTGATGGTCTCCGGGATACCAAATCGATGAATAATCCTCTCTTCGATAAACTCCCCGATCTGTCTTTTGTGTCACGTTTTTATACGTCGTTGCCTCAACCCACTTCGTGAAGTAATCGGTGGCCACTAAAATGAAGCTATGTTTCTTTGTCGAGGGACGATAAATTTTTCCTATTATATCCATCGCCCATCCCCCGAAAAGGCCATGGCTTGATTATTGGGTTCATTAGTGCGGCCGGTGCGTCTTTGGGCTGGTCCATGTCTTTGGCATGGCCGACATCCTCTAGCATAGTCAATACGATCTTGAGTGATCGTTGGCCAAAAATATCCATGCCGCCTCAATAGCCATTTTGTTTTTACTCCGGCCTTATGCGCCCCGCAGATTCCTTCATGGACTTCCGTCATGGCTAGCATTGCTTCCTCCCGCCCCAAACACTTAAGAAGCAGTCCGTCGATTGTTTTTCGATATAGCTCGTCGTCAATCAACGATATTTCAGAGCTTTCTTTTTGAAATCTTTGCCGCGAAACCCGGGTTCTTTAAGTAATTTATCAAAGGAATCCTCCAATCTTGTTGTCCTTTGATCGGGTTTTCAGATTTCTCACCCTCAATCATCATCACCCTATCATCCATCGACGGTAAAGTTCTTGCCCGAGTAACGATATGCTCTGCTAACTCTTTCGATATGCGATATCCCGATGCCATTTGAGCCAATTCGTTGGACTCGAGTTTTCACTTCTCTTGACATGGATTAGCTCATGCTCGGCGAACTTCGACAACAATTCATTAGCCGATGATAATGTCAAATAATGTTTTCACTCGGGCATTGATACTCACCACTCGGTTGTTTAATCACCAGTTGGGAATCGCCCTTTATTTTAATTGACTTTACCCCCATGTCAATTAAAACATTCAACCCCACGATCGGGGCTTCGTATTCGGCTTGATTGTTCGAGCACTCGAAATCAAACCCGAATATAAGCTTTGTTTTTTGTTTAAAGGGTGATATGATCATGATTCCTGCGCCCGCTAAACCCGACGCCACCGATCCATCGAAATATAATATCCAAGGTGCAATGCCGAGATGATTTTCATCCTCAATTTTCAACTCGATGGATACTCGGCGATGAAATCGGACACACGCCGCCCTTTTACTGCTTTGAGCGGAATGTAAATCAAATCAATTTCTATCAAAGTGAATGCCCATTTTGCAATCCGGCCTCTAATGATGGGCTTGGACAACATGTACTTAATTACATCTGTCTTGCAAATTACATGTACCGTAGTCGGCAACATGTAATGCCGTAATTTTGTACAAGCGTAATACAATGATAAACATAGTTTTTCTACTTGGCGTGTATCTTGTCTTGGCGTCATTGAGCATTCCGCTCGGGGTAGAATATGGCTTGCTCTTTGCCTTCATCGTTCTCTTGAGCTAACATACTCCCAATCGTCATTTCGGCGGCCGACAAGTACAACCTTAATGGTCGTCCAACCTTAGGTGACATCAAAATCGGTGGCTTGATCGGATACCTTTTTAATTTGTCGAAAGCCATTTGATGTTTTTCTTCCCAAACAAACTCTTGTTCATTCTTCAATTTGAGTAATGGGGAGAAAACTTCAATTTTCCCCGACAAGTTAGCTATAAAACGCCGCAAGAAATTCAATTTCCCTATTAGCATTTGCGGTTGCTTTTTACTAGTAGGAGATGGCAACTCTATGATAGCCTTCGCTTTGTTCATGTCTATTTCTATGCCTCTTGATGGACCAAAAAACCTAAGAAATTGCCAGCTCCTATTCCAATGCACATTTCAACGGATTCATTTTTAACTTAAACTTGCGCATTCTCTTAAAAGCCTGTTCTAGTTGGTCTAGATGACCTACCTTGTCTGTCTTGACAATGATGTCATCAATGTAGACCTCCATGAATCTCCCAATCATGTCGTGGAAAATGTAATTCATTGCTCTTTGATATGTAGCTCCAGCGTTTTTCAACCCGAAAGGCATGACAACCCATTCGAATGTGCCAATGGCTCCAGGGCATCTAAAGGCTGTCTTGTGGACATCCTCCGCCGCTATGAATATTTGATTATACCCCGAATGTCCATCCATAAGGGACATCATTTCATTGCTTGGGAAGCTAAATCGATCAACATATCGGCCATGGGCATCCGGTACTCATCTTTTGGGGTAGCCAAATTGAGGTTGCGGAAATCGATGCATACTCGAAGTTTGCCATTCTTCTTCCTAACAGGCACGATATTCGACAACCATTCGACATACCTTGCTGCTCTTATGAACCCAGCAAAGAGAAGGCGCTCAATTTCTTCCTTAACTTTAAGGATTACTTCGGAGCGAATCTTCTAGGAGCCTCACGATGAGGTCGGAATCCCTTCTTAATTGGCAATCGATGCTCAACTACGCTTCTCGATAAGCCCGGACATCTCGTGGTAATCCCAGGCAAAGCAATCTTTGTATTCTCTTAACAGTTTTACCATTTGAACCTTGTACTGTCGATCGAGTAGGCGATCGATATAAGTCGGTTGTGAGCGGGTTTCATCTCCAAGATTGACCTCTTCTAACGGATCCCGAGCTTGGATCACTTTGTCATCCTCTTTAATTAGAGATTCTTCGAACTCTAGAATGCCATCAGCCAACTCGCTAGTTTGGCCATTCTGTTCGGCCCGGTAGGCCGCATACCTCTCGAGAGGTTTTGTACAAAGGACCGAGTTTCCATCTAGAAATCGATCAATTGGTTCCACCGGTTCCTTCCTGGGGACCCATTCGGTGGTTCCCTTGTCGAAACGGCAGAACGCGATATCCCTTGGATCTACTTCAGGTGGCTTGGATACGCGAAGGCGATCATCTCGAGATAACTTTGTCCCGTCCGGATATACGGGTCCAAGTGACACAAATCCGGGGATTCGCTTTTACATATTCCACCTTTTCCCCATTCCGAATGTCGGCATTTGGTGTAACGTTGACGGCACACATTGATTTTCATGTATCCAATCTCTCCCTAGAAGCAAGTTATAAGATCCGTCCGCGTCCACAACGCAAAATGACGTCCTCGATGTTTTGGACCCGACGGTTAGATTTGCAACATATACCCCTTTTACTTCGAAATCTCGCCAAGAAGTCGGATAGTCAGTATATTTGACGGGATTATCTCATCATCACTTCTTCCTATTTTCTTGAAGAAGCGGTATGGAATGAGATTTAATGTTGAGCCCCCATCTACCAAAGACTTTCATTACCGGTCACCCGTTAATCCTTGCATTTATGTTGAGCGACCTCAAATGATTTGAGACGTCTTCCACCGGTTTTCTGAATTCCATGGTTTCCTCATTGTCAAAGCAAAATTGGGCTTTCTCTATCTCTTGCGCGGTTTCTTTGTCGCGCCATCACCGAAGATGACTCAAGTCGGAATTCGTGTGACAACTTAACCTCGCACCATACAAGAACTCAAAGATGATATTGACCGGCTAACAGGAGTTCTAAATCGCGATTTAGGTGTAAACGGTTTACGTGGCTCAATGGTTTTGTCGTCTTTTTCCCGAACCGTCGATGCTTCATCCGGGCGCCTCCCAAACCAAATTTCTTGCTCTCCGGGACTTAGTATGGTTAGGAGCTGCCGGTTTTGATTCACGGCTGATTGGGATATCCCGTTGTCGTAGAATGTGGGTTCTCTTTTTCCTTTGCACTCTTCTTTTACGAGTTTGAGTCATGCTTTTCTCCTCCTTTTGATCCTCTGTTACCTCGTACCAGGATCCCTCCGTAGGGTTGCTTAGTATCTTCGGAGTTCGTTGTCGATACGGCCTATAAGTTCTTTGTCGAAGGTCTCGTCGAACTCTTCTTCCCATCTATGAGGGACTTCTTGTCTAGGATGGATGGGTGGCGGACCATAACTTACATAATAGTCGAACTTGCCGCTTGGCTCGCCCAAGGTACCAATTATGGGGTCCCCTTCCTCATACCTCTCGCTTAAATGATTTATAAGCACCTCGATGGTTGAGGCTTCCCGATGTCCGGTATTTTTGATCCGATGAGGTACCCGACCCCTCCGATGGGTTTGGTTATTTCGACGTAACCTCCCCCGGGTACGTCCGCGTTTTCCAATTTTCGTCTACGGAAGAGCATATACCTAGTACTTTATGCTCGTCATTCGACCGCCTTAAAAGAAACCATCCCGGTCATCACCGGGAAAGGATCAAGCATCGACATCCATCGGAGGTTTACCTTTGTCCTCAGCAAATTTGATTTTTCCTTGCCGAATTGCCTCTTGAATGTTCTTTTTGAGAACTAAACAATCCGAAGTATTATGGCTCCAGGAGTAGTGCCATTTGCGGTACTTTTTCCCCGCTAATTCCTCCTTGGATGGTATCTTCCGCCCTTCATTAGCCTTATTTCTCCGTCGGCCAACAACATGTCGAAGATTTCTTCCGCTCGGTTTGCGTCAAATGAGTAGAATATGCGCGCCTTCGCTTTAGCCATTATAGTCGACTTTTCTTTCATTCTTGCGGGCTTCAGGCTTGGCAAATGTACGGCTTGTCGATGGTTAGTTGGGCGACGGCTACTTCAACGGGATCCGTTAAATCTTCATCGAAATCGGGTGATTCGACGAGACTTATGTCTCCCCTCCGAGTGTGCCTCTTGTCTTTTCTTTGAGGATGCTCTCATGTTTTACCGCCATCGTAGATAATTCGAAAAGATCGGCACATGGATGCCCGACCATCCTGTCTCGTATTTCGAATTTCAACCCATTGAAGGCAAACTCTGCAAATGTCTTTTCAGGCGGAGGAACCAAGCATTTGTTCCGAGCTCGTTTGAACCTTGCAATAAACCGATCGACAGCCTCATTCGTTATTTGCTTCATTGTCGATAAATCTGCTACCGACAAATTCGGGATCGCTCTTTGGAATCGCCCATGGAACAAACGTTCCATCCGTTCCCACGTTAGACCGAATTGGGTGGTAATGATGTGTACCAAGTAAAGGCCGTCCGTGACAAAGATAATGGGAATAGCCTTAATTTCCGGTGATCTGCCTGTAGCATCTCCACATAATGCTAAGAAACGATTGACATGTTCATACGTAGATTGGTCATCTTCACCAAGTGAACAACGTGAACTCGGGTATTTTGAATCCTCTTGGATATGGAATTGTGTCTACCCAATCGGGATATGGCTTTCGGTAGACATTAACCCCGTATCCTACCATCGGGTCAATGTACGCGGGTACCGATCGATCACCGGCTGATAATATGGCATATGGTATCCCGGTTGTGGTGCTTGATACACAGGTTATATGGGAGGCCGATAAGCGTGAAACATATGCTTAGGACACAGTGCGGCGAGGCTTGATTCATTGGATGAGGCCTAGGCCGTACGTCTTGAGGTACAAACCGGCCCTGGCCTTTGACCCGGTGAATTTGGTCCCGCCGCCCGGCTCGCCACCGCCCCCTAAAGGGTATTGGTACTCCTCCCTGGTTTTCGATAACCACGGGTGCTGGTTGCTCGTTGCCAATGACAGGATTATACTTTGGACGGGGATTTCTCGGCGAGCAATAGGCATATTTTGTCGAACAGGATGTCCAGGGAACATACCGTGTTTGCATTTACTTGGGGGTCCAGGTTCGTTGGCTAGCAACACTTCCCCTCGTTGCGAGAATCCGTGTAGGTTCCAAAGGCTGCATATTTTGTTCGACAAAGGCCTACATTTGGTGGTGTTGTTACCGGTAATGCATCGTTCGCTGCTAGTGCGAAGCCATCTCCTCCTTGTCCTTGAGGTGGGTTGACCAGTAGTTCCGTGTCTTGTCCGCAAAGACATTCGTGATACGTGTTGATGATCGGTGGCTTGACGACCTCGGTCATTCGCTGAACCATATGATCAGCAAATTCGTTACGGACTTCCTCGATAGTGCGTCTTATCGATGTTAACATGACGGGTGTCATTTCCAGATTCCTCCTCGGTTCTTCGACATTACGTCGAGAGATTTCTGCGTCTTCTACTTGGACTCGACGGGCCGTAGATGACTCTACTCCTTGCATATCTTCTCGAGGTTCGTCTCCCGCACCGTCTAGATTGTTACGTCCTCTTGTGCGTGGCATAGCACTTCTCTCGAACTAACACCGTCGAGTCCCACCGGGCGTGCCAAAAAAAGATTGTTGCGCGTTGAAATCCTTTGACAGAGCTTCTTTGTGATTATGGGTCGAGCCCGAAACAACAGAGGCCCGAAAAGAAGGTGGCTCACGCGGGAATCTTTTATCGAACTTAATCCGTTCGTTTTTCGAAAAGGGGTTCTGGGTCGGTTTTGGACAGAGAGTGTCAAATGTAGTGAATGTCTTTATTAACACAAAAGGGCGTGTTACGACTCTCGAACCCGGTGCGCACGTGTAGTCAAGATGTATGGTAAACTTGAACGCGACTCTTAGAATTGAATCAACAGGGGTCGATTAAATTGTAGGACACAATGCTGGAATTGAATCGACAAAGACTGGACGGGGGATCATAGGACACAATACCGGAATTGAATCGACGGTACCGGACAAAATGGATTGAGGGTACAACACCGGAATCGAATCGACGGAGTTGAACCTAGTGAGTAGGCGTTGGAATCTAATCAACGACACTCGACTCTGGATATGAAACTCGCCGAAATTGAATCGACGACGGGATTCCGGAAAGTTATAATTACGCTAGGCTAAAAAGGCTATAGGCTAGGAGCTAGTTTGAGAAGATGTGTGTGTGTATGTGGTGTGTTCGCTGTGGGATATATATAAGTAGACTTTTGGTAACCGTCAATCGGTTACTTCCTTCGGTCCCCCACGTTCTACTCTTCTCCACAAGCCACGTGGATTGCTCTTTCGACGGTTTCTTAGTCTTCGCGCTCTTTTCATTTCACCTCGTGGGGATTTACCGCCACTCTTTGGTAATCGCTCGATCGTGGCTCTCCTCGAGCGCTTTTTCTTGTTACGGGAAGGAAATGGCGCCATAATTTACCCTAACACGTGGCACCCGCTTGATCAATGTGTGCCTTACCTCAATGTTCTCCTTATAACTGAATTGGCGCCTCCTCACGTGTTTGTCACGAGCCTTCTCGGAATTTTTTAGGTGTCAACAAGTAGATACAGATTTGCCGATTCTCTTCTAGGTTGTTCTCGTTCGTAATTAAATCTCGAATCCCATCAAAAGTTAAACTTGTTGATCCAAAGGAATTACTAACAGCGATAATAAAGTGGTATTCCAACTATCGTGCAATGAGGATAATAGAATCAAAGCACATACCTCATCTTTAAAGTCAATATCAACCGAATTCAATTGACTAGGGTAAATGACGCACCTTCTCCCCAAACAAGGGTAAATGCGGTTTCATTTGATACGGATAATCCTCAATATGCATCTTCCGGAAACTAAAATCCTTCCCATCAAATTTGTCGATTTTCACTTTTACTTCTTCCGTCGCCATCAATTCGCTTCAACTCAAGCAAGCTTGGCTCGATACCAATTGTTACGTGGAATCAAGCGATCGATCGATAAAATAGACAGAACAAAAAAATAAATCGGACACCGATGTATGTGGTTCGATCGTAGAGAGCAATAACGAATTCCATTATAAAATGAGCGATACATGGATATTACATATCACACTCGAGTCATTCAAACACTCTCGGTGTTTCCTAACCCCAATTACATCTAATAACGCACGGAGTGGTTAGTCCACATAATTCCTAACGAAATAATCTCTCAATCTTGCAAAGGAATTAAACACAAATGCTTACCATAGGAATTTATCGACTAGAACACAAACGTCACGGAACTTCCGAAGAAATCAATTATCTCGCGAAAAGAACTCCTCTGCAATTATGGGCACAAGCACTCGCGCAAAACCGGTGCTTCAAGACTTGAGTATTACTATGCCCAAAAAAAAACCCACCCACGCTATCTCAAAATAAAATATATATGTCAAGAAAAGATAAGGTTGCAGACTTCAACGTGGAGAAGAGAATCGGTCGAAGAGTCCAAGATTGGACTCCCCTTTTTGACTTTTCTGTTATTTTTTTCTTATCCTTTCCTTGGCCGATTTGATATCAAAACAAATCAGGATAACTTTCTCCAACTTGAAAATATTCGAATGTCGACGAATAATTGATAATTTCACATCCGACTTTGTTTGCGGGTTCAAATTCGAGACATATTTTAACAATGGCAAAGCAAGACTGAGAAGATAACTTGGAAGCTGCTGCGTACAAAGAGCAGTTGGTTGATAACTCCTTCCGGGGCAAGGATATATTGTAGTGATGGGTGCAAGCAGTCAATGACTTCTTTTATCCTTGTGCAGTGCACAACCGCAATTGCGGTGGTATGGCCTCTGCTCAATCTCCGCATCATTTACTAACAAGCTTCCATCAAAGATACACGGAAGCAACGTTTCAGCTGCTATGGTGGCCATTCGCTTCTCTCTCAGCGGTTCTTCTGGATCTTCTTGTTTGGTTTTGTGTATGTTGGTTTGTTTGAGAACATATCTTGTAATTTGTGAATCTTTCCCAAGCCTTGCGAAGCATTTATATAGGATATGGATATTAGGAGATCAGCAAAAATCCGAACAATATTGAATTAGCGCAGCGGAATAAATAAATCTCCCCTCTTGTGCAAACCCAATAGGAAATGATATAATAGAGCTACATATCTAACGGAGTATATAAACACCAAGCACTCACGAACACGAGAGAATTTTTACGTGGAAAATCTCCCAGATGTAAGGAGATAAAAAAACCATGGGACCGGAGTCCACCCAAAAACTTCATTATCAACGAATTAGGTAGACAATGTTCTTCTCTAGTTAATACTAGAGGTACATAGCAACAAATACATCAAGAACACCATTCTTGGTAATATAGGTGAATTTACAAGAGATCAAGAATAAATCTCACCAAAACGCAGGTTTAATCAGCATCTATACCCATTCACCCGATTTCACCACCTATACAAATTCACCTGAATTAATATCGGCATATGTGTTTTGGGACGATTTAATAAGGTATGAATATTTATGCTACACACATAGTAGATGGTTAAGTTATTTCCCATAGTTTAGTACCGATTACTTTTCACCGCCACGGAATTGTTTGCTCACGTATCCTCTGTACTACTTGCTTGTGACGAATGGCCAGCTGATGCAATTTGTGAATTCTTCTTGCAAAAGGATGACGGAAGTTTCTGCTAGGGAGCAACTGTTCCGTGTAATTGAATCATTTTCTTGTCATTGATTTCTTGTGTTATCAAATCTAAAATATTTCCTGGCTTATAAATTTGTTCTTAAATGACTCCTAGAAAATGTTTCCTTTGTGAAGGATGTTGTCATGATTATGTTTTGACCTGCAAACTTGATTAACTTGTTAAGAACGAAAATGATGTCAAAAGTGATCCTCGAAGTAAGTTGTAATTCCTTGAACTTCACATCCTAGACACCTCATATTTGCTTCAAAACCATGAAGTATAGGCGTTGCCGTCCTTTACAAGACCATAATGAAAGGGCTAATTCAAATCATTAGAAAGTAAATGAGAAATAATTGGTTAGAAACTGTATCAAAACATGGGATCCTAAGCGTTTGATATCTTTGAGCAGCAGAAGTTCTCTACCAGATACCTTTTGTGTGGACTGTACTGTCCCATAATGTTAATCATACTGTAGTTTCACAAACAAATAAAAAAGATGGAATTCTATTGATCTGAATTGGCTTCTATATGTCTTGAAATTCAGAGACGGTATCTTTTCATCATGCATCCTGCAAATGTTGTTAGAGAAGAGTAAAAAAGATGGAATTCTATTGATCTGAATTGGCTTCTATATGTCTTGAAATTCAAAGATGGTATCTTTTCATCATGCATCCTGCAAATGTTGTTAGAGAAGAGTAAAAACTTGTCCTGAATTTGAATCTTTTAGTTTCTTTCTTTCTTAGTTCCTAGTCAGGTTGTGTTGTGTGATGGATACTCATAGATGAATATCTGGTTTGTTTTGCTAGAAAGCCCAATCCAAAAACTTAAACTAATAGGTAAAAGAAGACCACATGTATGGAAAGAGCATACCATTGTCTAGCGATGTGGGATATCTCAGCATTTTACCTTTAAATTCTCAAAATATGTTGCGTGGATTTGGATACATTGTGATAAAAGCAGAGCTTGATATTTGGTCGTTGGGATTAGGAGTTCTCGAGAGAAAGAAAATGATGCAGGTGGAATTTCTGAGGAGTTAGAAGCTATTCTCTCAAGTGTTCTTAGCCAGTTTGTTAGCTGAAATTGCAATGATGCCTTGCTTCTTAATCGTCCTGTGCCTTTTGGTATGGCTAACTATGGAGCTTAAGAAACTTGAGTAGCTTGGCTTGGCCGGCCATTAGCTGACTTTGGAGGCTGTCTGGTCCCCAAGAAGCAGACACTCTTTTGAACTTGAATGTTTTCTCCGCTTCACTTGTATGACATTTTTTCCCTTGTTTTGATGCTTTACTATAAGTCCGTCACTCCTTTCGGAGAACCACATGATAATGCAATTTATAAGGAAATAAGATGTTGTGGAGAAGAGGCTTACCGAGAAATGTTTATTAGTTAAAACGGGACAATCTTAAAACATTAGTGAGACAAACGGGGAAGTTATTTCAGTGCCCCTCTCTAGTGTTTGCTCTATTTGTCTATTTCCTGTTGAAATTCACTGACATATTCTAGTATTACCATATTTTTAAGGTCACCTTCCATAGAAATGTTTCTCTTTATTAGATCAAACTAGCTATTTAGTGGTGTCCCAAACTGGCAAGGAAGTTTACAAATCGGCTAACTTATATGTCAAGTAAATAGATTTAACTCTTTATCCCATGTAATTATATGAAGAGAAGAAATCGCCTGCAAAAGAACTCCGGCAGAAATTTACAGGAGGAATCTAGCAAAGAAGCTTGTGCTGTTTGTCCTCCGGAGATTCTGTGCCTTGAGGAGCAGGTATAGACACAAGAAATAAAAAAGAGCAGTCTCCCTGTTTCTAACCCCTTTTTTCTTCTTTCCTATGAATCCCTACACTATATACCTATCATCTACTTGACCATGTTAATTTACTGTCAACTTCTGTCCTTGCTGCTGCAGAACTGCTGACAAAGCAAGACTGAGAAGAGAACTAAGGAAAATCCTTCCGGGGAATGATATCTTGATATTATGGGTGCAAGCAGTCGAATGACTTCCTTTCTCCTTGTGCAGCGCACAGCCGCAATTGCGGTGGTAGGGCCTCTGCTCAATCTCCACATCATTTACTAACAAGCTTCCGTGAAAGATGCACCGGAGCATCGTTTCAGCTGCTATGGTGGCCATTCGCTTCTCTCTCAGCCGTAGTTCTAGATCTTCTTGTTTGGTTTTGTATGTGTTGGCTCGTTCGGGAATGTAGCTGGTAGTTTGTGAATCTTTCTCGAGCCCTGTGAAGCATTTATACAGGATATGGAATTGGTGCATGCTAGTGGGTCATAGGAGTTCCATAGAGAGTGATACCGGTCTTGGCTGATTTCAAGAGAATGTTGAAACTATTCCAAAGAGCATCTTGTGCAATGTAACAGTGTTGACCAGTCAAAGGTCAAAGAGTAAAACAGGATTATTAAAAAAAAAAAAGATGGAAAAAGACACCGACTCTGTTATTGAGAGTGATAAAACGAAAGGAAGCGAGAGAGGATCGGTCAAAACAGGGAATGCTGCTATTCCTAATTGCATGAGAGAGAGGGAGTGAACTTCAAGGAGTAATGATACTTAGGATGTATTCTTCAATGATGTCCCTTTCTAGGCTAGTTCTTTAGCTAAGCGAATCTTTGCAATTTGTTTTGGGGGAAACTGGTGAATGTTGGCATGTATTTGCAGGATTCTAGGTTACATTCTTGTCCTTTCCGACAATCGTTCCGCGTTCTTTCGTCATATGCCTGTAATGAAGGATATTGGGTCATAATATAATAGATGCTGCAAGTTTAGATCTTATGTTTTCGTTTAATCGGATGATATAGCTACATGATGGATTCGCATCCACCATAAATAAAGCTCCACACAAACTTCGCGTTGGATTTGTTCGCGTTGTTGTTATGTACATACAAACAAGCAAATTGTCGCCTAGTTAACCCAGTTTCCCTTTGCTAGAACTGGAATGCACAACAAGAAGCAAAGCTCAGATCTCGCTTATTAGGCCTTCAAAACTTAACTTAGGATATTGCGTCGCGATTGGGGATCGTAAGGATTAGTTTAAGGAATCGCAAAATAAATATCAAACCAAGCGACTTAATGCATTTCTGGTTGATCTTCCATTAGGCTTGCTTTTAACTCAGGTAGTTTGGACAGAGCTGCTCCCAAGAGTCAAGAAAATAGTTGTCTACTTTCGCTATTGTTAAGCACCCTTGCTCGCCCTCGTTGAGAAATAAAACGCTATTTATAAGAGTGCGACTCGGCTGTGTGGGAACGGCTACTAAATTGATTCTTTCCATTGATAAATTCAACATCTGTTGTCCCATGTGAAAGAAAACAAGGGAGGAGAATGTGTGCACAGGTAAAAGTCCTGAATTTACAGGAGGGAGATGGAGAAGAAGCGGGTGCTATCAATCCTCTGAGGTTTTTGTTGCCACGAGCACAAGGGTCAAAACCAGAATGTGCAGATCCTCTGTTTCTGACCTTCCTGTTCTATTCCAGCTGTATAATGCCTCCATTGCGTGCCTATCATCTACTCATCGAAGCTAATTCAATGTCCTGTGCTGTCCTCGCTTCTGATGGAAGAACACTTCAAAATGGAAGAATGAGAATGACATGTTGTTATGACGAGAGCAAGCGGCTGGCTAGTCGCCTATCAACTTGTGAAGTGCGCACCCGCAATTGCGATGGTATGGCCTCTGCTCAATCTCCACATCATTCATTGACAAGCTTCCTTCTAGGACACGCCGAAGCATGGTCTCAGCTTCTATGGTAGCCATTCTCTTCTCTTTCTTCCTTCTACACTTCTACAGTCCTCAGCTGCTCCAGAATATTGCGGGTCTTTAGTCTTTTGATGTGAATAAGTTGAGTGGCTTTAGGAACACATAAATAGGAGTAGGAAGAGATGGATGACAACGAATTGTAGGAGTTCTTTAGAAAAGAGACCTCGCCTGAGGCCATTGATGGCCGCCGTGGCTAGGGAGTGAAGGAGAAGAAGAAAAAAATAAAAATAGAAAAGAAAAGTAAAAAAAAAAAATTAAATGCTTAGATTTTTTTTTTCACTAAATTACCCCTTCTCTGATGGCCGGAGTAGTCACATGCTCACCAGCAAACCAAAAATCTTTATTTGAGACGATATAACCACTTTAGGCTCTCATTTCAAAAAAGATCCGCTTCAGGTTTTTATTCGAGAAAATGAAGATATTTTAGGCCCTCATTTGAATTTTTCCTATTTTGGCAGCCATTCAGCTATTTTGGTTTATATCTTTATTATAATAGGGTTTCTTTTATGAAAAACTTGTTTAATCAGCACTCGTATTAAATTATTAACCCACCTAAATTCATGACAAATATATATTTGGTACGAATTATCTGTAGTGACTGAAATCCGATATTCGGTGATTTCAATTCTTTGAACAAGCATGTTAATTACTTGTCCAATGGTCTTTCCTCTATGTTGTTTTATCTTGGCCATTTGCAAGCTATTATTCTCTCTGGAACTTGTATACTGTGGATTGCCATGCGATCAAGTTCAGATGTTCGGTGGCACTGATGAATTTTAGTTCCATGGGTATTTGCTTGAACCTCATCTATGATTCTAAGCAGGTACATTAACTTATAGCCATGTTCCGCTGAAATCTGCCTTGTTTGCATATTTCTCCAACAAATTGTCATGCCTTTTCATTAAATTGAGTAAGACAAATAGCAGAGAATTGCCCTTCTGTTATTTTAAACTCGAATGACATCTTTGTAGATTCTTTCACACTTTCAATTCCTGTTTACCTTCCAGAACTGTGCTTGGTGTAATTGAGAATGTCATCCATTTACAGGGTCCGTAAGCTACCACCACGGACCTTGCCGCAAACTCTCTTCCGTGTTGTTTCACCAGATCAAATGTTAAATCTGCTACTAGAGTTGACCGAGGCCGCTAGAACAGAACTCACAGTTTGCTTAACAAGAATTATGCAGGAAAACATGAGTAGGTGTCCTTTTACATGGAAACTTGAAGGACTTCCCTTTAAGAATATGCTTGCTGGAGAAAAGTGTTTCTGAAAATTGGTCTGGTGCCTAAAGATACTGTGGGCAGACTTAGACAGCTGGTCAATTTGAATTATACCAGTGTCTTGATCATTCACTCGTACAATAGAAATATTTTGAGCCTGAAGCCATGATGTGGGAAACTCCAGATTCCGGCTACAAGCCTACAACACACTTATAGATTGGAAGGCCAGACTAGAAGGCAGAAGTCGAGCATGTACATAGTCAATGACTTGTGGATACATGTGAACAAGAAGACCAGAAACAGATGATTGACTGGGGCCAATCAAAAAAATTTTTTTTTTTTTCTGTACAGATCACTTCAAGTTTCCAAACGTGGCTCTCCATCTCCTATGGCTAAGAATTAGCACGTTGACCCAAGTCTCACAAGCTCCAGGCAAAGTCCACCCTTGAAAAGTCTGTAGGAGAATACTTGCAGGGACAGGAAGTTTCAGAGAAAGCATATGCGAATGATAAACGAATAACTCTTAGCTTTACTTTGGCTCAGTGTATAATGTCATCATCAAATTTTGAATTCGTTCAATGTGATCGTTAAATTATTTTTGAAAAATGTTCAATCTAGTTCCTAAATTTTCAATTTGTTCAATCCGATCCTTCAACTTTCCATTAAAAAAAAAATCAAAGGTTTTCATAATTACACTACTATCCTAATTTGAAAATAGCTTTTCATTTTGATGCATTTCTATAATTAACATAAAAAAAATTGCTATTTTGTTACATTTTTACCTTTTTTTGTCTTTATAAATATTACGACAATTCTATCAAAATATATTTTAGCTTATGATCTCTTTAATAATGAAAGTAGAACCTTGTTTAGAGTTGTATGGGTTCTCGATACTTTAATTTCCTAATCTACAGATAACTAAATTTAATCAAGGAAACCAGAAATAAATAAATAAAACTGTTATTTATATGAAAATTAAGAGCAAAATTTAGATTATATAAGTACGAGAAATTATGAATAAGACTTATTTTTAAACTAAAAGAAATATGAAACTGACATAGCTCTAAACAGGGTTATGTTTTCACTATTGTAGATATCACAAGTTAAAATATACTTAAATAAACTATAGTAATATTTGTAAAATCGTAAAAAGTAAAAAGACAATAAAAGGGGGATAGGAATACCACATGTCCATAACTTTCTTATACGATTACTAATGTCATAACTTTTCTCCGACCACTTCAATGCTATAACTTTTAATACACACTCACTTTAAGTGCCATAAACTTTGAAGCGATCACTTGAGCGCTGAAACTTTTTTAAAAACATTCACCTAATTGTCAAAAATTCAACGTGGCATAACACTTATGGTGAACGTTTTCAAAAAGTTATAATACTTATGTGATCGAAAAAAAGTTGTGTCATTCAAGTGAGTATTGTACATAAGTTATAACACTCAAGTGATTTGGAAAAAAAAAAGTTATGATACTCAAATAAGCACCGTATATAAGTTATAGCTCTCAAGCGATTGAAAAAAAAAAATTACGACACTTTTGGTGTCCTTTTCCCCAATAAAATGATGGCACATTTTTTGTTGATTTAGGAAATTAATCGAAATGAAAAAGATATTCTAAAATTTGGGCAATAGTGTAATTATGAAAACTTGTAATAATACCAAGGAATTGTTTATGGAAAGTTCAAGGACTAGGGACTAGATTGAACATTTAAGAATAGTTCAAGGACCACATTGATCGAATTAAAAATCCAATGATAACATTGCATATTTGGTCGAGCTAAGGAATTGTTTGTTTCATTTTCGAATTATAGATTCCCATCCGACCTAGTATGTTTTGTTAAACTAAGAAGAATTGTCAAGTCCATTAAAATATCCAATTGGATACACCTTCCCTTGAAAAGTAAGTGAATAAGGGTGGGTTTGGTTCGGCATTTGAAAGGAGCATTCGGCCCCGAAAGCTCGTTTAAAAAATGTTGAACCGTTTGGCAAGCATTTGGAAGGAGCATTTGGCCAAATGCTCCTCTTGGAAAGCACGAAAGCTCAATGTTGGAGGCCCTAGCATTGAGCATTTCAGCATTTTCGGGATGTTGAGGATGGGATTAATGAAATATGTTGACTTGCCTTTTTGCCCTCAAACTTTTATCAAAAGTCCAAGTTTGCCCAATTGGTAGCCCTACTCTCTTTTCTTCAACATCGCTCGACGGAGAAACTTCATTTGTGCCTTGCTCGTAGCGTCTTCTCCTTTGCGTGCCGGGTCGCTCTCCCTCCGTCTCGCTCCCTCGCGTTTGGTCGCTCCTTCGCTCGCTTTCTCCCTCGCTCGAATGCGCTCTTTCACTAAGATCGGTGACTTTTCTATGCTTTCTCCCTCGCTTGACCGGGTTGGTGGGTTTGGTTCATTCGTCTCGGCGCCCGGAATCACCGGGAAGCAAAGGCGACAAACCACAACGGACGTCGGCTTCACCGAAAACTCCTGGTATGTACGGCCGTCCTTCTATCGATCACCTTTTCGTAATCTTCTTATGCTTCGCTGCTTCACCCGCATAGGTTGTATAGTGCATTACCGTTGTTTTCGAAGTTAATCAAATCGGCTTCAAGTTCGCTTTTTCCTTTTATACTCTCTCGAAGAATTTTGGACCCGTCCGTTTGCATCACCGTGTCCGCCGTGGTGTTCGTGCTATGCTCGTCTATGTCATTTTGAATGAGTTGAGTCCGTGTGACACGCCAACTGTTCGATGAAGTTACTAACCCAAGTGGAGACGCTGCAATGAAAGGTCTCATGAAGATCTTTCCTTATGTACAATGGACATTTATGTTGCGTTTCATGTGGTGTTTGTATTGATTTTCAACTAACAACTTATGGTTCAAGTGCTTTGTTTTATGATATGTTTTCCCATTTGCATTAGTCTTTGATTAAAGCTTTTAGAACAATTATGTTGAGGGAATGTTTGTTAAGTTCTTCTTTGAGTCCATGCTTCTATTTTAGAGACATTATGGGCTTATATGTTTGTGTGGATCTATTTTGCTGGCTGAATTAGATTTTGTTTGTGGTCTTTTCTGTTGTTTTAATAGTAGATGGCAAGCTCATCAAAGGAAAAAGCTGTTTGGAGCTCGGACGATGTAGAAACCTTTTGTAAGTTGTGCGTTGAAGAAATTGAAAAAGGCAATCGTCCTTCAAACAATAAAAGGGATGGATGGACAATCATAATTAACAAGTTTGAGGAGCAAAGGCACAAAAAGTATGATAAAAATAAAATGAAGAGTAAGTGGGACAATCTTAAGGACGAATGGAGACGAAGGAGGTCATTGACTCTGAAAGAAACGGGAGTAGGATGGGATCCAATGAAGAATACTATTGATGCAACTAAGGAATGGTGGGAGAAGAAATTCAGGTTTTTGCTCCCTTCTTTGGTTACTTTTTTTTTTTCAAAGTTCTTCTTTATAATATAACTCATTAACATATTTACCATAACAGGAAAATCCTAAGTTTAGAGCTTTTTAAAACGAAAGGCATTAAGCCGAGCCTTCAAGCTTTGATGGACAAAATGTTCGGTGATACGATTGCCACTTGGAAGTGTCACATGGACACCGGGCGCGGTTTGTGTGTTGATAAGGATGATGTGGCCACACAACTTGATATTGAGGATTGTGCAGGTTCTACCGATGAAAATATAGAGTGTAGTGTTGGTGAAAAGACTGTTGATCGAGGCTCAAAGCAAAAAAAGAGCATCGCAAAGTTCGAAGTGAGGCATGCACCAAATAAGAAACAAAAGAAATTGAGTACAGGTGCCGAGCTAAGTTCACAAATGGAAAGAATTGTTTCAGCTATTGAAACTAGGAGCAATGCCCCAACTGTTGTGAGGGAGTTTGATCCCTTACAAGGAAATCATGGACGCTTTGGATGGCATACTCGAGATTATGCAAGATGGAGAGCTATACTTTTTTGCACTAGAACATTTTGCGAAAAAGAAAGATTTTAGGCAAATCTTCATGAACTTATGTGACAACGAGAAAAAAGTCCAATGGATCAAGCGTCAATTCGAGAAGCATACTTCAAAGTAGGAACGCTAGTTATTTATTTTGACTCTTTCATATGCTATGTTGATGTAATAAACCGATTTGGTGTTCTCTTTGCACTACTTATTTGTATTAGTTGGACTATTTCCTTGTGAGACTGTGTTATTTTAAATTGGTGTTATCTTTATTTAGTGGAGGTTGCATATTTATGATGGTCAATTTGTGTGATGTTGATGAATGATCTACATAACTTGGTACATCTCTTATTCTAACTTCATTTTGTTATTTTATCCAGTTATTGATGAAAGTGCTCTTCACAGGGAAAATCCAAGCAATAGTGCATGTAAAAGAGGAAGATGAATTTTTGTTTGCTTGCACGATCGCCCATTTTGTAGCCGTTTATCGGACAAGATACCGATCCAAACAACCGTGCATGACCTCATCATATACAGGAAATGCTTGGTTAAGAGAGCTAATGGATATTGATGCTAATTCGGTAAGGTGTTATAGAATGTTTAGAATGGATAGAGCTGTCTTTAATAAGTTAACGCAGGAATTAGTGACACGATATGATCTTCAAGGATCTAGAAATATTGATGTTGTAGAAATGGTGGGAATGTTTCTTCATATTTTAGGACATGGTGTAAGTAACAAGTTAACACAAGAGCGCTTTCACACTGGGGGAAACCATATGCAGATTATTTAGCTTAGTGTTGGATAAAGTATGTGAAATGGGAGAGCATATTTGATTCAACCATCCGATCGACAATTCAAGGAAGTTCCAAAAAAGATCCGCAACAATCAAAGATTTTATCCACATTTTAAGGTTAGTTATGATTATACAATAGAAAGGATGAACCTAAATATAAATCAAGTAATATTTGCATTCTTGTTTTAGGATTGCATTGGAGCTATAAATGGTACACATATCCCAGCGGTGGTACCTACACAAGATCAACTTTGTTTTATTGGACGAAAAGGAACATCGACGCAAAACGTGATGGTTGTGTGCAATTTTAACATGGAATTTACTTTTGTAATGGCCGGTTGGGAGGAAACAACTCATGATACACGTATTTTCTATGAAGCAATCCGTGAGAACACTTATCCTCATCCTCCGAAAGGTTCGTCAATTGATGGTTTTTATATATTTCTTCATGTATGTGGTATATGTTGTTTAAATTTATGTAATCGTTGTATAGGTAAATACTATTTGGTAGATGCTGGATATCCAAATCTCACGGGTTATTTGGAGCCATACAAAGAAGTTAGATATCATTTGCACCGAGTTTCAACGAGGTCCCGCACCTATAGGTCATAAAGAAGTGTTCAACCGTGCCCACTCCTCACCTGCGATCAACAATTGAGCGAACCTTCGGTGTATTGAAAAAGAAGTGGAAGATTCTAAAGGGTATACCTAGTTATCCATATCAAAAGCAAGTGAAAATTGTGATAGCGGCAATGATTTTGCACAATTACATACGAAAAAATGCCGTGGATGATGCACATTTTGCAAGAGTAGATTTGGATCCCAATTTATATATAGTGGATTCCGATGATGTAAATGGGGAGGGTAGTGCTTCAAATGATGATGCAACATCCGACATGGCACGTTTGCGTGATCAAATAGCTAGTAGTTTAAGAAATGTTTAAGGATGTTTGCAAAAGTACCTTGTGGTGTCCGTTCCCATGAATGTTCTGTCTTGGTATAGCATTTTGATTTGTCTCGACACTAGTACGAAGCATCGGTGAAGTCAAGAAGATGGAAGAAGGCCATTTCCATAGTGTTTCCCCGCCTCCACCATGTCTCTCTCTTTGTATTTTGCATGCTTGACCGTGACTTCTATATTGGCAATGCAATGTGGGTAGCTCTCCTTTTTTTGTTATGACAGAGCACTTTGATTTTTCATTTTCTTTTTGTAAATCGATCGAGATTTGATAATGAATAGATTGATAGATCCCATGTTTCGAGAGTTATTTTTTTTTTATCTTTTCATTACCATATTTTTTGTGGCCGGGAGCTTCCTCGTTCCAGGACTACGTGCGCGACATGATCAATTAATTGGGTGATTCTCCATATTCCAATTACCAACGTGCGCGACATGATCAACTAACAAAATCGGCACCCGTCACCGAGCACATATTGTATTTTTTGGAGAAGTAAGAAATCAATCAAAAAGCATTGCCAAAGATCTATCGATAGCAAATAAATCATGCAAAGAAGAGAGAAGGAAACAATTATTTTCAATAAAAATTTGCTATAACAAAATAATCAATGGGCAAAACTAAATTAATTCATATTTTTAACATTGTTGGCAATATTTTCAATTTTAAACCAATTAAAAATAAACAACGTAAATTAGTCACCAAAGGAGCTTTCCTAATGTATTTCTACCAAACAAATTTAACCCAAAGCCCCTTGAAAATGCTAAGTTTACCAAACAGTCTTTGCATTTCCACAAGGAGCTTTGAGCTTTCAAGATTTGCATTTCCCCAAAGCTCCTTTCAAATGCTGAACCAAACCTGCCCTAAGTTGTGAGCTTAGTGTGATTATAAGTTGTTTCACAACACACAAATTGTCTAATGTGAGACTTTTTTGACAAAAATCACACGTGTATCTTAATAATCTTTCTCTTATGTGTGACATCGGTGTTAGTATGCCACATCAAAATGTCTCAACTTAAATCTTCACTTTGTTGTGTGTTAGGACCGCAATAACAACATGTTGAAACAGATTGGGGGCCGGATCATCAATGTTGTCCGGATCCTCCTTTCTTTTGAAAAAAGGGAAGGAGAAGAACCTTATTTGGTGGATCCCTCTTGTTCCTATTTAGTCCCCTTTGTTTTTGTTTCTTAAGTTGTTCCCTCATTGCATCAATCAATTATTGGCTCAGATACCATTTTCTTTCAATACCTTCATTTGAGGAAATCGCAAAGTCCGAGCCCGTCGCAGATGGACTTACCTTCCGGAAAAACGTAAGACAAAGAATTATGGATCAAATAGGATAATAAAGTACTCTATATCAAGCCAATTTTCAAATGTGGAATTATTCTAATATAACTCACGCGCTCTAAATAAATTAGTTGCTATAAGTGAAGGTGATCGAGTCAACATGTGTTTTTCACGTGTATTGTCACGCCCCAATTCTTGAGTACGCGGCATCCCTACCAAAACGCCTCGGTCATAAAAGACAACGTCCCAGGTACGCTGTAGACCACAACACTATCACGCGTAGCAGAAACGTGAACTCTCCCAATCATAAAAACATGAGAATAAAAGTAAGATTAGCAACATCATTCATGTACAAAGACAGATGTCAATAGTGTATCAAAAGTAGATTATTATTAACCCTACGAGCTACGGTCAAATATAACCCCATTCTTCGGGCGGCTCTCTAAGACCAACAAAAAGGGTATAAGGGTCGGATAGGGTTAAGTCTTCATCTACTCCCAAAAATTCTATGTCGGTACCTATCAAAAGACCTACGAACCCTCGAAGTCATGGTGAAGAGTCGCGATCGATGCCAACAATTGCTTTGAGGATGGCTCAATGATATCTTCCTCAATCGGGTCGGGGTTAGGGTCGGGTCGGGGCCATGCTCGGGGTCTATGATCTCACCGTTCGGCATATCGAGTTCCATTGAAACCCAGGATGGGACAGGGAGGGACCGAGTCCGGTGGTCCCTCGAGTCCACGGAGTGGGCCCCAAGTTTCCACCCCATCATCAAAAAACTAGGCTTTGAAGACATGAGCCACTCATTGTGGCAAGCCTTCGTCCACCCGCATCATGGTGATGTGAAGTTCCCATGTCCTATTCGTACCCGGTTCCTGGACGATACACGATATCGTAGGATTGGTTAACCGGGACCCCGAACCTAACGAGTCGCCGCATCACCGGGAGACCGAAATGGTGGACACAGGGTGAGATAAACATCTCCGTGAGTCAACGCCTAAGCCCGATTAGGGCGTTGATTCGTCCGCAGGGTCTTATCGACCAACCACATATCAAACACAAATATCTCAATCACATGCAGCTCACCTGCTAAAATCACACGGTATGCAATACTCAACTCAATATGTCAAACAAAGCCGCCAATGGTCATCATATCGGCCACATACATAGGATACCACACGCGGTCCAATCATTAACGGCCATCTCGCCCAATTGCATACGATCGGTGTGACTTTACACTACGATCGGCGGTGTCTACCGGCAAGACCAGGCTTCGTCCCTTACTTCCCGCGACGGCATCCGATAATCCGTGTGGTTCCGATCGACACGATGCGGGACTACCAGGAATCCCCATAAGGCCTTTGGTCCATCACAAGTTGCGATCGGCATCCGCTCAATCCGACGACACGGAAAGGCGTGCATCCGACAAGTCGTGGGATTCCGATCGACACGGCACGACATTGTCAGGGAATATTCCCTCGTGTGACCATTCAAGCACAATCAACAACCAATTCACTTTATCTTTACGTTTAGCTAATTGCTATACGAACGTACTCAAGATCATGCACAACCTCTTTATAAGAAATCCATGCAACCCATGCTCACATAGAGTCACTCGAATGTACATATCCGTATCTATAACCGGGTAATCGTCTCTCAACCATTCAATTAATTCAATCGGTTATTCATCAAAACGATCGGTCTAATAATCTATATAAACCATAAATTGAGCACGGATAACAACTCTACAACGCGTAACCAATTCAATTGTACATAATTTAATTCATTCATCCACACGATCGTACGCAAGCCTCTAACCTACCATTCATTCACTCACGGTAGAGCAAAATCATCCAATCGATCACTAATTTAATTCCAAAGAAATCACATTTGAGCTAACTTAGATAATTAGGATCATTTAACCTATATCAAGTCTCTAACCTATCCCGACCGTAATTAATCTATCTAATCGCCTTAATAATCTAATTAAACTAACTCCAAACGTAATTAATGACCTAACCAAGGATTAGAGGTCGACTCGCCATTAGTTGAGCGAGGTTAGGCCAACGATGATCCTCGAAAATTCCTCGGCACAAACTTTGGGCTCGAACGGATCGCGAACCAAAATCCTCCAAGCTACGACCCAAACTTCCGGTTTAATGATTCCACGGGCCTAATACAAGGCCCAACTTGGTGCCCAAACAAATTGGGCCTCACCCTTACTCGTGGGCCCACAAAATTAGGCTCAACAAAAACCGGCCCAACCAGCAAAAAAGAGCACCCAACAGAAAACGGAGCGGGGCACGGCTAATGGGGCCGAACCGGGCGGTGGTGGGCGATTAGGGGGTGATGCAAGGTCGGGCGGTGAAGTTTGGTGGTTAGGCAAGGTCCAAGGATGGGCGTGGTGACCGGAGGTGGCTTACGATGGCCGGAGCGAGCGCGCAAAGAACCATGAAGCGGCAGCAAGAAAACAGGCGGGGGAGCGAGAAACAGGCGGCTGGTCGAGGGCTATTCTGGGACTTTAATAGCGTCGGGTCTTCGTGAGGCTGGTGGCGATGGTCCGAGGGGGGTCGGGGAGGGCATGGTGGTCGGAGGTAGGCGGAGGAAAACGGTGTGGCGGCGGATGGCAATTAGAAACAAACCGGTATTACAGAGGCCCAAAACAGAGTAACGAGGAGTCCGGTGGTTTTGGGGCTTTCTTTGGGTTGTCCGGCGGTGGCTGAGCGAGCTATGAAGGCTTAACAACGTCTAGGAATGATTTGGGGTCGTCGACGGTGGTTGTAGTGGGCTGGATTTTGTCGAAACGAGGGCGAAAGGACAAGATCAGCAGCGAGTCCGTACGGAAAAAGGGCAAGTTTGCGGGCGCTTCTTCCAGCCCGATTTTCGGCAACTCCGGCGACACGGCGATGGTCCGGTGGTGTCCGGTGGGATTCTGTGAGTGTTGTAGTTTGGTGTGATAGCTTCATGCAGTGGTCGTTCTTTGCCAAAAATAAAGAAAGAAGGGGAAGAAGAAGGGCTGATGCAAGTCGGGGGGGGGGGGGGACGTGTGCACGGCCGAGAGAGAGAGAGAATTTGGAAATTTTTTACTAAGAGGGCTAAAGTGATACGGTGGGACCCACATCACTAATAACTTTATCCCTTAGTTCATAAAATCCTAGGGGTATTTTTGTAATTTCAAAAATTAGCCGGGATATTTTGGTAATTTCACATCCTAGGGTAATTCGGGCGTCCGGAAACCCGATGGAGGATAATTTAATCTGAACTCAAGTCAATTTAGGCCGAATGAGGTTTAATATGAAATTTTCTAATTTTAGGACGCGATTACTCATTTAATCGAATTTAATCTAATTCGAATAACGATTCAAAAAAATTTCTAATTTTCGATTTCTAATCTTTTAATATCCGATCTTGAGCAACAAATTAAAATTTCTAATCATTTTATAGACTAGATTTTACTATTAATGATTGTTAAATTTTCAGAACGTCACATGTATCTCAATAAATGACATGTCTACGATAAAGCAGCAACTCCGACAGAGACGTTTTCCTACCTCTGAGAGGACACCTCGAGGGTGGACCTTGACTTGTTTCCGTCCATTAAATCCAAAAAGTGAGTACATTGTAGAAACTTAGAAAGAGAGGAAATCGGTATCATCAGATCTGTCATTTTTTTTTTGGTCGAAAATCAGATCTGTCATTCATTTGCAGTGTTTTCCCATCCGATTACTCTTGCTTTCAGTTTTCATCCTCTTAGAATTCCTGAAGATGAGCAGAACAGCGATTACCTTCGAGGAGAAGCCGGTTTCCAAGTCGCCCGTTTCATCGGATGCTTCACCAGGATGTGATTATGATGTGTTCTTAAGCTTCAGAGGTCCAGACTCTCGCAAGGGCTTCACGAGCCACCTCTACCAGCGACTCCATGAAGCGAGAGTTCGTGTGTACAGAGATGACGACGAACTCCCTCTGGGAGAGGAGATTGGCCCACAGCTTCTCCAAGCCATCAACAGCAGTAAGATCTCGATCCCGGTTCTATCGGAATGCTATGCTACCAGCAAATGGTGCCTTACTGAGCTCGTTCAGATACTCCAGTGCAAGAAAGAGATGAAACAAGTGATCTTGCCCATATTCTATAAAGTTGAACCCTCAGATGTGAAATGGCTGAAAGGAACTTTTGGAAAGGAATTCAATTCTTACACGGAGCGTCGCAACTATTTCGAGGATGGCATTGTCCGGGAATGGAGACAAGCGCTCAAAGAAGTTGGATCCTTGAAAGGACTGGTATCCGCAAATATTGCTAATGGGTACTTCTAGATCCCTTTTCCACATAAGCTTATTATTTTATGACAAAGTGCATTAGTTGTTTATACGATCGACCATTATCAATTTTGCCAATTCATCCTGTTGCTTTTTTTATCTGAGTTTGTTCTAACGCCTTTTACTTTAGATATTTGTTCACGATCTCAGTTATAACATTATTTTGACAGGGATGAGGCAGAGCTCATAAAATTGGTTGTTGTAAAGGTTTTGAGCGAGCTAAAGAATGCCTTTAAGTTAGTGACCCCTAAACACTTGGTCGGAGTGGACATTCATGTAGAACAAATTATGACTATAGTGGATACTATATTTGAAGATACTCGAATAGTTGGAATTCATGGAATGGGTGGCGTTGGTAAAACAACTCTTGCCAAGGTCATCTACAATGAACTGTTGAGCCAATTTGAGAACCGGGGCTTCTTAGCAGATATCCGAGAAACGGAATCACGTGAGGGAATTAAGCACTTGCAGGAGGAACTAATCTCTGAAGTTCTTAAAGGAAGCCGCCACGGAGTTTCTAACAGAGACCATGGAATCAATATCATCAACTCTAGATTTGGAGGCAAAAGGGTTCTCGTTCTTCTCGATGATGTGAGTGACAAAGATCAGTTAGAGGCACTTGTGGGAGAGCGCGAGTTGTATGGTTCTGGAAGTAGGATCATTATTACAACCAGAGATAAGGCTATTCTTAATCAGTTTGGGACGTCGTACTGGGCATATGAACTTATGGGATTGGACGAAGAAAGTTCTATGGTTCTATTTTGTAGACATGCGTTTCGATGCGACTTCCCTCATCCTGCCTTCAAGGTTCTTTGTCATGATCTTGTCTCGACTACTGGGCAGCTCCCGTTGGCTCTTGAGGTTATTGGGTCACTCTTGTGCGACAAAAGCGAAGCAGCGTGGAGAGACACATTAAAGAAGTTGAGACAAGTGCCTTATGAGAAGGTTGAAGAGAAACTGAAGATAAGTTACGACGCACTAACCGATGATGTGAAGAAGATATTTCTCGACATAGCATGTTTCTTCAATGGAACAGATCCAAGATTTCCAATTTATATGTGGGATGACTGTGGCTTTTCTCCGAACTTGGGACTAGAAGTGTTGAGTCTTATGTCCCTGGTTAAAATTGTGGATGGCAATAGGGGAAATAAGCTATGGATGCACGATCAATTGAGAGATCTTGGTAGAAGTATTGTTTTTAAGGAAAACTCTGTGAAAGCAAGTGAACGCAGTAGATTATGGATTCATGAGGAAGCTTTGAAAGTGCTCGAGAAAAATGAGGTACAACTTTTTCTGCTCTCTACTTTATGCTTACCTCTTTTGGGCTATAAAAGTTCCCTAAAAGTGTGGTGTCTCATATTCCAAGTTAGGAAAAGGTTGTGGTAGAGTTAGCAAATATTTTACACTACCAGTTTTGGCACAATACCGATGATATCAAATCATCTGTGTCATAACATATCCCACAAATGAAAACGTAGACTCCTGCCTACCTTGTATAGTCATGTTCAGATATTGTCTGATTCAGCGGGATAATTTCTTAGGTTGCTACACAACACAATCACACACAATTGGTTCGACCGGATATAGGTTATGTGCTCTACCCTGTTTGACCCCCATGAGAAATTTGATCAAAACCAGAAAAGCCAGTCAAACTAGGAAGCAGTCGAACCGGATTAATTTGGAGATCTCTCATACATGGTAATGGAGCATGCCTGGCATCAATGCTTTTATGATCCTTAGATTTCTGTCATAAATTGGATGGATATACGATTATACCAAATATTACGTATGGAACAAATTAAATGAATCACATTTTTCATTAGCCTACATCCGGGTCTTGTGCAACACCCTTATTCCTCAGTTTCTGGGCACTTGCAGGGAACGGATCAGATCGAGGCCCTCCATCTTGAGTATTTTTCTTCGCTTTCTGAGCGACACTGCTTTACAGATGAGCAGTTTAGAAAACTGCCGAACTTAAGGTACCTTTGTATCCAGCAGGCAGAAGTCACGGGAGATTTCAAGGACCTTCTTCCTAGATTAAGATGGCTAGATTGGATGGCCTGCAGGAGCTCTTTTTTCCCAAAAAACTTTCATCCAGAGAACTTGGTTATTCTTAATGTAAGAGTCAGTGGTCTCACAGAGCACTGGGACGCATGGCACCATGTGAATGGACTACAGAAGGTAAATCTCTATCTTCTTTTTCCTTTTTGCAAGGTATATGATGAGCTCAAGAGCTAACGTCGCTACATTTTGTTTGTTGTGGATTGTGGACCAGCTCAAAGTTCTGAGGCTTCAGCACTGCAATAAGTTGATTGAAAGTCCTGACTTCTCAGCTCTCCAGAACCTTGAGATTTTGAATCTTGAATTTTGTGCTAATCTGGAAAAAATTCATCCTTCTATCAGGAATATCAGGAGCCTCGTATCCTTGAGTTTGAGGGGATGTGAGAAACTTAAGGAGCTGCCTAAAGAAATGGGGGAACTAACAAACTTGAGGGAGCTTCTTATTGATGGTAGCTCCATAAAAGAGATTCCCATGTCCATAGGTCGCATGAGGAAGCTCGAGATTGTTTCTGCTCGTAATTGTAGATCATTGCGCCGAATTGACAGCTCCATAGGATCCCTCCGGAACTTGCATAGCTTGTTGCTAAAGGGATGCCTCTCATTGAGAGAACTTCCTGAGTCCATTGGAAAGTTGACATCTTTAAACCGACTGTGTTTATCACAAACGGTTCTCAGGGAACTTCCCCACTCCATTGGGGACCTACATAATTTGAAAGTTCTGCTCATGACTCATACTTACTTGGAAAGTTTACCTAGAACCATTGGAAGTATGAAGAAGCTTGAAGAGTTAGATGTCTCGGAGTGTGGAGATCTGCAAGGAGAAATCCCTAGTGAGGTAGGGGATTTATCTTCACTACGAGTCCTTCGGTTAGAAGAGACATGCATTTCTGGTTTGCCAAAAAGCATTAACAGGTTATCATGTCTACAAGAGCTTGATTTAGGGAAATGCGAAGAGCTACAATCTCTGCCAGAGCTTCCTTCTAGCTTAACAAGTCTAAATCTGGTCTGTCAGGCAATCCCAGATATTGCCAACCTAGTCAATCTAACATACTTGTCGATGAAAGTCAAGGATTTGGGTGCCTTAACTACGATGAAGACCCTCTCTCGACTTGCTGAATTCTCCATTGAGCTTCATGATGAAATTGAACGGCTCCCAGATCTTCCCTCAAGTCTATTGAAGCTTGAAGTCATCCAAGGTCAAAATTTGAAGAGATTTCCAGATTTGTCAGATTTGAAACGCTTATCAGAATTGCATCTCAGCGATTGCTCTGAGTTAATAGAAATCAAAGGGCTTCAAGAACTTGCATGCCTAACTGCTTTGACAGCAAGACGTTGTGACAAGCTATATAAGCTGGAGGGCCTTGGTCGTTTAGTCTCATTAAGATCAATCATCATACCAGGTTGTACAGCATTAGAAACATTACCGGATCTTTCAAACTTGAAATTTCTAAAGAAGTTTGATGCTGCAGTTTGTGAGAATCTGGTTGGTATTCCAGGCCTTGATAGATGGGAATACTTGGAAGACCTAGACATCTCCGGGTGTGCTTCCCTTGAGAGTTTACCAGATTGTTCGAACCTGAAGGGTCTGAAGAGAATACAAGCTGGGGGTTGCAAGAAGCTAGTTGAAATAACAGGCCTTTATAATGCTGAACACTTGGAAGAATTGGATCTCGCCGGCTGTAGTTCTTTGGAAGGATTACCGGATTTACCCTGTCCCGGAACGTTAATATGTCTGAACATCAATGGCTGTGAGAAGATCCGTGATATCCAAGCACTTGAGGAATTCTCTTCATGCAAAAGACTATGCATTGAAAGATGCAAGTCGATTGTAAACCTTCCAGATCTTTCAGCATTTGAAAGTTTAGAGTACTTGACCCTGAATAATTGTCCAGAACTTGTGGAGGTTCCAGGGCTTGGCGAGGCGAGATCGTTACAATTTATCAACATATCATGGTGCAAGTCACTTGAGAGTTTACCAGATTTGTCAGGTTTAAAACTTTTGCGAGATCTAAGAGTACGACATTGTGGGAAACTGACGGAGCTCCAGGGGCTTGGAGGGTTGACATCCTTGTACATAGTGGAATTCTCGGGATGCAACTTGCTGAAACCCCCGGAATTACCTAGCAGAGCACGCCAAGTATGTTCATCAGCCAACCTGTATGATTACGAGACTCCAGGCCAGGTTATTTTCAGGTGATGTAAAAGTTGCAAGTCTTTTTGCTTCTGAACCATGAACTGACTTTCCCCTGTTCGATGTTAAGAACTGAATTCCATCTCGAGTTACCATTCACCGTCATTTTGATTTTGGCCACCATGAAATACTCCTTTGTCTTTTCCCATCACGAACGTAGCGATGTTCTATCTTCTTTTCCATGTGATTCGACTAGCTGTAGTTTTTGGTTCCCTTCATTTGGCCGGGTAAAATGACCAGCTCCAGTTTACTTGTTTTCTTTTATGTCTTTTGACTGGCAACAATCAGTTCCATAGACCAACCCCAAGCCTGCTTCATTGATCGGTCACCATGCATCAGCAACTATTGCACTGCACTTTGTTTTTCTGCCCTTTGTCTCTTAGGATAGCTTTTGTATTCTAAACTGGCCCTACATCAAGTGTTTATCCATAGTCAGCAACAACTTGCATATTGCTGATTTTATGCATTATCATTTAGTACAGTCGTCTAGGATGGCGGTGTGTGACTCAATTAGTCGATTGTCGATCTTCTAGATAACCAGCAGTGGACTTTGGAAAAATTCAATCAAAAATCATTCATTACATTTGGCGGGGACAGGAGTTACTCTTTTTGGGATACTTGGAATTGAGTCGTCCTTCATATGATGTGAAAGTGAATATCTCTGAATCTCACCCCTGGGGGGCTGGTTCTGTTGTCAAGCATTTTGGATGAGGTAGGTTCTTAGTCGATGCATGACCGAGAGGTTTACGTACATACATGGATTGCTCAAGCCAAAAGATCCGACGCCCCATGTTACTTTTGAGAAAACCTCCCATTATATATTTTGAAGATGACAAAATTATTCGTAGCTTATCTTGAATCTGAATTTTTTTTTTTTTTTTTCAGGTACATTTCTTACTATTGGTGAACTCTAAGTTATGGATATTACCATATATGTATCGTGGACTTTTATGCTAAAGAAGTTGATTCTCTCAGTCCTTATGCCATAACCAACGGGGTTCAGATTCAGAAAGATGCTCTCTGAATGTCTATGCAGAATGCAGACTCTATTGCTTACGATGTAATGGCTAAATGAGCTGGCTCGGTTTTCTTAGATGGAAAATATTGATTGATCATCAATTTTGGAGATCGCTTTGCAGACAGCATTATCATGGCAAGACATCTCAAGTTGATTGACAATCTCTTTCAAGACAAGATATCCTTCCTCACGCGGAACGCAATTGAAGTTATGGTGATAAGGCCTTCGCTCGATCTCCGCGTCATTTGACGGCAAGCTTCCATCGAGGACACACCGGAGAGTCGTTTCACCAGCTGCTATAGTGGACATCCTCAATCGGATTCTTTCTCCTTCCCTTCTTTTCTGTGTGTCTTCTAATTTGTTTTGGTTTTGATTTTCTGTTGATGCAACTTCCTTTAGTGAGCTCAAATGTATGCATTATCCACTGGAGAATTACATAGGACTGACGGAGCTGTGTATGTTAGTGAAGCCTTGGGAGTTCTCTAGAAAGAACAAACTCTTTATCGAGAAGGTCTAGAAAAGTTTGTAGCCAGTGTTTGGTGCCAAATTAGTCAGGACATGAAACTGGTTTCTTTTCCTCTGAAAAGATTCCGCACCTGACGCCTGGCGGCTAGTCGAAACGTCTCCATAGAAAGAAGGCTCTAGAAAACGACCAGAGCCCCACTTGCCTCGGCTTCGTTCTGCTTTGAAGCACTTTGGCCTTGTTGGGTTAACAATGTGAAGGGAGGAGATTTCTTTCGTGAGGATCATGCTTTTGACAAGGTTGCCCCACTCATTTTTCTACTACTTTTTAAAGAAAATTTCAAATAAAGTTTGAATTACCTTCATTTTCTCATTTAAGAGTTTGAAGTAGAATTTATCTTAAATAAAAGCTAGAAATGCTCACATTATTTCAAATAAAAATTAGCACTTTTATCGTTTCAAACTTTTGGCATTTAAGTAAGCGTTGTACACAACTATAAGCACTTTGATGTACTTCTCCCAATTAATGGACCAAGGTGTTTCACTATATGGTAAGTATGCCATTTGTCCAAAGGAATTATAAAAACATGCATATCTCTCACAACAGTCGATGTGCATATCCTATGACTAGTTATCCTTGGAAATAAAATAAAAAAACTTGGAATCAATAAACTTTTTATTTCAATTTGATTATTTTGGAAATGGCTATTTGTTATTATGGTAAATTCTAATCATAAGAGGTCAAAGATGAATCTCCTATGGGCTATCCGGTCAAATAGTTTAAGAGAATGTACTCGTAAAATAGCTCCCGCCATTATTCCTAGGCAAAGATGCATCATGCTTGCAACATTTAATAAACTATGGTGTTGTCATCTCTGCTGATATCCCTGGACAGGACTTCCACGGTGTAAAGGCATAAGAAAAAGAGTTTGACTAATTTTCCTGGTGCTGCCTAGAGAGATCAGTTGAAAATACAGGTTCCCACGTTTCTGTTAGCTCTTTAACTGCATCTAATTACCACCAGCAGTCATGGTGCCTCTGTAATGGATCATGACGAAGCTGCTTTGTTCGGGTTTTCTCTACCTTTGACCGAAAAGGAAGATTGAGGAGAGCGCTTGTGAGTTGCCATTGACAAAGACGAATCCGCCCATGACTGTTCCTTGGCGAAAGATATCTTGTTACGTCGAAAGCGACCGGAACAGCAGCCCTTTGCTTTGTGCAGAGCGCAACTGCAGTTACGGTGATAAGGCCTTCGCTCGATCTCCACGTCATTCAGCGACAAGCTTCCATCGAGGATATACCGGAGAGTCGTTTCAGCCGCTATAGTGGACATCTTCCTCCTTCCTCGATCGTTCTTCCTCCTTCACTTCTTTTTTGTATGTCTTCTGTCTTGTTTTGTTTTTTGTCTTCTGTCGATGCAACTTCCTTTGGTGAGCTCAGATGTCTGCATTATTCACTGGAGATTAATATAGCACTAAATGTGCTGTGCATGTTAGTGAAGCTTGGGAGCTCTCTAGAAAAAAACAAACGCTTTATTGAGAAGGACTAGAAGGTCTATAAAAGTGGTCTTTTTTCCTCTGAGAAGATTCCGTGTCTAACGCCTAGCGGCTTGTCGAAACATCTCCATCGAAAGATTGAAGAAGGCCCTAGATATCGAGCTGAGCCCCACTTGGCTCGGTTTTGAAAATTCCACCGATGGTTGTAGGAGATCCAAGCATAGATTTATTCGCAGGTGAAAGTCTCATGACCTTGTTTTGTTAACGTTTTCTCCTAGGCTGATTACCTTTTTCGATATGCTTTGAAGCCCTTGGTTCCTGTGGTGTAAACAGTGTGAAGGGAGGAGATTTCTTGCATGGAGGTTTATGTTCTTAGACAATGTGGCCACACTGGTTTTTCTTGTAGTTTGCAACATGATGCGAGTATATCTTCTTCTTGTTGAATTTGCGGCAACAGCACATGGGAGTAATTCTGACCTTTGAAGAAAGAGAAAAGGTTAATTAGTAAATGGTCTGCAAATTTTTGGGGTCCAAAGCATCAACACTTGCTTTGTCTTTACTTCTGTTAAATTATGCTGCTGGTCATTGAACTTTTAATTTGCTAGTATTGGTCGCTCATGGTTATCGCCTGTTGGTTGACAATTGAACTTTTAAGAATAAGTAACATTTCACAGAGAAAAATAAACTGAAACATATCACAAGAAATAAATTTTTCATATTGATTTATAATTTTCTTAATAAAAAAAAAACTTTAGGGTTAATATCATGAAAAATCTCAAATTGATACATCCGTAATAAATTTATTTCAAACTAATTTTTTGATCACGAAAATTTTTTGACACTCACATGACAAATTTACCCCAAATTAATGTCTTGACCAAAATAGGCACATTTGTGATAAAATTACACTCAGTTAATTTTTGTTAAGTTGGGTTATTACTATGAAAAACTCCAAAATGGTAGATCCGTGATAAACGAAGATAAAAACCTCAAATTATCACACTCGTTAGTTTTCACGTATCATCAAACTCGATATTCAATGATAAAATTTTAATGAAAACTAACGAGGTAAAAAGAATTTGTAATAGTGTACTACTTTGGGATTTAATTTTGGGTAAAATTATCACGGATGTACTAATTTAAATTTTTTACGATATTAATTCTAAATTCTATCATAAGTACTCTTCCGGAATAACTTTTCATTACGAAAAGTAACTCTCTGAGTTGTGGTCAGTCATTCATAGAGGAAAGTGAATCAGTTTTTCACCTAAGTTGACTGTCTAATCCGAGGCAAGTTTTCTCTCATCAGTTACGTGAGATACGCCGTCTAGAACTATGGAAAGGCAGTAATTACTGAAGGGTATCAGTTGGAGATGAAACGATGACACAATTTGAGTGATGGTCGGACTATCTGTATGCAGCCAACGGCTCCAAGAGGGCTACTTTAATTTTGTCTTTTTGGGTGGTCACCTGACTCTTTTTCGTTTGGTAGTGCTCTCATGTAGACAGCTTGGACTCCCTCTCCTCTTTTGGGTCTGTGCCAGATTGTGCTTCAGAGAATCAAGAGAAGAGACGAAAACTCAAGTCTCTTCAAATAAAAAAATTATAGGCTCGACAAAATGTGGACGGTCCATCCTTTTTCCAAGGAAAAACTAAAGAAAATTGCTTTGGAAGTCCAGGTTCGGACTTCAGGGCATGCGTTTGAATTGAGTACTGTGCGACTGGAACGGCCAGCAGAGCCACCCACATGGCCTGCCCCTCTTGACTCTTCTTCCTTCGTTCATGCATGCCACGCCATGTGTCTTGTCTCCATCTGAAGTCTTTGGCCTGCACTAACTCAGACTAATTGACCCTCTGAAAATGGAGATATTTTCTTCCCCTCCTCCTTGATTTCCGTTAATGATCTCTCTATTAATGATTCAACCCTCCAAAGAAAAAGGAATATGGGGTGATGGGTCATCATCAATCGAACAAAAGAAGATGAATCAAGACAGATGTGCCCGCTGGCCAATTATGCAGTAGTTTGTGATTGCAAGACGTGAGATATGGGATCTGAATCTGTGCAAGCAAAGGGAACTGAATTTGAATCCATGCCAAGAAAAATCTTTAACCATGCACCATCACAAATATCTGCCAAGATTCTTCTTGCGATCAGATTTGCCTCCTCACATTCAAAACTCCTTTCAATGCAAAAAGAAGTTGGAAGAACCGAAACAAGAACTGGAAGAAAAAGTATAGCTTCATTCAGATCGATTTGTACATTCATTGTCAGATGACATTGACTCCCAACATATCAACAGATGAACATTTGCAATCAGACACCAGAGGACACCACCATGTCTATAGATCGGTCAGATTTCTAATTCAATGAGGGGGTTCTTCTAGATACCTAAGCTGGTCACAGAGAGATCAAAATGAATAAAGCAACATCGAGATCACCAACAACCCCCATCTTAGCTACCAAAAGCAAACGAAAACAAACGAACAACTACAAAAAGATCAAATCTTTCCCATCTTCGAACAAAACCCATCCTCCATCTCTCTGTCTCCATCGCAAGAACCCACCATCTGGGCCCTCCCCACGACCGGCGAAGACGACGGCGACGAATTCGCGGAAGCCATCAAGACCAGAGACCCCTCGCTCCACGCCCTCCTGATCGGATACGACACGCTCTTGTTCTTCCCCATCGGACGGGGGCAGTTGCTCCCGGACTTCTTGTGAAGCGCGCAGCCGCAGTTCCGGTGGTACGGCCTCCTCTCGACCCCCGAGTCGCACCCCGAGATGCAACCCTCGTAGACGCAGCGGAGGAGGCACTCTGCAGCGCCGGTAGCCATGGCGTTTCGCGGCGGGAGCTTCCTGGGAAAGCCGCGCCCCCACCGGCGGCGGTCGGATCTTGATGTTTTCGGGCCGCGGCTGCTGTTCGGGGGTGGAGAGAAAATCGGAAATTGGGTTTCGTGGGGGAAAGAATCAATGGAGATTGGAGAAGGGTGGGAGTATAAATAAAGGAGGGAGGGCGGAAGATCAAGTGGGGCAGCGATGGAGGACGAATTAGCTGTCGGCGAGAGCCGTCCAAGCGGCGAAAAAGGCTTGCGGGAGCCGCGTATAATGCGTATTGCGAGGCTTTGCGTGTCACGAAAAGATAGTGTTGCCTCTTGAAAATTTTGTAGCCACGGAGGCATGCACGTATGTATGTAAAATGTCAATACCGGCACTGGAATTTCTTTTTCAAAAGAATTAACGATGTAAATCTATATCTATTTTATGGAAAGGAAATTGATACTATAAATTTTAAAATACGAGATCATGTTCATGTCTCGGATTAAAGCGATAAAACTCCTACCGATTCATGCCATTCAAACATGTAGAATTTCGAATTCGATTTGGTCTATCGAAATTGACGCCCTTATAACGATAAATCGTGTTGAATACGCAATTTATCTTTGGATTTGTATCAATCCATCGTATTTTCATACTTGGCAACCATTTTTATAAAGAAAAACACCATAAATAACAATATAATATGTGCTTGGCTTTTAGAATGTTAAAATTATGGTAGAAGCAAATGGAAGTGAAAAAAAAATGAATCAGCAGTGAGCGATATCATATCCATAATGAGTTCATGAATAATGAATTTCTCTACGCAATCCCTTTGGGTGCGCATGGCAATGCTTATACTGTAGAAATCAATTTTTGACCATAAGTTGATTTTTCTATTTCGCTTTTGAGCGAAGTTGATTTTTCTACTTTTGGAGAAAAGTAAATTTTTTCACTTTTTTAAATGGCTCCAAAACTACTTCTAAAACAAACAAAAAAATTGCTCCAAAATTAGAAATATGAAGTAGCGTCACCAAAACAGTTTACATTTGCGAAAGTGTTGTCATGTGCGCCGTTTAGCTTCTAAGAGTCATTCACCTCTAGGGAATAAAAACTACTATTTCTTTTTTTCTATTTAAGTGTGATTCTCTATATCAAGTTTTATAGATTACTCGCGGCTCGAAGGACTCGAAAGTAGGGGTGTCAAAAAGCTGCGCCCGGCGGCCGAACCCAACCCGACTCAAAAATTTACTTAATTTTTCGGCCTTTTGGGGCCGAGTTTGGTACTTGGGCCAAATCGAGTAGACCCTTGACTTTTTTTAACACCCATATTTTCTTTTTAATTTAAGTTATTTTTATTTTTTATTTTTTATTTTTATATTATTTCATTTGATGGGTTTGTTAATTGATTTTAATTCAAAAAAAAAAAAAGAATCCGCCCGCCCAACCCGACCCAGCCCATTGACAGCCTACCCAAAAGTACATATTGATTCACGAAGGTGCCCATCTTTTTTAACATCTTTAGGTGATTTCAAACCAGCACATGATCATCAACCGAATTACGTATCATAAATTTTCTTACCTCGTTCTCACGAAACCATACCGATTAAAGTTAACTAATTTTTTTAGTAAACGATGATGTGATTTTAATGACTCCCGAATAATCTTGTACCCCTTACCGTTCCTCTATTTAATGATATCCAAATTTTCGGTTTTAAAGTTAACATGATGAAGAGAATTGATTAGCAAGCCTTTGGCCTTCGCTAGGCAGGCCTCGGCCGCCCCATATAAACCCTACCAAACTTCATAGGCGACTATTTAATTTCAAATTAATGCCCACCATTTTAGCTCTATGGTCCATCGCCTACGGGTGAGACTATGCTATCTTTGACCAAGATTCATGGGGGGACAAACATGATGAAGCCTCTAAAATTGCCTAATGTATGTAGTTCTTTCACCATTTCATGAACTCAATCTTGTGAAAATTCTTCATTGGTTAATTGATACGAACACGATACCAAAGCTAACCCTTGTAAGTACCCCTATATCAATTAGAAATAGACACTATGTAACTTTATCGCATTAGGCTAAAAAATATGTTATGGACCTCCCCTTTTTGGGGAATTATCTTGGAGAATGGACCAATATTTGTTCTACTACTTTTTCTACTTGAAACTAGGAAAAATGGAACAATTCGGTTTGCAGGAATAAAGAGATGCAGATCTATCTATATTGTATAAGTGGCCGCAATGGGGTCATCCCATTTTCTATGAGCGAATGCATACATATTAAATATCCGATCCGAATGAGATTGGATAGCCAATGGAAAATCAAATTAGTGGTTGTGGAAAGGGCGGAAGATATTTTTCTCAAGAGAGTCTAAGTCCTCACTATCCAATGACAATTAAATGAAAAATTGGCCTTATGAAATTGAATTGCGGAAAGAAATGATTTCTTTTCAATAAAACCCAAGCAAGAAACGCGTGAATCCACGTCTTTTTTTCATCATTCAATACAGATTGATTAGAATGCAAATTATAAGATACCACTCTAGAAGAGCTAGAATCTTATATCGGATTTACACAAGAAATAATCTCGTATATAGTTTCTATGACTTACATGCCTCCCAAAAGATAGTAGAAACAATCAGAACTTGATGGTTTAAGATGGGGTCTGTTACTAGGTATACAAACGTATTCACAAAGTAAACTTTTCGGGCTAATTATCGTGTATCTTTTTTTTCAAAAGATTTATGATATAATTATGACATTATTGTTGAACATGTACATGCGCCCCCTTTAATGGAAAAATAAAATTCAATTATTGCAATCTAGTAAAGGTTGACAGCAAAGTCTGTATGACTTTGAGTAGATCAGAGAAAGATTAGTGGATTATTTGCAATCACAATTAACAAAGGACGATCCTATTTTTTGGGCAGTCTTTTAGTGGATAGTCTATGACATGAGCAACACGCCAAATGGTTCACCATGTGTCATGGTGTCTCGCGTCACGTGCACCACTTCCTGCGGCACATGACCGGCCAAGGAGTAATGCAGCTTTCCGAACGCTGCACCTGCTGATGATTGATGAGGAATCCTTTTTGACGAATTAATGAATTATGATTGATTTTCATTTATCTCTCATCATAATTCCCAATAGAAAGTATCTAATGTTGATAGTCATTGGAATAATTTTATCCCCCAACCTAAATTGAGGGGATCTATGTCTAAGTTACGTGACTCAATCTCATACATATTAACGAAACCGTAAGAGAGTTGTCATTCAAACTTATGTTCATTTTTCCTTATATAGCAGGCATTTTGGAGGATTAAAGAACTAACATTTCGAGTAAAACGAGTTCCGATTCCCTCGAATTCTCTTTCCATATTCTTCCATACGTTCAAATGTACCCTCTTCCGATGCATTCTTGCGTCTCGACCTAATAAATGGATTGAAATGCTCATCTAACTCTCTATGAAGTAAGCTTTAAATCTTGCCTCACTTTCCTTGTTTAGTCTCATTGTTCCATTTCTTCCTACCAAACATGTTACGACATTGGTAGGAAACGACATAAGTGTTGTCCATACTATATGACGATAAAGTTCTACAGTTGAGGCCCAAGCGGGAAAGTTCGTAAGAAAAAGAAAGGAGGCCCATATGAATTATAGAAGTCTACGCTTGAGTTTAAGCCCGAGCTCAATTAATTTCGAGCATAGCCTTGGTTCAATATCAAGCTTCAAGTCATTAAATTTCATTTTCACTTGATTTTGAAAAGAGAATAAACCTCTTAACGACAGTATATATCTCCTTGCTGCTTGTTCTTTTCATCACTCCTTACAGGTATAGACGGGATAGACTCTTCTTTTGACTTAGATTTGAAATCTGACTTCTAATTGAATTTGAACTTTGAAATCTCGTCAAAATGGGAAAGCAATAACTAATTTTTTAAAGTTAAATCCAATTATTGTTAGTCGCTTTTGACTTACTTCATGGGCCATTGGGAGACTAAAGAAGACCCACGTGGAGAGTAAAAAAAAAAGGTTGATCTCCTTCATTATCAGCTAATTGGTCAATAATTAATACTCGGTAAAGCTTTCTCCGTCGAGGGCGTGTACAATGTAGCTTTCAACCAGCTGTCCAGTTAATCGTTCAGCAGTCGATTGGAACTATGATGTCTTCTCTTGTGAACATAGTCACGTCAACTTCTATGATGTCTTGTCAGACCCGTCGACCATTTGTCGGAATTTTACTGATTTTTAAATTAGACAGGGGTAATGACGACGAGAGGGTATTCAAACTCTTTCAGAATTCCAATCGTCTCGCTATGAAATTTTATTTTTTTATTTATAGAATGAGTAAGAAGTATGCTCAATCGGCCTTGCTCTTTAGGGGTTTTGTACGTGATCCCGAGTTGCTTGAGATCCGATTAATTGGCACCACTTTTGAGATTTCTTCGGGCTAGAATTAGGTGTACGCCACAAGCAATTTGACCTAGCAACTATCGAGAACTTTGTGACATTTCAAGACCATGGAGACCTTGAGACATCAGAAAGTGGTACCCACGTTCGTCTCGTTCTTAACTTGGATAGCTCTTGCTCAAGTGCTTCGAGCCGAAGGGTCAACCTTTTTCCTTTCTTTTGCCCCCTTCTATTCGAATTTTGCAATTCGGAAGATACATTAAAACCTTATCTTCTCTCATAGAACCCAACGTGATCTCCCTCTTTTACTTCTAGCCTGCAAAAAGGCCGTCTCATGTTTGTCTGAAGATCATCGTGATAATATGAGCTATGACAGAAAAAATACACGCTCATTCTTATTCACACTCTTTTGACGGCAAAGTTACATGAGCTATGACAGAAACTTGGAGTACTTCTTTGCTGCTCAGAAGAAGATAAACTTGAATTGTTCACATGACCTTTTTTGTGGTTTAATTTGGGCCAAGTTGATTTTTTTCGCGGAAAAGTAGTTTGCAATTGGGATTAAACATTATTTCGTGGTTTGGTTTGTTTCAACTTTTGGAAAAAATAAATAAACCGTCAAATCATTAGTCTCTTTTATATCTCTGTTGCGTAGCATTTCTTTTTGTTAATAGTCATGGGATACTAAAGAATGAAAAGAGTTACGAGCTCACAGTAGTGGCGACGCTGTTGTATTGTAGCGGGTCGCGAGCTCGCCGAGGCGCACGGGGGAACCATGGAGTTAATCAAGTTATCGGGGACGTGCTCTGGTTCTGGTACAAGTTGGAGCTTACTGTCTGCATCGACCAATTTGAATCCTCTGGTTGCATTCGTGTTGCGGCAGAGGGGCATAGAAAGAACAAGACGCTCGCCCCTATCGGCGGTCTTCAAAGGAGGCTATCCCCATTATATGTTCTCCATTGTTTGCTTTTAAAGGACGGTGAGAATAAAGAAGAAATCACCACAATGACATGACAAACTTGATTATTTTCAGATTATTTGAGACTGATGCACTAAGTTGTTGAACTCTATGAATTTATGGAGAATTACGCATTATATCATCGATTACCGATGACAGTTTGAATCTGAAATTTCAAAGATTACACTTCCAAATCCGTATTCGTCATTTTTAAATATAGCACGGTACTACACCTTAAGGAAAGCAATCAAACACCTTTTAGACATATACGTAATCGTCAAGACAAACAAACAATCACATCTCCGCACCACTACTACACATACTCACACTTAACGTCAAATTTGATTAAAACTAAGATTATACATATCAACCAACCAAGTCAAAAGTGTTATGTAGATTAGCCTAACTTAACGCCTAGTGATTTCACTATCCTCGAACAAAACTCGAGCAATCAAAGGTCTTAACCTCCTTGTGATTCTTGAATGATAAAATCCAAGATCGAATGTAGAAGAAATTTTCTTTTGAGGACTGAAGGTAGAGTGATACGGCCGAGGTGAAAATGAGGCTGACATTACCAAGGTTAAAAACAATGGCTATAAGTAAAAGATGAGGTGGAGGGGTTTCATGTAGATTAGAAATTAAATGAGGCAGGATTTTATTTAATCTATGGCCACGTGGAAGAAGGTTGATGGCAAATGCTTAAGGTGATGATGGCTTAGTTTAGGTGTCAAGTTTAACACAAGGGTCGCAATTTAAAAGAAACACATGGCCTTGATTAAGAGAGGTCATCCATCTTCTCCTTTGACCAAGTGAGTGAGTCCATTTCTGTAAGGGAATCCTTATTATTACTAATCAACTAAGGTTAAACATATATTCTATAACCTAAGAGATCTTGAATTCATTAAAATTATTAGTATACCATAGTGAATGCAAGGAAAAATATCAATTTAGTAAATTTGAAACGCAATAATCATTAAACTTATCACTTCAAAAAAAATGTCCGTCGCCATCAACAACTAAGGGTTTGTTTGGTAACAATCATATTTTCAAGAATAATTTCTGTTACGAGCAGAAATTATTTTTTTTTATTATGACCCCAAGAACAGTTTCAAAGCGAATAATATGATTGGTAACGGAAAAAAAGTCGACCGCAAAAAATGAATGATTTGAAAAATATTTTTTTAAAAAACGATCACTTGTTTCGTCTAAATAATTAGTTAATAAAAAGAATTCATTGTTGACAAGAATCTATATCTAAACGTTGTTGTTAAATTGTGAAATTTTTCTTTTTGTTCGTTCATTTTTTATAAGCAGTACAAGAAATCATGTTTAGGAAAATATTTTTTAAATTATTTTCTTTTTCGCAAAACCAATACAGGATTAAATAATTTAAATTCTTGATTAGAAATATTTTTTTCGGTCCGTAAATAGTCGATTAGATTGAATAGCGACAACGAAGAAATTAAATGGCCCAGCGGGGGCAATGTGGTAATTGGCCCAAACTAGGATGCGTATTCCCGTTTCAGCATACTCACGCGAAGAGACCAACCGTCATCGGATCATATATATTACCGCCTCTCGCATCTTCCCGATTTCCTTCTTCCCCAGAAATAAATAAGGCCAAAGAATTCACCTCTGGCGTTGTGGCTGCCGCGAATCTCCGCTCTCTCTCTCGCTATTGCGCGTTTCTCTCCAAAAGGTCAGTCAGATCTGCAATGTCCCTCGGTACCTTCAAGTTCGCTTGTCAGCACTCGTTCTGTGTTGTTTCTTGATTTTTCTAGTTCGAGTAGCTACTAGTACATGTCAGATTTCTCTGTGCTCTAGTCAATTTTCTGCATGTTGATGGCAATCTTGTGTGAAATCGTTGAACCCATATTGGGGTTCGCTCTTGCATTACCTGATTAACGTTCTTTTGCAACTGGGTTCATCCAGATCTGACGCGAATCGAGAGATATTGTCATGAAAATGGACTTCTTTGATCGGTTTAAGATCTGGGTTTTGGTCATTTCCCTTTTCTTGAACTGTGGATATGGATTTTACCTTCCTGGGAGTTACCCACATAAGTATGCTGTCGGTGATCCTTTGTCGGTGAAGGTGAATTCACTCACTTCCATCGACACTGAGATCCCCTTCAGCTACTATAGCTTGCCGTTTTGTCAGCCTCTGGAAGGTGTGAAGGATAGCGCCGAGAACCTCGGCGAGCTCCTCATGGGGGACCGCATCGAGAACTCACCGTATCGGTTTAAGATGTATGCCAACGAGTCCGAGATCTTCTTGTGCCGCACCGATCCGCTCACGGCAGATAATTTCAAGCTCTTGAAGGAGAGGATTGACGAAATGTATCAGGTCAATCTGATCCTTGATAATTTGCCTGCGATAAGGTACACTAAGAAGGATGAGTATTTTCTCCGGTGGACTGGGTACCCAGTGGGAATCAAGGTTCAGGACATGTACTATGTGTTTAACCATTTGAAATTCACTGTTCTGGTTCATAAGTATGAGGAGACCAATGTTGCGCGTGTTATGGGGACGGGGGATGCGGCCGAGATGATTCCAACTGTTGGAAACGGTGGATCAGATGTGTTGGGCTATATGGTTGTGGGTTTTGAGGTTGTGCCTTGTAGTATCATGCATAACGCTGATTCAGTGAAGAACGTGAAGATGTACGAGAAGTATCCTTCTCAGATTAAATGTGATCCAACTACTGTGGCAATGGCCATTAAGGAAGGGCAGCCCATTGTCTTCACTTATGAGGTTGCCTTTGAGGAGAGCGATATCAAGTGGCCATCTCGTTGGGATGCTTATTTGAAGATGGAGGGATCCAAAGTCCACTGGTTCTCCATCCTCAATTCTCTTATGGTGATCACCTTCCTTGCCGGTATTGTCCTCGTGATCTTTTTGAGGACTGTCCGTCGTGACTTGACGCGATACGAGGAACTCGACAAGGAGGCACAGGCTCAGATGAATGAGGAATTATCTGGGTGGAAGCTTGTGGTTGGGGATGTGTTCCGCTCTCCATCAAACCCTGCGCTTTTATGCATAATGGTCGGAGACGGTGTCCAGATTCTTGGAATGGCAGTGGTGACCATATTGTTTGCTGCACTTGGGTTCATGTCCCCTGCTTCACGTGGCACGCTTATCACAGGTATGCTGTTCTTCTACATGATTCTCGGTGTAGTTGCTGGTTATGTTGCTGTCCGACTTTGGAGGACCATCAGCTCTGGTGATCAAAAGGGATGGGTGTCGGTTGCATGGAAAGCAGCGTGCTTCTTCCCTGGTATCGCCTTTTGATCCTAACCGTTCTGAATTTTCTCTTATGGGGTAGTCACAGCACCGGGGCTATTCCGTTTTCTCTTTTCGTTATCCTGCTGTTGCTGTGGTTCTGCATATCTGTTCCGCTTACTCTTTTTGGTGGATACCTCGGAGCGAGAGCTCCTCAGATCGAATATCCTGTGAGGACCAACCAGATTCCCAGGGAAATCCCGCCTCAGAAATACCCATCTTGGTTGTTAGTCCTCGGTGCTGGCACTCTCCCATTTGGCACCCTTTTCATCGAGCTATTCTTCATCATGTCTAGTTTGTGGATGGGCCGTGTCTACTATGTTTTCGGTTTCCTCTTCATTGTTTTGATCCTTTTAGTCGTGGTTTGTGCCGAAGTATCTCTAGTTTTGACGTATATGCATCTTTGTGTGGAGGACTGGAGATGGTGGTGGAAATCCTTCTTTGCCTCTGGTTCCGTTGCGATATACATCTTTTTGTACTCGGTAAACTACCTCGTGTTTGACCTTAAGAGCTTGAGCGGACCCGTCTCTGCTACTCTTTACCTGGGATATTCCCTATTCATGGTCACGGCAATCATGCTCGTGACTGGCACAGTTGGGTTCCTCTCCTCATTCTGGTTTGTGCATTACCTATTCTCCTCAGTGAAGCTTGACTAAACTGATAAAATGGTTTTGAGAGGCAGCAGCAGCAGCAGGCGGGTATGTGGTTAGAGAGAAGGAAGACCCTGCAAACTGTTCTATCCTGTATTACTTGCTTTCCTTGAGTTTTTACTTTTGTTAGAGATATAGTCAATGTAATCTGAATAATTCATTTGGTCTTTATAATACTTTTTCTTTTTTAATTCGCGGAGATCAGTTCATGACACACAGTTAGTGCATTTGGTTCAATTTTTGAATTGTTTCGGTAATGATGGTCGGTTTGGTAGATGGTGCATCTTAATACAGAACAATTAGTGGAATGCCGTGTATTCTTTTGGTAATGCTTTGTGATTCTAAGAATCTTTGCTTATGGTTTTGTGATTCTAAGATTTTCTGGCACCCTGCTTTTCTTTTCTTATGTTGATGGGTCTTGCCCTCTGGCTTTTTGGTTAATCTAGGGAGGCTTTTAGCTGATTAAGTAGAATTTCTTGGCACGAGCTTCGGATGCCCATGCCCAATAGATTGTTCTACAAAATCACAATACTTTGCATCACTTCTCTTTACTTTTCGTTTGGTTGTTTGGTCACCATGACACAATAAGAGTTGGGTAATCTTCACTCTCCAGGTCGACCTACGATTTCTTAATGACAAAGCATTGAAGAATATTTTGAGGTGTTTAGGCACTCAACCATCATGGTCAGTGGTCATGACCTAAAGGCCATCTCATTAGCTCGTATATTTTTAAATAGAAAGAGACTCTTATGATCAAATGCCAATTCCCCTAGCTACCACCATAGTGCGGCTCCAACTGGTGTTGGAAGCCTCAACGAGTAATTATAATTAATGAATTGATTCGTTCACTTAGTTACAGAAAGAACAACTCAGTTTGTCTAGGTTTGGCCTCCCCTAGTTCATTAAAGTGTGAGGGCCATCCTTTTTGCTTTTGAAAAGTACCCTGCACCTTACACAAAGTTAGGTCATTAGCGCTCTCTTGTCGACATAAACAATGTGTCAAAATACATTTATTTTGTAGTATAAGACTCGGAAGTTGCATATTCCTTTACTTCCTTGCAAATAAAGCCTGGTGTGTGACTCAATAAGAAAAGGGAAAATTTTCGAATAAAAGCTTGAAATATCTTCATTTTTTTTTTATTGAGATGGCTCGAAGTGGATTATGTTTTAAATAGGAGTTTGAAATTGCCATGACTTTGTCGATTGGCAGAATATTTCGGCATGTCAAGGGCATTTTTTTCTAAAGATATTTTAGTTTTAAATTATATTTTTTTATTTTTTTCTCATTTTCTTTTTTTTCTTTGTTGCGGTTGGCGAGGGCAACACCAGATCGAGCGAGGGCAACCCTCGTCTTGCCCTCTCTAGGCATCGCTAGTGGCCGGTCATCACCTCGAGATCAGCCACCAGCGAAAAAGAAAGGAAAAAAAAACATAAAAAGGAGAAATAAAAGAAAAAAAATCATAAAATTAAAGGACAAAAATGCTCTTGATCAGCGAAAAAGATTTGGCCGGTCGATGAGGTTAGGCCCTTCTTCGAGATTAATATGACCACCTCAAGCTCTAATGTTCATTTTGAACCAATTTTTTGAAAAAAAGAGGGCACTTTAGGGGTCTTATTTGAAATTTATTTCCTTAAGAGCATTAATTTGAGAGATTCATGCTGATCACAGATCACATTATTTTCCATTCGCCGCCAAATTTGAGTAATCTCTCAAACATGATGTGCTTCAACAATATCTCCTTACCAATTAGTGCAAGAGTACTGAATTAGTACAAAGAATTAGTCTCTCGAACAAGTATGAAGGGACTTGTGTTGGGTGAAGTGAGGACTAAGAAATAAAGCACGCATGCAATTACTTGAACGACGGGAGGAATGACAACGCTAAGCTGACGAAATCGATGCGCGAGAGCTGATAGATGCATCTACTCTTCCAAGATCTGCGGAAGGCATTGATGTCTTCGATTTGCCGCGCTATGTAGCAGTCGTTCATGTCGTGCAAATCGAACACGAGCTCCTTGGTGAGACTGTTAACAAGGTTCACCACTTCTTCATCCACGGCCTCGGACTGTACTATGATTCCCGCTTCTTGGAGGATCTCGATGTCTTCCGGCACGTCAATGATGCTGTTGAGGAAGATCGCATAGCAGGTGAAATACGGTGCCGCCAAGGCATCGCACTGCTCGTAAGCCAGCAAGTTCCGAAGCAGAGGCCCCGTGCAGTCGTCAACGAATAGGGTCGGGATCCGGAGCTCCCTGTTCTCGAATTCTATGTTGAGGAGGTTGCCAGGGTTTCTCTTGAACTTAATGCCGGATCTCCGAAGTATTCTTACTTCTTCCAGCCAAAACTTCCCCGGAAAGTTTTCGTGTCTGTTCCATCTCACCCTTCGGGACCTTCGAGGTCGGTAATCGCTCGGGACGAAACTAGAGTGAAACAGAGAGAGGAGATGATGATGCGTCCCTTTGTCTTGCAACTTAATCTCGGAGTATTCGCCCTTCTGCGGTCCTAGAGGCTCGAAGAACAGGAGCGCCAGCTTGTTCAGCGGGATTTCTTCCTCCCCGAAGTTGGTCAGCCTGTAGATTTCTTTCAGCAAGAACAAGGGCAACTGGTTCTCAAGCATTAGCAGATCTCTAGTGATGTTGGGAAGCATCCATCTCGTCGCGAATATCGGTTCTTCCACATGTTCGCCGAGCTGATTTCCGAGCAAACCCATGGGCGGCAGACACAAGAAAGCATGAGAAATCCATGAATCCGAGCGAGCAAAAATTTGTGGTCGACGGTTATCTGGGGATGGCAAGTCAATAGGTACCTCATTGCTCTTGTGATACAACCGCATGAGCTCGACGATGAAGCAGCCGTCGAGGACCATCATCTGGACGAATTCCTCACTGCTGATATTGGCGAACTCCTCCGAGTAACAACTCCTCACCCTGCCTTCCAACTTCTTGATCGCGATCTGGAGACCCACCTCGCAGTCCTCATCGCCGATCCGCTTCATGAGCCGCTTGTACATCCTCAGCTTCTGAGACTCCATCGCCCTCGTCTCCGGCCGGTTCCGGTGGAAAGGGCCGACCGAGACGACCCGCGGGTTGTAGGCGTTCTTGTCGACCTCGCGGATGTGTTCCGGAACCCGGAAGATTGACCACTGCTTGCCGAGACGGGGCTTGTGATCAGTTGCTTCATTTTCTGGGAGATCTCTGGCGGCCGTCATGTCTTCGCTCGCTCTCGGCTTTCCCCAAGCCTTGCGCTTCTTGTTCTTCATGATCTCCAAGACACTTTAAAAAAAGTCGTCTCTCTCTGGTAGAGTGACAATGGAAGAATATTTCCAATATGCACAGGAGCACCAGCAGTCACGTGGAAAAAATATTAAATATTACGGGACAAGATAGAACGAAAGATTGAACACTTCCAAGTTTCAATAGTTTAGGCATTCATGCGTGATAATACCTTCCTCTGATGCAAAACTAAGCAGCGTCTTGGAAGAGTCTGACATGGTACGAGGTACCATGTTTCGCTGGGGCCAGATTATTCTGCGGTACAAGTTTTGCACTTGTTTCTGAATGGATTCGTTCTCATCCCTAGCTAAGTTATGAGTACGTACATTTAGATGTTGAAGGGAAGCTGCAAGCCTGCAATGAAACAAAGCTGAAGAAGAGAGAAAAAGAAGAGCAACACAGATGCAAAAGCTAAAGTTGAAGAGAGAGTCATTTCGACATCACATTTTTTTGGGTCCATTGATAGTGCGAAAACCATTAGGGGTGAGCAAAAGAAATCGCGCAGTCCGAGAACCAGCCAGGATCTAGATAGTTCCTAGGGTCACCAATCCGGTTCCCGGTTCTATAAAGTTGGAACCACCGAATATTGGTCCGGTTCTCGATTCTAGGGGTGGAATAGACCACTTGGACCATTTGAATCAGACAGGTTATTATTATTTTTTATTTTTTATTTCTTACAAATCTGAAAAAGCCCTACTTCTTCACACACGGCACATTCACTGTTGCACTTACTTGGTCGACCTTCACAAAACCTCCTCATTTCTCAGTCCCTTCTTACTTCTCAATGTCTTTGTCTAAGCAAATCATTGATTGGCCTCCTCTTTGTTAAAAGGTAAAATGCGATTTAGTAATAACAATAATAATAATAATAAAATAGAACATGCCACTAGACCACCCGAGAGTCGGACCGGCGGTCCGATTCTAGGACCAAGTGGTCCGGTCTCGATTCGAGAAATTAGAAACCCCTGGTCCGATTCCCGGTTCCTAGGTAAGAACCGAACTGCCCGGAAATCGATCATCCCTAAAAACAATTATTGTTAGGAGAAATTAGCATGTGTCTAACTAGTCAAAGTCCCGAAAAAATTAACAATCATTTCGTAGCTTCAGCCACATACTCATGTTGACCTCCTAAATGTCGTATGCTAGAGCCTCCTTCCATCTTGTGGCAAGAGAAATTTGCTTTCTGGCTAAGGAAAGTATCATCGGTGACCGAATATACACAATTCATTTCGGTAGTGATACCTGCAAGTAAAGTATGTATACGATTCCATAAACCCCCTCGGGATTGACCAAGTTCACCAAAGAAAACCTCGAGACGTGACGATGAACCATCCAAACCTTGACCGAAATATACGTTGAATGTCGAACATCCTTAAAGTTAACGAGGATTTACAAAAAGAAAAGGTCAAACCATGAGCAGGAATTACTGTCCAAAGGGAAAAATAACCACATCGCTTGTCTTGCAGATAATTTTTTTTTTTTTCATTTTCATCTGTGGTGTCTTGAAGAGAATCATTTTCTGGTTGTGTTGTTGCGTCCCCCCATGAGATCAAGTTGGTGAGCAAACCCAAAGTGATTATGTGCTAAGCACGATCCGGCTCATCAAGTGTGAAACCAGATTAGATTGCTGAACAAGTTTTGATCATTACGATGCAAGTTCATTGTAAGGCACGACCTTGAACCTTGCTCGGTTTTCTTATTTTACTTTATTTTTTGGAACGAAGCAGACATGTTTCAGCCTTTGGCTTCTTGTCTCTAGCGCATTGCCAGCACATCTCCACGGAATTTTTCATTATTATTGTCGGGTTCATATCGATAATCCAACCTTCTATGGACCAAAGATTCTTCCTCGTGTCATTATCAATAAACAGTCCATAAATTTTGTCTCAATTCTCTCAACTTTTAAATTACTCGATATGATTTTAGAACTTTCACTTAAATGTACAATGTGGTTAACTTCTAATTTCTTTGAGAATATTTTATCCTCCTAATTAGTAGAACAGTATTTGCTTTTGCTTCCACTAGTTTTTTGATAGACTCACTTGTTATTCGCCTTATATTCTTATTACAAATTTTTTCTTACCTAAATTAAATCTAATCTCCTGAAGCATTGGATGGAGAGCCAAATGTTGTTTGGTCGGGCACATTCGATTAAGATCGTGACAATGACAGAGAATAATCGACTAGTAGCTTGGTGCAGTGCCGCAGTCAACTATTTGGTGCCATAAAATACAGATTGTTCATTGATACTGGAAAATATTTAGAAAAAGAAAACTTTTGGTGAAAAGGAGAAGACAGAAGGCTATTTGTTGCAACTATTTGAATGGTAAAATTGATGACAAGATAGTTTCAAAACGCGAGAGCTGAAAAATGCACTTGCTCAGCCAAGATTGGCAAAAATTGTTGATGTCCTCAATTTGCTGGGCTATGAAGCAATCGCTCATGTCGTGCATATCAAACACGAGCTCCTTGGTGAGGCTATTGATGAGGTCCACCACCTTTTCGTCTTCGTCCACCGATTGAATTATAATCCCAGCATCTTGCAGGATCTCGATATCGTCCAGGGTCTCGATGATGCTGGTGAGGAAGATCGCGTAACAGGTGAAATACGGCGCGGCGAACGCGTTGCACTGCTCATAAGCCAGCAAGTTCCTCAGGAGCGGCCCCGTGCACTCGTCGATGAACAGGGTGGGGATCTTCAGCTCCCGGTTCGCAAACTCTATGTTGAGGAGGTTGCTGGGGTTGTACTTGAACCGGATGCCGGCTCTCAATAGCCTCTTTGCCTCGTGCACCCACAGCTTCCCTGGGAAATTCTCTTGCCTGTTCCATCGAGCGCCCCGTTGGCTTCGCGAAGGGTGATGGTCGGAGGGAATGAAGCTGGAGTGGAATAGCGCGAGCAGATGGTGATGCTCGCCCTTGTCGTCCAAATTTACGTCGGTGTATTGTCCCTTCTGCAGCCTCAAAGGCTCCATGAATAGGAGGGCAAGCTTGTTTAGGGGTGTCGCGTTCTTGTCGAACGCCGCCGTGAGGTTGTAGATCTCTTGCAACACGAACATCGGCAGTTGGTTCTCGAGCATGAGAAGATCTCTAGTGATGTTGGGCAGCATCCATCTTGTTGCAAATATTGGTTCTTCCACGAATTGTCCCTCTTCATCCTAATCTCAACCAGAACACATACAAAAGCGTATATTCATATGAAGCATGTTGCAAGATCACTAACTGTTGTGGAAGGAAATCACATCGATGACAGGACTTATCTCTGAATCCTAGATCTTGGAATTAATAGGAGTAGTCAATCATGTACCTGATTGCTCTCATGGTAAAGCCTCATGAGTTCCACAATGAAGCAACCATCAAGAGCCATCATCTCCACAAACTCGTCGGCTCTAATTTCGTCGAACTCCTCCGAGTAGCACCTCCTCGCGTTGGGCTCCAATTTCCTCATCGCTGTCTTGATGCGTTCATCGAGATCTTTGAAACCCGTCTGGGTGATGAGGCGCTCGTAGAACCTCGCCTTCTGAGCTTCCATGGCTCTCAAGGCTGGCCGCTTCCGATGGAACGGGCCGATCGAGATGACCCTAGGGTTGTACGCCTTCTCATCGACCTGACGAATATGCGCCGGTACCCTAAAGATCGACCACCGAGGGCTGAAGCAGGGATCATGGTCAACGGTGTTGCTGGGGAAATCTGCGGCGACCACCGCTATGTCTCTGTCTTCCTCTTCTAGCTTTCTTGGAGATTTGCGCTTCTTGGTCATGCCTCCTCTCTGTTCTTCAGGACTCTTGAACAGGTTGTAGTCTTTCTAGGTCAAGATTCACGGCGAGGATCTCTACTTTCCAGACAGGAAAACGAGCCATTCACCTGGCTGTCTGAAGAATGGAGATTTCTGAGGGCCTGATAGAAAAAGCTAGTAACAGTTCACTTACGTTTGGAATATTCGGTTAAAAATACGGTAAAAGAACTAGGGTTTATCATATTGGACTTTGCCATCAAGTCTCCTTTTCAATTTGTTCGCTTTAAAACTTTCTTTTCTAGGGTTCTTGCTAGACAGAATCTCCCCCAGATACAAACGGAACACTTTGGTTAATATAGTTTACTGACTATAGTTGAGAGATTTGCGCAAAGCTTCTGTATAATACGATAGTCGGCCGATTTGGTATTATTGCTGTTCAATTTTTTCTTTGTTTAATTTGGTCCGGACAAACAAAAAAGCTGGAGGAGACAGCCAAATTTTTGGACCAGTTAAGATGCGCATCGCCCGCTTGCATAATCTGCTAATACTGAAAATTTGTTCTTGATTAGTAGAGATCATGAACGTCATCATCAAGGTAAACTTCACACAGTATAGGACCTTAAGCGCTAAATGGAATGTCCAAAAGAAGAGATCGTGGAAGCTAATTTCATGAAATCCGGACATGACAACGCCTAACATGATCATTTTACGGTTGAAAACTTAGAAAGTGACAGGAACTTGAAGAGAACCGATAACTACCAAATGTCTCCGTGCTATCAAGGCTATGGTATTCAACATATAATCCATGTTTTTTTAGTGTTATATAGGTCTAAACATCGCAACAATGCTCACAGCAAATTAAATCTACATATCGAAATTTTTATTTACAGCCCTTTCTTGGGAGTTATGTAATCTTTAGGTCGACGTACGATTTCTATACAATTCTTGAAGAATACTTAAGGCCATGATCACAAGGCCATTGTTGGGGTGAGGTTCATATACTTAAGGTCATGATCATAAGGCCATTGTTGGGGTGTGGTTCATACCCCCTAACGATAGGAAAGCACGTGGGTTGCACTTATGAATAGCTATTCTTTGTATATATTACTTTTTCGTTTGTAATTGAGTGATGTAACGAGAGGTATGATGTGCTAATTATAGATGCATTATCTGCTTGGACGTAACTCTAATTTAATAGTGAACCAGGGATAAAATCTCGTATCTCAATTTCTCTTTCTCGCTTTACGTTTTACTTCAATTTGACTATGCGCGGAATCCTAAGAGCCATCTCATTTGTTTGTATAATAGAAAAAGATCAATACCAAGTCCCGTAGCTACCACCACAGCGAGGCTCTAACTGGTGCTAGAAGCCTCAAAAAGTAATTATAATTAATTGCTTGATTACTTGATTAGAAAATGAACTTATCACTTTGTCTAGACTGTGCTCCCCTGGCATATTCAAGTGTCCGGGTCACATTTTTTACTCTGGAAAAGTACCATCCACCAAACAGAAAGTCAGGTGATTAGCGCTCTAAACAATGAGTTGAATAATTAATTTTGAGTACGAGACTCAGAAGTCGTAGATTGCTTTACTTCCTTGCAAAGAAAGCCTGGTGCGACTCCATGAGAAAAGATCAGAAACTTGAGAGATTCATGCAGATCACAAATCACAAGCCGTTCCATTTGCAGCATAATTTGAGTAATCTCTCAAACATGATGTGCTCAGACAATATCCCTTTACAATTATTGCATCAGTATTGAGTTATTATCATACTAATGTTTGTGTTTCGTGAAGGAGGCGAGTAAAATGGTGGGTACTAGCATATTTGAATGAAGGAAATAATCTGATACGGATAAAATCGATGTTTTCGAAAGCTGCTAGATGCATTTATTCATCCAAGATCTGCAGAAGGTGTCGATGTCTTCGATTTGCTGTGCCATGTAGCAGTCATTCATGTCGTGCGTATCCAACACGAGCTCCTTGGTGAGGCTATTGACAAGGTTCACTGCTTCTTCATCCTCACCCTTCGACTGTATTATGATCCCCGTTTCTTGAACGATTTCGGTGTCTGCCAGCACGTCGATGACGCTGTTGAGGAAGATCGCGTCGCAAGTGAAATACGGTGCGGCTAAGGCATTGCACTGTTCGTAAGCCAGCAAGTTTCGAAACGAAGGCCCCGTGCAGTCTTCGATGAGTAGAGTTGGGATTCGGAGCTCCCTGTTCTCCAATTCCATGTTGAGGAGATCACCGGGATTGCTCTTGAACTTGACGCCAGATCTCCAAGGTATTCTTACTTCTTCCAACCAAAACTTCCCCGGAAAATTTTTGTCTCTACCATCTCAGGCCTCCTCGACGGTAATCACTCGGGACGGGACTAGAGTGAAATTGAGTGAGGAGATGATGATGGTTCCCTTGGTCTTGCAACTTTATCTCGATGTATTCGCCCTTTTGGGGTGGTAGAGGCTCGAAGAATAGGAGCACAAGCTCATTTAGTGGGATTTCTGTTGGGATTAACCTATATCGATTGTGGAAGTAAGTCCTTATTTAGAGAAATCCTACATCGATTGTTAAGATGCATGTGTAAGGAAGGTGTGTTAGAGAAATTTCACATTGAAAAATCGGTATGATGTAGAAATAGTTAATATATTTTAGTTGGTTCATAACTCATTGGCACAAGTTTTTGAGTGAATGTAGAGTTGATTGGTGGTCCCTCCCAATTTGTATCGGTCCCTGATGAAATTATTGAGATGCACATGTGTAGTTGTTGTGTCGCTCAAGGTGGAAAATCATAGTCTTTAAAATTAATGAAGAGTTATCTTGTGAAATTTATGAAATTTTCGCAGCTTCTAATCCTATAATTTGCGACCCATCGCGGCATATGAGAGAAAGAGCATCGGGACCGTCTTCTTTCACTTTGAACTAATGAGGATTTCTAGTGAAAAAGGGTTTTGTTACAAAAGATCGAATCATGATTACACATAGAGAGTTTATTAATGTGTTAATTAAGCTATGTATTCTTCTAGATATGGTATTTTTAAAGGGAAAATAGCCACCTCAGTCATGTTTGACAAAAAAAAAAATTGGATGTTCATGTATGGTGCGTCTAAGGAGAATCATTTTCTAATTGCGTTGCGTCGCCCATGAGAAGAAGTGGGTCAACAAACACAGGCACGTGATGGGCCGACCTTGACCAGACTCATCGAGTGTGAAAGCAGATTAGACTATTGATTAACTTTTGATTATTACGATGCAAATTCACCGTAAGTCACGACCATGAATGCTGATTGGCTTTTGAATTTTTCAGCATTGTCTTGTCTCTGGGACATTGCCAGCACAATTTCCACTGGATCTTTTCCATTGTCATTGTCGGGGTCCTAGAATATTTACTTCAATACTTGTCGTCACAATTTAGTGTAAGATATTTGCCATATAAAACCTTCACCTAAATTAAATTTAGCTTTGTTATACGTCGGAGGGAGAGCCAAATACAGTTCATTTTCGTAATTATATATTTTAAAAAAAGGCAAACACTACCAATAATCCTAAACTATGAGCACTATGGCACATTTATCCTAAAATTTTTCTTATAATGCGAAAAATCCCAAATATGTACCCGTGTGACGCATTTGCCTCAAACATTGTCTTATGATACAAAAAATTCCAAACTTATATCAATGTGACACATTTACTCTAAATTATCTTTTTGTGAAAAAAAAATCCCAAACTTATAGACATGTGACACATTTATAGGATAAATATGTCACACGGATACAATTTTAGGATTCTTAGTATCACAAAAAAAATTTGGGGTAAATGTGTCACATAAATAAAAGTTTGGGATATTTTGTGGGAAAAAAAATTTATAGGGTAAATGTGCTACAATGGGTATAGTTTAGGATTTTTTTGTAGCTTTTTTGCAATAAATAAATAAGATCCCAACTATTCAAAGTCTTAGACCACCAGCTAATGCGCAACCGAAGTATTGTTAAACAACTCATCAAACTATTGTGCAGTCGCCAATTAAATAATAAGCTATTCAATTTAGCCAATTTAATCTTAAACTTTTCACAAAATTTCAATGTAGTCTATTCAATCAAATTAAGCCGAAGTCACTAAAGTCATGGCCTAGTCAATGTCCACATGCAACATTGCACGATGGCGATTTGAAGTGTCAAAAATACTCAAATGACATTGTTTTCTAAATTATTGATACTTTTTTTTTTTTTTTTCTCGCTTTCTTTCCTTTTTTCCAGTTTCCTCATTGTTCATCTTCCCGAACATGTCTCGTGGGGATCGCTGAACCTCAATGATGATCGAAGTGGGAGTTTAAGCCCTCACTGGCCTTGGGATGGGGCTTCATTCCACTACCCTACATATTGGTAGGATGGATTGTTTGCGCCGACCACTGGGCAAGGGCCTTTATAGCCTTGGCCTCGCCAGCCATCAGATGGGCACAGCCCTTGCCAAGATCTGGTTTTGCATTGTGTCATAGTTGTGCCTGCTTTTTGATAAAGTAATGATAGGGAAGAATGGAATCAAACTTTGGGGTGTAAAAACACAGCCTTTAAGTAATTATTTGCCCCACAACGTTGCTAATGGTTATGGTGAAAATCCTTCAAGATACAAAAAAGTCTCAAACAAGAATAATATATAGAAATTCTAGTATTTTTCAAGAACTCTCAAAGGAGAAACAATTAAAAGCAGTAGCTATATTTTTTTTTAAGGGATAATCCATAAATAAAAAAGTGAACAAACATGTTGAATATAAAGTAACAAAAATCTTTTGTGAGCAGACATGTTGTATAAAAAGAACACAACTTTTCATGTTTGAAAAACTATAAATTCGAATAAAAAATAAAAAAACATAAACACATAATTTGTTAATTTTTTTTTTCACATTCCGTGTTTTATAATTTTTGAAAAGATGTAACCTTTCAAAAGCGATAAGCCGCTTACTAACCGTTAGCAAAACAATAACCGCCCGTGTAAAAAATAACATTATGTGCCACAAATTTCTAAAAAAGTAAACTCCACAACACTTTTTATGAATTTTACATTTCTCACTCAACGACGGATTAATTGTTATTTGTTTCTTTTTTTGGGCCCAAAACAAATTGTAAGTCTTACAAATACTCAAAGACCGTTATATAATCATTTCTCTTTAGTCAAATTGCAAAAATTTCTAAAGAAAGCATTCGATCTTGTTGGGGTGTGGTTCATACTAACCATGGACAGGGAAGGCATCGCCCCCAAGCCGCCAAAAAGCTTTTATAATTTGAGCCAATATATTTTTCATTGGTAGTTTGGACTTGGGCTCATGAATACATTGCTATACATACTATTTTCGATTGCAATTAAGTGAAATAATACAAAAAAGCGATGTGCTAATTATAATGAAATTCTCTGACTGGACGTAGCCGTAATTCAAGGGTGAACCAAGATAAAACCCCGCATCTCTTGCTTTTACGTTTTACTTAGTAGTGATTGTATGCCGACTCTTAATAGATATGCCGTAGATAAATTCAATGACTATTTGATACACAAAGTCAATCACTTTGGAAGACCATTAATTCACAATAATTAAGCGGAATTGGCTTAATGGTTCCCAACAATGGATGTAATTGCATGAGCAAAACATGGATATCCAATTAGCATAAAAAAGAATGGTCGAGGGTGTTACAAGATAAGGTTAGAATGTGAATAGCAGAATATAAAAAGATATTACGACTATCTGAATGGTAAAATAAATGACAAGATATTTTCAAATCGAGAGAGCTGAAAGATGCACTTGCTCTGCCAAGATTTGCAGAAATTGTTGATGTCCTCGATTTGCTGGGCGATGAAGCAGTCGCTCATGTCGTGCATATCAAACACGAGCTCCTTGGTGAGGCTATTGATGAGGTCCACCACCTCTTCGTCATAGTCCACCGATTGGTATATAATCCCAGCATCTTGCAAGATCGCCATGTCGTCCAGGGTCTCGATGATGCTGGTGAGGAAGATCGCGTAGCATGTGATATACGGCAGGGCGAACGAGTTGCACTGCTCGTAAGCCAGCAAGTTCCTAAGGAGCGGCCCCGTCCACTCATCGATGAAGAGGGTCGGTATCTTGAGCTCCCGATTCGCAAACTCTATGTTGAGGAGGTTACCGGGGTTGTACTTGAACCGGATGCCGGCTCTCCGCAGCCTCTTCGCCTCGTGGACCCACAGCTTCCCCGGGAAATTGTCTCGCCTGTTCCATCGAGCGCCCCGTTGTTCGATTCGCAAAGGGGGGATGTCGGAAGGGATGAAGCTGGAGTGGAATAGGGCGAGGAGATGGTGATGCTCGCCCTTGTCGTCAAGCTTTATGTCGGAGTATTGTCCCTTCTGCGGACTCAGAGGCTCCATGAATAGGAGGGCAAGCTTGTTTAGAGACGGCGCGATCCCGTCGAACGTCGTGAGGTTGTAGATCTCTTGCAGCACGAACATCGGCAATTGGTTCTCGAGCATGAGAAGATCTCTGGTGATGTTGGGTACCATCCACCTCGTTGCAAATATTGGTTCTTCCACAAATTGTCCCTCTTCGTCCTCCTAATCTCAACCAAAACACATACCAAAGAGCATATTTACATGAAGAATGTTGCAAGATCACTAATTGTAGCGAAAGGGAATCAAATCGATCACGGAACTCATCTGTAAATCCTAGATCTTGGAATGAAAATGAGTAGTTAGTCATGTACCCGATTGTTCTCATGGTAAAGCCTCATGAGTTCCACAATGAAGCAGCCATCGAGAACCATCATCTCGACAAATTTGTCGGCGCTAATGTCCTCAAACTCCTCCGAGTAACACCTCCTCGCGTCGGGCTCCAATTTCCTCATCGCCGTCTTGATGCCCACGTCGCGATCTTCGTAAGCCATCCGCGTCATGAGTCGCTCGTAGAACCTCACCTTCTGAGCTTCCATGGCTCTCAAGCCGGGCCGGTCCCGATGGAACGGTCCGATCGAGACGACCCTAGGGTTGTACGCCTTCTCGTCGACCCGGCGAATATGCGCCGGAACCCTAAAGATCGACCACTGAGAGATGCAACGGCAGGGCTCACGATCGACCACGTTATCATCGGGGAGATCTTCGGCAACCACCGTCATGCCCTCGTCTTCTTCTTCCAGTTTCCTTGAAGATTTTCGCTTCTTGCCCATCTAGTAGACTTTGCCCTTCAGTCTTCAAGAATCTTAAATAGGTTGCAGACCTTTTAGGTCAAGATTCAAAGTGAATGGTCTCTCATTTCTAGACAAGACAACGAGATGCATTCCCGTGGTGGTGTGAAGCGCTTTGAAGGCCAGACAGAACAGGTTTTGAACAGTTCAATTAGGTTTGGAGTATCTGGTCAAAAAAATGAGGATAAAAGTATTAGGGTTTAAAATATTTGGACTCTGCCGTCGAGTCTCTTCTCGAATTTGGTTGTTTTGGAAATTTTAATGTTGAGGTTCATGCTTAGACAGAATCTCCCCCAGATGCAAAAGAAAAATACTTTGGTTAAAGTGACATTTTCAAGGAGTCATATAGTTTACTTCACGTAATTGAGAGATGAGCGCAAACGCTAGTTAATTTGGTCCCTTTTGGTTTATTTAGCCCTGTCAAACATGAAAGCTGGGGAAGGTAACCAGATTTCGGGACTAGTTAAGACTGCGAGTTGCCGGTTGTTTCGTGCAAACACGTCATCGTTTTCATTATTCGGTAACATCGAAGCGAAACGAAAGTCGCGGAAGCTGAATTCATGTAATCTTCCGATGCGATCCCGACCTAACGGCGTCTAACACGATCATTTTATGGTTAAAATTGATAGGAATTGAACGAAAAACTATAACTATTGTTACTAGGTTTAAATTGTTAGGATTTGACGCACAATCGTAACCACGTAAAGCGCAAAACGAGAGAGAGAAAATCGATACAAAGTTTTATCCCGATTCACCCTTAAATTAGGGTTACGTCCAATAGAGGATTCCACCGTAATTAGCATCTCACACCTCTTGTTACATCACTCAATTACAAGCGAGAAAGATACATATACCAATAGTTATTTATGAGTCTAAACTCAAACTATTAATGAAAAAAAAATGGGCTTAAACTATAAAAGTGAGACCCATATGATTTTCTGTCATTGGTGTGGAAAGTGGCTGAAGATACTTTACTTAGGAGAGTCTCGAAGTGTTCGGTATCCAATAACAATTAGACGGAAAATTGACTTTCTAAAATTGAAATGAAGAAAGAAATTCTTTCTTTTTAATAAAAATAAACCCTAGTCAAGAATCGAATAAGTGATTCTCCGATTATTTCACAGAGACAATCCTTAGACAGTAAGAATTAGATCGCATATGAACCAAACCCCAACATAGACATCGTAGAACTCTTGCATACATCATCTTCTCCTCCGGTGTGAAACGAGATTAAATTACTGATCGCATCACTGCAAAAGATCATGCGGTGGTGGACGAGGAATCTTGACATCCACACTGATCATCGGGAAACAAAATCAAAATTTCGATCCTTTAATAATCTTGGGTGGGATAATCCCTTGTCGTTATCTGCACAAAGCCAGCACATTAGTCCTAATTCTTTTCATTAATTATTTGTCGCGTGCCTATCTGAGGATTCAATATTCCCTGACCGAGTCCACGTTCGAAATCTTTATCAAATGTTGGTTTCACATGTCATATTTCATATATATATATATATAACATCGGGCGGCCAGTTAGCACATTTTAGTCTTTTCACTTGCACAGCCTCAAAAT